>CM043724.1:1602996-2068341 GCA_023969325.1 Oryzias curvinotus
AGAGAGACTGTGAGGAGGAGACTGTGAGGAGGCATCTGTGAGGAGGCGTCTGTGAGGAGGAGACTGTGAGGAGGCGTCTATGAGGAGGAGTCTGTGAGGAGGCGTCTATGAGGAGGAGTCTGTGAGGAGGCGTCTGTGAGGAGGAGACTGTGAGGAGGAGACTGTGAGGAGGAGACTGTGAGGAGGAGACTGTGAGGAGGCATCTGTGAGGAGGCGTCTGTGAGGAGGAGACTGTGAGGAGGAGACTGTGAGGAGGAGACTGTGAGGAGGCATCTGTGAGGAGGCATCTGTGAGGAGGCGTCTGTGAGGAGGAGTCTGTGAGGAGGCGTCTGTGAGGAGGAGACTGTGAGGAGGAGACTGTGAGGAGGAGACTGTGAGGAGGCGTCTGTGAGGAGGAGACTGTGAGGAGGCATCTATGAGGAGTCTGTGAGGAGGCGTCTGTGAGGAGGAGACTGTGAGGAGGAGACTGTGAGGAGGAGACTGTGAGGAGGCATCTGTGAGGAGGCGTCTGTGAGGAGGAGACTGTGAGGAGGAGACTGTGAGGAGGAGACTGTGAGGAGGCGACTGTGAAGAGGAGACTGTGAGGAGGAGACTGTGAGGAGGAGACTGTGAGGAGGAGACTGTGAGGAGGCATCTGTGAGGAGGCATCTGTGAGGAGGCGTCTGTGAGGAGGAGTCTGAGGAGGAGACTGTGAGGAGGCGTCTGTGAGGAGGAGTCTGTGAGGAGGAGACTGTGAGGAGGCATCTGTGAGGAGGCGTCTGTGAGGAGGAGACTGTGAGGAGGCATCTGTGAGGAGGAGTTTGTGAGGAGGAGACTGTGAGGAGGCATCTGTGAGGAGGCGTCTGTGAGGAGGAGACTGTGAGGAGGAGTCTGTGAGGAGGCGTCTGTGAGGAGGAGACTGTGAGGAGGAGACTGTGAGGAGGAGACTGTGAGGAGGAGTCTGTGAGGAGGCGTCTGTGAGGAGGAGACTGTGAGGAGGAGACTGTGAGGAGGAGACTGTGAGGAGGAGACTGTGAGGAGGAGACTGTGAGGAGGCATCTGTGAGGAGGCATCTGTGAGGAGGAGTCTGTGAGGAGGCATCTGTGAGGAGGCGTCTGTGAGGAGGAGACTGTGAGGAGGCATCTGTGAGGAGGCGTCTGTGAGGAGGAGACTGTGAGGAGGAGACTGTGAGGAGGCATCTGTGAGGAGGCGTCTGTGAGGAGGAGACTGTGAGGAGGAGACTGTGAGGAGGCGACTGTGAGGAGGCGACTGTGAGGAGGAGACTGTGAGGAGGAGACTGTGAGGAGGAGAATGTGAGGAGGAGAGTGTGAGGAGGAGACTGTGAGGAGGCATCTGTGAGGAGGCATCTGTGAGGAGGCGTCTGTGAGGAGGAGTCTGAGGAGGAGACTGTGAGGAGGCGTCTGTGAGGAGGAGTCTGTGAGGAGGAGACTGTGAGGAGGCATCTGTGAGGAGGCGTCTGTGAGGAGGAGACTGTGAGGAGGCATCTGTGAGGAGGCGTCTGTGAGGAGGAGACTGTGAGGAGGAGTCTGTGAGGAGGCGTCTGTGAGGAGGAGACTGTGAGGAGGAGACTGTGAGGAGGCATCTGTGAGGAGGAGTCTGTGAGGAGGAGACTGTGAGGAGGCATCTGTGAGGAGGCGTCTGTGAGGAGGAGACTGTGAGGAGGAGTCTGTGAGGAGGCGTCTGTGAGGAGGAGACTGTGAGGAGGAGACTGTGAGGAGGAGACTGTGAGGAGGAGTCTGTGAGGAGGCGTCTGTGAGGAGGAGACTGTGAGGAGGAGACTGTGAGGAGGAGACTGTGAGGAGGAGACTGTGAGGAGGAGACTGTGAGGAGGCATCTGTGAGGAGGCATCTGTGAGGAGGAGTCTGTGAGGAGGCGTCTGTGAGGAGGAGACTGTGAGGAGGAGACTGTGAGGAGGCATCTGTGAGGAGGCGTCTGTGAGGAGGAGACTGTGAGGAGGAGACTGTGAGGAGGAGACTGTGAGGAGGCATCTGTGAGGAGGAGTCTGTGAGGAGGCGTCTGTGAGGAGGAGACTGTGAGGAGGAGACTGTGAGGAGGCATCTGTGAGGAGGCGTCTGTGAGGAGGAGTCTGTGAGGAGGCGTCTGTGAGGAGGAGACTGTGAGGAGGAAACTGTGAGGAGGCGTCTGTGAGGAGGAGTCTGTGAGGAAGAGACTGTGAGGAGGAGACTGTGAGGAGGCATCTGTGAGGAGGAGTCTGCTTCCGCTCCCTCAGCTTGTCCTCCTTCCACCTAGGATCCACGGTTCTTCTGTCCATCATGTCCACCCTCCCTGGCGTTCCTAGGTCCTACAGCGTTCCTGCCTCCCGTCTTCCTGGTTCCTCCTGGATCTCCGTGGGAGAATCCTTCCTCCTGCTGTTGCCTGACGTCCGTCTTCCTGCTCTGGCGCTCCATCAGCAGCAGCTGTGACCAAACTCTCTTGTGGAACTTCAGTCTGCTCCTCAGAACAGCTTTAACGGGGCTCATCTCATCCACCAATCAGCTCGTTCCTGCTGTCAGCAGCCAATCAGATTAAGGAATGTTAACCTGAATATAAATTCACAACTTTGACCTAAAAGACAGGAAGTTCTTAGAATGCACTTCCTGTTTGTCTTGGTTGATGGAAGTTTTTTTTTTGTTTCAGCTTTTTATTCCTGAACCCCTCATAGAATCTAGTTTTTGACGTCACAATCGCTGACATCTTTCAAAATTCTGTGGCATATTTGTCACATGTCATCAAATGAACATTTGTAGGTTGATGGAAGTTGTTTTCCAGACAAACCCCCCCTAGTGGTCACCTGGTGAACTTTTCTTTTCAAACAACCTCAGAGGAAAGCTTCAGCACAACTACACACTCCACGGAGCTTTCAAAGGTTTTATTGCAGGCGTCTTCAGTAGATCCCATAGGTGTGTTCCCGCCCGTCTCTGTAGCGGTCCAGGTAGCGCAGCGGCTGACCGTGGGGGTATTTGACCTGGGGCGGGTGGTAAACTGGAGGCCTGATAAACTGGAACACCGGCTCCCTCATACCTGCGGGCAGAAGGCAGAGCTGACGTTTCCGGTTCCCACACGGACTCGGAGCTTCTGCCGCGCTGGACTCACAGAGGACGCCGTGGAAGGTGTCCGTCACCGACTCGTCCCACTGGCTCTGGAAGAACGCCAGGCCGGCAGGCGTCATGCGGTCCTGATGCTTCCTGTAGAAGTCCAGCGTCCTGAACGTGCGCTCCTGCAGGGACAGACTGAGGAGAGAGGAGACGCGTGAGACCAAACTGCAGCTCCGCCCTCCTCTGGTTCCAAACAGCCAATAATCTGTGATTGTCTTTTATTTTGAAAGGTTATTATGTCCACTTCTGTTTTTCAATAGAAACGTTAGAAGAACTGAAGGAAAAGCCTTTAAAATGTGCATCAATATTTTATTATTCTGAAAATGATTAAACATCAGTGGGTATTTTTGGGCCGCCGTTTCCATGGTGACGGCAGCAGCTCACCACGGTGACGGTCGGACTTCCTCCTGGAAGTCCACGCGTCTTCCTGCCTGAAGAGGACGTAGACGAAGCGCTGGAAGCCGGTTCCTCGGGCCGGGAACGGGGGCAGATAGTGACACCAGCTCCTGCCCCTCCTGCACGGCGGCGCCGGGGACGTTCCCCCTGCAGAGAACGCAACCACGCCTCAGAGAGGGGGGGCGACGCCCCCAGGAACACACCTCCTCTCTGAGGGACAGGTACTTACACGAGCCAGTGGACGTACTCCGCCTGGGTCTCCTGGAGATGCTCGTCTGAACCAGAACACAGCGGCATTAGGACCCAGAAGAACCGGCAGAGACATGGTGGGACTCCTGCAGCTTCATCACCAACGTGAGCAGAGGAAACCTGACTGAGGTTTCATGGAAGGAGGCGGAGCTCCTGCAGCCATCTTTGGCTTCCAGAACCTCCAGAACCCGAACCCTGTTTGGAGGAGGGAAGCTCTGCGGACAGACCTGGAGAAGTGAGGAGGAGAGTCCACAAGGAGCCCGGCTCTGCATCAAAGCTGACCCTCAGGAGGAGACGCCGCCTGCAGAGAAGCCAGGAGGAGCGTCTTCAGCCGAGGGCCACACCCAAAACCCGCCACTGCGGCACCACGGACTCACCTGAGTGGGAGTGAGACGGTTCCCGTGATGAACCCGAGCCGCGCCGTAGCGGACGCGGAGCGTGACCTGCGGCAGGAAGTAAGCGTCGGCGAACAGATCTCTGAAGACGCCGTAATGGTCGGCGATCCTCTGGACGTGGAACGGGGCGCCAGTCTTCTCCCAGGTGTCCTGGACCCGATCCAGAGAGACCTTCACTGAAGGAGAGACACCAGAGATGAGGAGGAGGAGGAGGAGGACGAGGAGGAGGAGGAGGACGAGGAGGAAGAGGAGGAGGGGTTCCTGTTCAGGAGGAAAAAACATCTAAAAAAAAAAAACAACAAAATACTTAAAATCCAAAGATAAAAATGTTATTTGGTGAAGAAGCAAAATCCAAACTGAAGCTTATCAAAATAAGATACAAAAGAAAATTAATTTTCTGAATGGTTGCTTTAAAATTGGTTTAAAAAAACTAAAAAGTTCAAAAATTAAACTTTAAATGCTCCAAAGAAAAGAAAACAGAGAAACATATTGAAACTTTTCTAAAGTTAAACCAAAGTCACACAAACTCGACTAAAATGATGCACATCTGAATCAAAAACAGGAAGTAAAGTTGATTCATCAGAGTTTCTATAAATCCTGTTTCTGCTTTACAGTTCAGCATTTATGTCACAGGAACATCATGAATGTGGGTGAAGCTGGGTGAAGCTGGGTGATGCTGGGTGAAGCTGGGTGATGCTGGGTGAATGTCGGTGAAGCTGGGTGAAGCTGGGTGAATGTGGGTGATGCTGGGTGAAGCTGGGTGAAGCAGGGTGATGCTGGGTGAATGTCGGTGAAGCTGGGTGAAGCTGGGTGAAGCTGGGTGATGCTGGGTGAAGCTGGGTGATGCTGGGTGAAGCTGGGTGATGCTGGGTGATGCTGGGTGAAGCTGGGTGATGCTGGGTGAATGTCGGTGAAGCTGGGTGAAGCTGGGTGAAGCTGGGTGATGCTGGGTGAATGTCGGTGAAGCTGGGTGAAGCTGGGTGATGCTGGGTGAATGTGGGTGATGCTGGGTGAAGCAGGGTGATGCTGGGTGAATGTCGGTGAAGCTGGGTGAAGCTGGGTGATGCTGGGTGAATGTGGGTGATGCTGGGTGAAGCTGGGTGAAGCAGGGTGATGCTGGGTGAATGTCGGTGAAGCTGGGTGAAGCTGGGTGATGCTGGGTGAATGTCGGTGAAGCTGGGTGAAGCTGGGTGAAGCTGGGTGATGCTGGGTGAATGTGGGTGATGCTGGGTGAATGTGGGTGATGCTGGGTGAAGCTGGGTGATGCTGGGTGAATGTGGGTGATGCTGGGTGAAGCTGGGTGAAGCAGGGTGATGCTGGGTGAATGTCGGTGAAGCTGGGTGAAGCTGGGTGATGCTGGGTGAATGTGGGTGATGCTGGGTGAAGCTGGGTGAAGCTGGGTGATGCTGGGTGAATGTGGGTGATGCTGGGTGAAGCTGGGTGATGCTGGGTGAAGCTGGGTGAAGCAGGGTGAAGCTGGGTGAAGTGGGTGATGCTGGGTGAAGCTGGGTGAATGTGGGTGAAGCTGGGTGAAGCTGGGTGATGCTGGGTGATGCTGGGTGAATGTGGGTGAAGCTGGGTGAATGCTGGGTGAAGCGGGTGAGCTGTGAAGCAGGGTGAAGCTGGGTGAAGCAGGGTGATGCTGGGTGAATGTCGGTGAAGCTGGGTGAAGCTGGGTGAAGCTGGGTGATGCTGGGTGAAGCTGGGTGATGCTGGGTGATGCTGGGTGAATGTGGGTGAAGCTGGGTGATGCTGGGTGAATGTGGGTGAAGCTGGGTGAATGTGGGTGAAGCTGGGTGAAGCTGGGTGATGCTGGGTGAATGTCGGTGAAGCTGGGTGAAGCTGGGTGAAGCTGGGTGATGCTGGGTGAATGTGGGTGATGCTGGGTGAATGTGGGTGATGCTGGGTGATGCTGGGTGAATGTGGGTGATGCTGGGTGAAGCTGGGTGAAGCAGGGTGATGCTGGGTGAATGTCGGTGAAGCTGGGTGAAGCTGGGTGATGCTGGGTGAATGTGGGTGATGCTGGGTGAAGCTGGGTGAAGCTGGGTGATGCTGGGTGAATGTGGGTGATGCTGGGTGAAGCTGGGTGATGCTGGGTGAAGCTGGGTGAAGCAGGGTGAAGCTGGGTGAAGGTGGGTGATGCTGGGTGAAGCTGGGTGAATGTGGGTGAAGCTGGGTGAAGCTGGGTGATGCTGGGTGATGCTGGGTGAATGTGGGTGAAGCTGGGTGATGCTGGGTGAAGCTGGGTGAAGCAGGGTGAAGCTGGGTGAAGCAGGGTGATGCTGGGTGAATGTCGGTGAAGCTGGGTGAAGCTGGGTGAAGCTGGGTGATGCTGGGTGAAGCTGGGTGATGCTGGGTGATGCTGGGTGAATGTGGGTGAAGCTGGGTGATGCTGGGTGAATGTGGGTGAAGCTGGGTGAATGTGGGTGAAGCTGGGTGAAGCTGGGTGATGCTGGGTGAATGTCGGTGAAGCTGGGTGAAGCTGGGTGAAGCTGGGTGATGCTGGGTGAATGTGGGTGATGCTGGGTGAATGTGGGTGATGCTGGGTGATGCTGGGTGAATGTGGGTGATGCTGGGTGAAGCTGGGTGAAGCAGGGTGATGCTGGGTGAATGTCGGTGAAGCTGGGTGAAGCTGGGTGATGCTGGGTGAATGTGGGTGATGCTGGGTGAAGCTGGGTGAAGCTGGGTGATGCTGGGTGAATGTGGGTGAAGCTGGGTGAATGTGGGTGAAGCTGGGTGAAGCTGGGTGAAGCAGGGTGAAGCTGGGATCTTACGCGTCCGCAGACGAGCAGCCCTCTCCAGCTCCACGCTCCTCTTGTTGTCCTTCATCACCTGACTCCTCTCCTTCACCTCCTTCCTCCTGCTGGAGACGCGGTACGGCAGTCCGATGTCCACGCGCTCCGCGCCTTCAAACACAACAACAACGCCGTGAACCCCGTCTTCATCGACGGACGCCGCAGCTTCCTCCTCACCGTGTTCCGGATCGGCGCCGTCCCGGTAGCTCCGGTAGGTCTTCCACCAGGCCGGCTTGTTCTGGGCCTCCTCAGCGGCCCGGAAGTACCGCGTGAAGCTGCGGTACTTCTCCAGGGACTCCAGGCTGGAGACGTCGATGTCCTCGTTTGGCATCGGACCCAGAGGAGGGACGCGCCTGCACAGCTGACCTGGGAGGGGCAGAAGGGCAGACAACCCCTTCAAGTTCTGAAGGTGGAGGTAACATGAGGTTCCGCTCCAGTCTGAGTCACAGTTAGAGTTAATGAAGCTGAGAGGAGGAGGCCCACATTCACACGCTCACAGTCTATCTACCATGTGGACCATGAGAAACATCCTGCTCCACTGAGGGATGTTCACACCGAGTCACAGGAGAAACTTCTTCACACACATCAAATACATTTCTTAAAGGATTCGTTCTTTTTTCTTCCATTCAGATAGAAAAAAAAATTGATTTTAGGACTCAATGTGTCACGATTAAACTATAAAAAAAGTCAAAAGCGATACATTAGTTTTGGATTTTCAACTCAAGTTCGCCCTTAGAGAGAAAGACACAGAGGCGCATGCGCTCAAACAAACGTCCTACAAACCCAGAGTTTGTCATTTTTAATGAAAAACAACAGCTTGTGTCTCCGTACCGGTTTGTGACAAATGTTCGGACATTTCGGAACCATAAATCCGCGGAATTTCTCCGGGCAACCAAAGCTACACCGCGCAGCGCCATCTTAACTCCGCCCCTCCTCCGTCTTCTTCCGGTGGCTACAGAAGCCGAGAGGGCGATTTCTCAAACGAGCTTCGATCAACTCAAACATCAATCAAAGCATTGAGAAAAAGCGAATATAACATTTAAATTTGTGGATTTCTGCAGTGATAATTCATTTGATACCATTAATAATTCAAGGAAAATACACATATGTATTTTTAAATACCATTAAAGTCATAACATTGTGTTAATGTTCTGCTTTGATGTCAAACGCACATAGTGTTTTTAGAAAACAAAAAGTGATTTTTGCATTACAAACAAAAATATGAAATACTTGTTTTATTGTTGCTTAAATTATTAAAACCAGAGACGTAATATATCATGACTGCGCTCATCTTCCACATCTGACCAGAATCTTCTTTTTTCCTACCGTCCGTGAAGGTGTTCTGCACGTGACGTCATCAAGACGTTGCTCTGTTGTCATTCAGGTGTGCCGCTGGGCACGAGCGAGTCCGGTTCTGTGGCAAGTATTGTTGTTCTGTTTCGGAGGTGTTGTTGTTTTCATGCTGTTGTTTTCGTGTTTTAATATTTGGACACGTGACCTTGAACACGTGACTGCCCGGGCTGATAGACAGAGGAAAGCTAACAAAGCTAACGCTAGCTTCTTCCTGGCTAGCCTAGTATGTCATTTTCTTTGTTCATTTTCTGCTGTGAGGGGTTTTTTTCAGAGTCAGACTCTGACTTTGAATGTGAAGATGGAGAATCTGAGAAGCGTTTAGGTCATTTTGACGTTGATTTTCTAGCAGCATCTCAGTCAGTCAGAGGGATCTGGAGGGGGTTGCTGCTCAATCTCTATCAGTTTTATTAAACTCTTTGGTTTGGAATAAAAGATCTCAAAGCTCCTCCTCCTCCTCCTCCTCCTCCTCGTCATCATCAGCATCACTTCCAGCTGAGTCAGTCCCTGCTGTGGACCGCTTCCTGCTTCTGCTGAGGAGTTTGATCTTCCAGCCTGAGCCGATGGAAGCACGCAGCCGTCAGGAGCTTTAGCAGATCTGGTCTGCACGGTTGTGGGAGGAGCTCCAGAAAATGTCTGGACTGTGATTCGTCTGCTGCTGCAGCGATCACCTTCCAGTGCTGGGATTCAGGGAGTTTCTGGAGCTAAAACGTTCCTCTTCTTTCTGCAGATTCCCGTCCTCCTGGTCCAAAGATGGAATCCCAGAACTCCAACCTGACCTGTGCCATATGTCTGGAGCGCTTCCGGATCCCCGTCACCATCCCCTGCGGCCACACCTTCTGCAAGAACTGCATCACGGTCCACTGGGACACCAAGAGGCAGAGCGACGCCGGCCCCCAGTGCCCCATGTGCAAGGAGGAGTTCTCCACCCAGCCTGTCCTGAAGCGCAACGTGTCCCTGTCGGTTCTCACGGAGGCCGCCAACAGCGCCTCCTGCAGGGAGCCGGCGATGGGGGGGGGCGACGGGGCCAGAGCCATGCTGCTGTGCGATCAGCATAAGAAGCCTCTGGTTTATTACTGCAGGCAGGACAAGATGTCCGTGTGCTATGAATGTGGGATCCTGCAGTGTCTGAACCACGAGAAGGTCCTGCTGGACACAGAGCGGGAAAACCAGGAGGTGAGGCAGCACGGCCCCGCCCCCACACGCGCCTCACCTGTTCACTACAACACCTGTCTGTGTTTGTCCACAGCTGCTGCTGGAGAGGAAGGGGAACGAGGTGGGGAGTCTGCTGGAGGAGACGCAGAAAAGCGTGGCGGAGCTGGCAGACAACAATCAGCCAGGCTCAGGTGGGTTCTCCGGATCACACGGTGCAGCAGCTCAGCCCGGTTCTGCTCCGAAATAGGTTCAGGTTGTGTCTGCAGCTGCAGATGCCTGCTTCCCTCTGAGGATCAGGAACTAGATTCCTTCAGAATTGAAGCGGCGAGCTGCGTTGTAAAGACTGCAGGTGCTGGCGGCGGGCGGGACGTAAAGCCCTGCAGAGTCATGAAGACTCACAAATGATCAGAAGCAGTGGCGGTTTTTGATATGGGCGAGGTGGGCGGTGGCCCAGGGCGGCATCCCATAGCGCAGTGATACACGCAAGCCATTGCTTAAATCAAAGAGCAGACTTTCAGCTTTTATTTTGACATGCCTGCTGCAGTCGGCTCTTTGCACTCTTATTTTGACACAGTTGAAACTGAACATCACACCCATGTCTTCATCCTCTCCCCCCTCCACAAAAATGGTGCAGAAAACAAAATGAAAGGATGAAATAACTCAGAGTGAAACCATGTAAATCAGTCATGAAAAGGAGTCAGGCAGCAGAAAAACCAGAGTTAACCCAATTCCACCAGAGCAGGCAGAGGGGATTATTTCCCACAATTCCACGCTCCGACACAGCAGACCCGACGCGCACGTGACCGCCGCCCTGTGCTGCAAGACACTTGCGCCCCCACCTGTTTGCGGTCGTCTTTGGAACATAAGTCAAAGAATTCGAGAGGGGGGGCAGCTCACCGGTGGCTGAACCACACTAACAGGTGATTGGGAGTCTTTCAGTCTAACAGACAACTGTAGGCCGCCGCCGCCGCGCCTCCCGTCTGTCAGGAGGAGGGGGGGGCAGCCTCCATTATGCAGCATCTGGATGATCTCTGCTGGTGGATCACTCATAGGCTCATGTTCATAATGTCATTACTTACCAACTATTGTAGATATGTCTATGACGTGTCTTTTCTGTGGTTTAGGTGTCAGTGTTTGACACAAAGACAGCAGTGATGCAGGAAAACAGCTGCACTTCATGACATCAGAAGCTAGGGAAACCACCAGACAATGTTGTCAAATGTTGTATGTGTGGGGTGGGGTGGGGTGGGGTGGGGGGTGCTGGTGGGGTTACTCACCCAGCGAGTAAGTTAGTGTAGAACCGCCACTGATCAGAAGGTTCCACGGTCGTGGTTCCTCTGGATCACATCCAAACTCCAGAAAACCAGCGTTTTCCCCAACAGGTGACTCTTGAGCAAACGTCTGCCTGGGTGGACCAGAAGTTCTGCACGCTGATCAAGATCCTGGTGGAGAAGCAGGAGGCCGCGCGGCTCTTCATCGAGGAGCAGAAGGAGGCGGCCGTCAGCGAGGCCCAAGGCCGTCTCTCCCAACTCGAGGAGCAGCGGGAGAAACTCCGAGAGTGCCGGAGCCAAATTACAGACGTGCACAACCTGTCCGACACGGAGCTCATCAGGGTGAGGAGCTCCGCCTCTGCACTGCAGTGGGCGTGGCTGACGTTGTTTTCAGACGACGGCTGATCTGCTTTTGTCCCTCCTGGCCTCCTGTAGTTGACGGTGGAGCAACAGCTTTTCAGGAATCACCACATTTTCTCCCTCCACTGGTTTTTCTGCAGGAATCCACCCTCATAGAAGTTCCTCATTTTAAGGAAATTCCCACCAACATGTCACCAAACCTTCAGGAACGCTTAAACGGCGTGACGGAAGTCCTGTCCCGCATCTCCAAGCTGGTTTGTGAGGACCTGGACAGGGCCGTGAACATGATGGTGGGGCGGGACAGAGACGGTAACCCCACTCCTGGACTATTTCCTGTCCCACTCGTTTTCCGTGAACTTCAAACCCGAACGCTCTGTTGGTCCAGGTTCTCCTCACGACAAGAGGCCCGTTCTGGTTGTGGTTCCCAGTCCTGCAGCCCCGTGCCAGTCTGGAGGGAGGGAAGGCCTCGGCGCCTGTGAGTCGTCCTCGATGCTCATGAGGGTCAGGGGTTCCTGTCCCACAGCGAGAGCTGTCCCAGTGTTTTCAGGGAACAGCATCTTATTTGAGTTTTTTGACCCTCTAGTTGTGGTTCTTCATAGAAACGAGCGTGCAGCAGGTTGTCAGGAGGATTCAGGCTTCTCGCCGTCTTGCTCGTACGGTGTTTGGCATTGGTTGCTGTGGAAACACGTAGCGGTGACGGTTTCCCTCTCTGAGGCTTGATGTTTGGACCTTGCTCCTTGCAGATCGCTGCTCCCTGACCTTTGACCCCCGCACGGCCAATGGGAATCTGCTTCTGTCCCAGGAGAATCGGAGGGCGGAGCACCTGGCGTCCGGCCCGCGGCCGGTCCTGGCGAACGACGCCCGCTTCGATCACACCTGGCAGGTCCTCTGCTTCGAGGGCTTCACCCACGGACGGCACTACTGGGAGCTGGAGGTGTCCAAGCCCTGGGCCTACCTCGGGGTAAACGCCGCGTCTCTCTGAGGGTCGGGGCGGCGGCCCTGGCGTCTGTCCTAAACCTGCCGTGTGGCGTCTGTCCCTCAGGTGACCTACGAGAGCATCCCCCGGAAGGAGAAGGGGAAGCGCTGCATGGTGGGCATGAACGAGCTGTCCTGGAGCCTGCAGCTGGACGAGAGGCAGCTGTGCGCGTGGCACGACGGGCGGCGGGAGGTGCTGACCGCGCCCCCCCACCACCGCCGCATCGGCATGCTGCTGGACTACGAGGCGGGGACGCTCACCTACTACGGAGACGGGCAGGCCAGGCTGCACGCCTTCCACTGCGCCTTCACCCACAAGCTGTTCCCCGTCTGCTGGATAGGGGAGGGGGTCAGCATCACCATCTGCTCCACGTGACCCCAGAGGAGGCGCAGACGCTCCCGCACAGGAGCCTCCTCTGAGTGGAGACAAACCCCCGCCCATGAAGGTTTCTGCTGCTCCTCATTCACGTCAGGAGACCGGAGAACATTTATGGATCTAGTTTGAAAATGTGGAACTTGAAGAAGACGACTGCACTCTGTCAACGGTTCTGCTCTGGTTCTGGTCGGATCCAGTTTCCTCTGCTGGTCCTCTAGGTTCTGCAGGTGTCAAAGTTCACCTGAACTCTGGTTTGGACCAAACAGGAGAACTCTGGTCCTCCCCTGAAGGAGGATCTCTGTTCTCCTGCAGACGGACTTTCCAGAGAGGAGAACCAAAGGGAGGAGGGGCCTGGGTCTGTCTGGAGGAGAACCACACCCATCCATGAAGAAGTTTGGAAATGCATGCTGGGTAAAGGAGCAGGGAGGAGCTTCTACAGAGATGACTAGGTTCCTCTTGGTTCTCCTCAGGAACCCGTGTAGATGGTCTGACGTCCCCTCAGTTCCTCTCAGGTTTCAGGAGAAGAATTCCGGTCTGATCCGGTTTTTGGTTCCCGCTCAGATGTTCCCCAGGAAAACTGATTCAGGTTGTAGATCTTCTTGTGTGGTTCTGTGTTTTGTGGTTCTGCCATTTCCCTGACGGTTCTCCAGAGCAGCTTGAGCTGAAAATGACTGAAGCAGCAGCGGACGTGAACAGGAGCAGAACCGCTGCAGAGTTCTGGAGTTTGGATCGGTTCAGGTTCAGGTTGGACCTTTTCAGTCCTGCAGTACTTCAGACTCTGCTGCAAACTTCTGCAGATGTTCTCCGGAACAGAAATGTGACCCCCCCCACACACACACACAATGAGAGTGAAAGTGGTTCTGCTCAAAGATGGTTTATTAGAGTTCTGCTCATGCAGGCGTTCGGATCCCTCAGCTCATCAACAGGACATGAGGGAAGCGTTTGTGTTCAGCGTATCGGTGGTCCCAGAATCAAAGACAGATTAGTGACTGCAGGGGGGGGGCAGATTACAGACAGGGGGGGGGGGGGTAGAAACAAGTCCCAGTTGATTGAATCTAGTGTTTCTGTAGACGGACAGACTGGAGACGCTGGTGGGGACTAGACAGGAAGTGACATCAGTGGTTTCTCAGAGATCCATCTGTGGAACCACAGTGTTTCATCTGGACTCAGAACCACAGAACAACCACAGCCCCCCCACTTCCTGCAGCCGTCGGGCCTCCTTCCTGCTTTCATGGAGTTAAGGTGCTGGAGAAGAAGATAAAGCTCATCACATCAGGAGGAATGCAGACTATGTTCACCGGGTTCACATGGAGGGGAAGGAATGGTTCTGGTCGGTCCGGTCCAGGTAAACCCATGAGACCATGCAGGTCGGCCGCTCTACTGATTCTTCTTATCTCCTGGGGGGGAGTATGGAGGAGGTTTGTCCTGCACACAAGAACATTGGAACCCATCAGAGACAAAGAACATGGCCGTCAGAACGCAGATGCTCTGTGGGTTCTGCTCTGTGGGTTCTGCTCTGTGGGGTTCTGCTCTGTGGGGTTCTGCTCTGTGGGGTTCTGCTCTGTGGGTTCTGCTCTGTGGGTTCTGCTCTGTGGGTTCTGCTCTGTGGGTTCTGCTCTGTGGGTTCTGCCCTGTGGGTTCTGCTCTGTGGGTTCTGCTCTGTGGGGTTCTGCTCTGTGGGTTCTGCCCTGTGGGTTCTGCTCTGTGGGTTCTGCTCTGTGGGGTTCTGCTCTGTGGGTTCTGCTCTGTGGGTTCTGCTCTGTGGGTTCTGCTCTGTGGGTTCTGCTCTGTGGGTTCTGCTCTGTGGGGTTCTGCTCTGTGGGGTTCTGCTAGACAGAAACGAGTCTGACGGTTTGGGGGTTCGTCCGGGATGAGCGGACCAGGGGGGGCACGTGACAGAACCATGTTTGCTCAAACCACTAGAATTCCAGTCAGACGCGTTCTGGTCGCCATGGTAACCACCAACATGTAGAGTAAAGGTTTCAAAGAGAAACACGACTGGAAACTCACCTCAGGCAGGTACACGTGTGTGGGAGGGAGGGGGGCACAGCTCGCTGCTGCCTCTGCTGCTTTGGCCTCTGCTGCAAACATATGGGGGGGGGGGGGGGGTACTTGAACATTATGAACGTAAAACCAGGAGAATAATTTAAAGCCATCTTTAGATTCCTAGTTTGTTTCTTTTGTACTGTAACAGAACAGCTGATGTTCAGGAATGAACTCAAATCAAATGTCTGTCAATCATCAAAGCTAAGGTGTGTTTGTGTGAAGGTCACATGACCCCAGCAGCCGACACCTCTGAAGCTCACCTGCAGCCGAGGAGGGCAGGTCTGGGTCGTGAGGGGGCTGCTGGCCCAAAGGAGCAGAGTAAGGAGGTGGGGGCATGTAGCCTGCAGAGGCCTCAAATGCTGCGGGACTGGGGTAGAACCCCCCTGGAAAAGACAGCAGAGGAGAGCAGCTCCGGTGACCGGCAGAGACAGAACGCTGACGGGACGGCTCAGTGACCCTACCGGGAGGAGGTGGGTTGGGGTAGGAGTAGACAGGAGGAGGACCCGCGGGGTACATTCCGTTGGCGGGAGGAGGAGGCGCGTGAGCATAAGCCCCGTTGGCCATGAAGGGGCATCCGCCGAAGCCTGCAGTGACGGGCTGACCTCTGGAGGCTGAAACGTGAGGATCAACATCAGCTCAGGGCTGACGGCAGACCCACCACCGGCAAGGTTCTCGCCTGCGCACCTTGAGCCGCCACCTGCAGCATGTACTGCCCGAACTCTATGGCCCCCCCGGAGGAAAACACCAGCTTGAAGGTGGCGCTGCCTTCCCAGCCGCCTGCAGGACACGCCCCACACGTCACAGACACGCATGTGCAGGGTCAGACGTGACGCGTGTTCTGCCCCCCTACCTCCAGGCTCTGCGGTGACGCTGCCTTTGATGTAATTGGCCCCCAGAACCGGTTGTTTGATCTCACAGCCCTTCATCAGGTAGAAGGGCGTCATGAAGGACTGCAGCCCGTCTCGGCCTTTAGCCACGAAGATCATCTGGGAGAAATCACAGTCACATGACTGAACCGCGCCTCCTCCTCCTCCTCCTCCCACTGAGGAGCTCACAGCGGGCCTCCTCACTCACCCGGTAGGGGGTCAGGTAGATGCTGCCCCTCCTGCTCTTCCTGAAGACGTCAGGCAGACCGTCCGTGTCGCAGAAGACCAGCTCCACGTTGTCTTGACTCATCAACACGCTGGTGACACAAACACACGTCAGCCTGCCCCCCCCGGATGGAAGCGTTTCTGTAGCATCATTACAAATAAAAGTCAAGCCTGCCCCCCCCGGATGGAAGCGTTTCCGTAGCATCATTACAAATAAAAGTCAAGCCTGCCCCCCCCGGATGGAAGCGTTTCTGTAGCATCATTACAAATAAAAGTCAAGCCTGCCCCCCCCCGGATGGAAGCGTTTCTGTAGCATCATTACAAATAAAAGTCAAGCCGGCCCCCCCCCCCCCCCCCCCCCCCCGGATGGAAGCGTTTCTGTAGCATCATTACAAATAAAAGTCAAGCCTGCCCCCCCCCGGATGGAAGCGTTTCTGTAGCATCATTACAAATAAAAGTCAAGCCTGCCCCCCCCCGGATGGAAGCGTTTTGCTGGGTGGATGTGGAAACGACAACAGAACCCCTCTTTGCATTTTTGCTTTAATGATGTCACTGAACGATTTGAAGAAGGAAAAAGCATTTTGAAGGATTGATTTTTAATTTTGAGTCATTTAGTAACATTGTAAAAATAAAAAAACATTTCTGTTCATCCATTTTAATTGTCAAAGTAGAAATTTCTGACTGAATGTTGCTACACATTTGCTAGAGAACTTTATGAAAATTTGAAGATTATAAGACCATCAATAAAGTAACACGACTGCATCATCAGCAAAAGAGTTTCTGCTTGGAGAAAAAGAACAAAGTAAACGCACGAGTTTCTGATCTTATTTCTGTTTTCCTTGTGACGCATAAAAAAAAACGCCCCTCTCACCCTCCGCGGGTGGTTTCTCCTCCAAGCTGGGGTCCTCTACCAGAGGCCTGGGAGCTTGAGGGTCCTGAAAGTATCTTAGCTGTTCCTGTTCTTTTCTGGACTGAGGTCTTTCCAGGTATCTGTTGTAGCCACTCCTCCAGCTTGGGGGTTACTGCCCCGAGTGCTCCAATTACCACAGGCACCACTGTCACCTTCACTTTCCAGGCTTTCTCCAGTTCTTCTCTGAGTCCCTGGTATTTCTCCAGTTTCTCATGTTCCTTCTTCCTGATGTTCCCATCACTTGGCACTGCCACATCCACCACAACGGCATATGTATGTGTGTGTGTGTAATATATATATATATATATATATATATATATATATATATATATATATATATATATATATATATATATATATATATATATATATATATATATATATATATATATATATATATATATATATGTATATATATATATATGTATAGTCAATTTCTAGATATTAGATAGAAATGGACTATATACATAGATATGGATATGGAATATGGACTGGAAACCCCAAGGTCAAAATGGGAAACACCTCCGAAGGTGGTAGAGAATGAGAGGGCAAAGATCCTGTGGGACTTCCAGATCCAGACTGATAGGATGGTAATGGAGAACCAACCAGACATCGTAGTGGTGGATAAAGAACAGAGGAAAGCCGTTGTGGTGGATGTGGCAGTGCCAAACGATGGGAACATCAGGAAGAAGGAACATGAGAAACTGGAGAAATACCAGGCCTCTGGTAGAGGACCCCAGCATGGAGAGACCACCCGCGGAGGGTGAGAGGGGCAGGTTTATATATATATATAACTTATCCAATTTTGAAATACTTCTATTGATAACAAGTAATTTAGTTACATTTATTCAACCTAATTTCTTACGTCTATAAAACTGAATATTTTTTTTACAACTCAAATTTACATATTTATCTCATTAAATGTCATATTACTCCAATTCAATTAAATGTTTTCCATCTTAATTTATTATAATTGTTGAACTCTCATATATCTAAGTTTGAGACTGCAGATATACTCATTTTTATAACAATAAATTGAAAGTAACAAAATGAATTAGCATCACAAAGAATAACATCATTAACTACTTCTCTCACTTTGTCACATCATTGTGCACTAGTGGTGCTATATAATCTTATCCTCCTCTTCCTCTCACTCATGGTGCAGAAAGAATTAATCATAACAGGATAAAATAACTCAGGAAAACACAGTAAAACAACTAAACAACTAAACACATTTGGTCAAAAAGCCACACTTAAACCCAAATCCATCCAGACAGGAAAAGGGAATGGTATCCCACAATCCCTTGCACCAAAGTTACACCTACTTAATTGAATTAATTTGAATCAAAGTAAAATAATTGTCTGATAACTCCGTGTTATTTTTAAGATGACTTAACAAAAAAATGATTTCTCTTAACTGAAGCAAATAATGAAGTTAGATCAAAGTCAAAAGTTTCTCTTTAAACATCCATATATGGTCTTATCAGCCTCTCACGGTGGAAAAAGTATTATCTGAGCTTCTTCATCCACTACATCATCTTCAAATGGACACGCCATGCTGCTGCACCTCTCTCAAAACAAACTAACCTTCAACTAAACCTGCTCCAGACCAGCTTATGTTCAGAGCATGAGTTGCTATGGCAACTTGACATACCCTGAGACATACCTCCATTTCTGGAACTGAAAGCTGAGGTTATCCACTTCCTTAGCCTCAAACTTACCGTGGGAGCTAGCAGAACCTGCTTTCTGGAATACCCCCCCCCACCCCCACCCCGGACAGAACCATGAAAGTTCTGGAAGATGTTACCAAAGGACCACAGATCATGACAGAGCAGCGCTCAGCACTGTCCTCCAACCGTCATTAGGCATAGAAACTATGATGGACATTCATCACAGCACTAATCCCTACATGATGATCAGTATTAACGGCTGTTTGTTTCAAAATAAAGTGCTTCGTGTTCATCGTCATTTATTTTGAAATGTTTTAGAAGCAGCTTCCTGTAAACACATCTCTTTAGCTTGCGCGCGTGCCCCCTGGCGCTCGTGCCCGCGTGTTGCGCAGCAGCTAAACTAACTTGCGTGACTCGCGCAGGTTAACGGGCGCGCGGCTAACGGCGGCTAGCGTCACCTCTCGCTGTTGTTGATGATGACTCCGCCGGACTCCGAGTGGTTCTGGTTCAGAGTCATGGCCGCGGGCCTGCAGACGTCCTGTCCCGGTGAAGCGGCCCGGTTCGGTGCTGGTTCGGTCTGATTGGTGGACGCGGACGAGGCGCTCTGTAACGGACCCGTTAGCTGCGCGGACCCCGTTAGTTGTGAGGATAACGGCAGGCAGCACCTGCTCTTCCGCCGCTGACGTAAACGTGCGGGATGACGTCACGCACCCCTGAAGCCCACGTGGACGGAGAAACGAATAAAGTTAAAAAGCTGCATTTGTGGTTGTTTCCAAAAACATTTTATTCTGAAATCTTAAAGTGCCGATCGTTCAAATAGACGAGGGGGCGTGGCCTGATGCAGCAGGATGACGGAAGGAACCAGAACCTCCTGGATTCTATAAGACCGATTACGTCACGGATCAGCTGATCTAAGACGTGAGTCCTGTAGAGTCCTGTAGAAAAAATAAGTGGTGTGAAATTCAAAACACTTTATTCTCACACATGTAAGCCATGATGCCACCTGTAACCACCGGGTTCAGCGTCTCACCCCAGCACACTTACGGGACGGCAAGGTGGGAATCGAACCTGCAACCTTCCTTCCAATCATTTGGACTGAAGTTCCGTCTTGCAATCCGGACTTTGAATCTTCTTCCTTCAAACGTTTCTCCACTCAACCAAGTGGCCTAATTAGTCTTCAAAGCAAATGGTCGTCCTCTGCACCACAGCCACCCCTGGTCCCAGACCCATCTAAAGTAGAGGCCACTCCACCACTCATCTCATCTCATGGGAGGGCCACATTAAAACCCACATGAAATCCTCTGTTTGTGTTTATTGTTGTTGATGGTGGGCAGCTGCGGGGGGGGGGGCATCTATGTTTTATTTTGAAAACCACGCGCAGGCCCCGGTGGCGGCCCTCAGGTCAGGGGTTTGAACCCCCGGCTTCCAGAGACGCTTCTCCTTTCTGGTTTTGCTGTTCCTGGTTTGAAGCTTTCAGCCACTAAACACTGAAGCGGGAAGAAATCCACCTAAATACACAGAGACGTTTCAGGAAGTGACCAAATATGGAAGAACATGAGTTTAAGAAGCAGATAAAGGTTTTTAAAAAGATTCGGATGTTTTCTCTGAGAAGGACTGTTTCTAAGCCTGTTTGTACCTGGACTGTCATTTGATGCATGTATGTAGAAATATTAAGATTCCTAATCCCAATCTGAATGAAAAGAGGGTTTCAAACCACTAAAAGCTTCATGTCATCCGTTAGCTTGACCTCTGCTGCTGTTGTTTGGAATCCAACAGGGGTTCTGGCCCGGTTCTGTTCTGGAAGAAGTCCTGAAGCAGGTGGAGGAGTGTCTGGTCGTGGCCACACGTGGGCCCAGCTGTGCGTGGTTGTGTAGCATCAGGGCTGCCGCTGTTGTGTAAATGTTGTGTTGATGGAAGTCTTTACCACTCCTGAGTGAGTGTGAGTTCACAGGATGTGTTGCAACCCCCCCCCCCCCCCCCAGCGGCGACGCTTCCGCTGCGCGTCAGACCTTATCGCAGCGTTCTTTGCTCTGTCCCCCATGAACCAGACCCAGAAGAAACTTTAGGAGTTGGACGTGAGGGGGGGGGGGGGGGGGGGGGGGCTGCAGGCCGAGCCTCGGCGCTGCTGCAGAGACGCGCTGCCTGCACCGCCTCACGTTACCACCTTCTGCAGGAAGTGATGACTTCCGGCTGCTGAGTGACAGGACTCACGCGCTGCTTCCTCAGTCAGAGCGCAGCGGCCCATCGGGCTGATCACCAGATACCAGCGCCATGGCGAACCCCACGGATCAGACCGGCACAGCGCGCCATCAGCTGGAAACACCTGAACAGGTAAGAGCACGCGGTCCTGTGAAGACCGGTCACCATGGTTACCAGGCGGATCTGTTTGTGATGTAGAGCAATGCTTTTTTCATCCATCCATTCATCCATTTATCCATCCATCTCCACAGGACCAAAAAGTCTTTGTAAAACTTTAAGCTCATCTGTGTGTGTGTGTGTGGGGGGGGGGGGGGGGGTTCCTGTTCCCATTTTAAGTTTAAGTCACGGTATCCAGAGGATTCTGGAAACTGCGTGACCATGATTCACAGCGAGTCTGTGCCGTGTTCCAAAGAAAGCACGCCTGTAGCAGAGCTTCATGCTTTGCATTGAATGCAAATGTCTGCAGAAGGCGGCTTTGTTTCTGCTGTGGACGCCAGCAGACGCGTCTGCCCGTCCAGCAGACGCGTCTGCCCGTTCAGCAGACGCGTCTGCCCGTTCAGCAGACGCGTCTGCCCGTCCAGCAGACGCCTCTGCCCGTCCAGCTGTCCTTTAGGTCCAAACCGAGCAGACGCCGTCTGCTGCTGCTGGCATTAAACCACCGTCATGATCAGAAAATGAGGAAGTTCCTCACAGGAGGCCTCATCAGAACATGAAGTTAAACACCCGCAGCTCTGAAGTAGTGGCTGCCTGTGACACGTTCTCCTGCCTGTGACACGTTCTCCTGCCTGTGACACGTTCTCCTGCCTGTGAGACGTTCTCCTGCCTGTGAGACGTTCTCCTGCCTGTGACACGTTCTCCTGCCTGTGAGACGTTCTCCTGCCTGTGACACGTTCTCCTGCCTGTGAGACGTTCTCCTGCCTGTGACACATTCTCCTGCCTGTGAGACGTTCTCCTGCCTGTGACACGTTCTCCTGCCTGTGACACGTTCTCCTGCCTGTGAGACGTTCTCCTGCCTGTGAGACGTTCTCCTGCCTGTGACACGTTCTCCTGCCTGTGAGACGTTCTCCTGCCTGTGACACATTCTCCTGCCTGTGAGACGTTCTCCTGCCTGTGACACGTTCTCCTGCCTGTGACACGTTCTCCTGCCTGTGAGACGTTCTCCTGCCTGTGACACGTTCTCCTGCCTGTGACACGTTCTCCTGCCTGTGACACGTTCTCCTGCCTGTGAGACGTTCTCCTGCCTGTGAGACGTTCTCCTGCCTGTGACACATTCTCCTGCCTGTGACACGTTCTCCTGCCTGTGAGACGTTCTCCTGACTGTGACACGTTCTCCTGCCTGTGAGACGTTCTCCTGCCTGTGACACGTTCTCCTGCCTGTGAGACGTTCTCCTGCCTGTGACACGTTCTCCTGCCTGTGACACGTTCTCCTGCCTGTGACACATTCTCCTGCCTGTGACACGTTCTCCTGCCTGTGACACATTCTCCTGCCTGTGACACGTTCTCCTGCCTGTGACACATTCTCCTGCCTGTGACACGTTCTCCTGCCTGTGACACGTTCTCCTGCCTGACACGTTCTCCTGCCTGACACGTTCTCCTGCCTGTGACACGTTCTCCTGCCTGTGACACGTTCTCCTGCCTGTGACACGTTCTCCTGACTTTAGTTTTTAATGCAGAGCTGTTGTTTTTGCAGGAACAAGGCTTCAGACGGGTACGGCAGGTGAATCTAAAACCTTTTTTTATTGTGTTTTGTCTGAATACCAGTATGTTGGTTCTGTAACAGCGTCTCTGCTCCTCCCTGAAAACGTTAAAGTTCATTTCCATTAAAACAGATCAAAGTACATTCATGACCTCACTGACGGACAGCAGACCCTGAACTGGAAATGATGAGGATGGCTTCACTGGTGTTTTTGCTGCCTGTAACTCGTTAATGCGTCAGGTCATTTACTCATTTAGTCCCACAGAAGAGTCCTTCAGGGTTCTTCAATGAAAGAGTAGCAGGTTCTTTAAGACTATTGACCGTCAAGACAGACTGAGTGAGTGGCCCCGCCCCCTGGCATTCCAAACAGGAAGGGGCTCCAAGACGCCAAAATCCCACAGACTTCTAGAGAAATAAACAGCTGTTACTCATTCTACTGGTCAGAAGAACCGTTCTGTTCTTTATAATCCTCTTTTATTTCATTATATTCTTTCTGTAGTTCAAGTTATTCCAGTTATAAACTGACCAATCAGATGCCTCAATTAAAAATGGGTGGAGCCTGCTGCCCCTCATGTCCAATGT
The DNA here is from genome assembly GCA_023969325.1 of Oryzias curvinotus. NCBI lineage: Eukaryota > Metazoa > Chordata > Actinopteri > Beloniformes > Adrianichthyidae > Oryzias > Oryzias curvinotus. Next base: position 1,625,608 of record CM043724.1, read on the forward strand.
TTAAAATGATGAACAGGTTGGTGTAGCTCGCTTTCAAGTAGTAGGGGTGTGGCCTTCCACCGAGCTCATTCCTGATTTGTGGGAGTGGTTACCATAGAAACAATAACTGACTCGGACCAATCAGTAGCTGCATTTACACGGACTAAAGTAATCGGAGCGAGTGCCTGATCGGAATAGAAAAGCGTCATGTTAAGACGCCGTTCAGAATACTCTGCCCCGATCAGACTCATCCGGATCAACGTTTCTGTCCGTTGGAGAGAGGTGGTTCTTCAGATCGTTGATCCGCTCGTGCTTCATGTAAACAGTTTATTCTGACCGTGGGTCTCTACTGCTCTGGATTTACGTCACGCATAGACGGTGCGGCGCTCCAGAGGAGGATTTGGAGCGTGAACAGGACCGACCGGCCGCTCCGCCTGTGTGAAGCGTGTCTCTGAGCAGAGCAGCCGGACTCATAGCTTCTGCCACAAAAAAGTACTGACCACACGCATTAAAATGATGTTATGAGCGAACAATCACCTAAATATAATCATAACAATCAGAAAATCATCTCACTCTACGCTGCAGCTCTGTTTGTTTACAACAGAACTCAATATCTCTTCTTCTACGGCCGTTTCCGGTATTTTCCAGTGTTCTGCGCATGTCACAGTGATTTGTTCCAACCCACAGTGTGGCGTAGGTAAACGTTTGTTATAATCGGATACTGTTTTTCTGGGCGCATGTACACAGTCCAATCCTAATCCGATCTTTGATCCAATCAAAGATGTTTTGCACGCGTAACCGCGGCTACTGCTTACTGTCGACATCTGGCTCCAACATGGCGGCGTCCATGTGAGGCAAAAGTGGCCACTGAATTGACTTCACTTGAGCCAGAAGTAAACCTTTTTTCACTTATGTTTAGACCGTAAATGTTCATAACACATGAAGTTCAGGATCATCACACACCAAACACGGACACCAAGGAACCGGGATTAGAGCCCTCAGGGCTGAACATGAATCCACTCACTATCTGTGTGACACTTTAGAACCACACAAGAGAACATTCTAATGGGTTCTACCCATTAAAAGAAAACACACATTCCTGTTTAGCATCTACGTTATTATAAAAGCAGGCAATCAGAAAGAACAGTCTACTAAGAAGACTAACCCCTGTTGGACTGACTTCTTAGGCAGACTAAGAAGTTCTGCCTTCTGAGTTCAGAGGCTGTGTGAGTCTGAAGCAGCAGAAATGAAAGTGACTCATGCGTTTAGTGGAAACAAAGAGCAGAACAGTTGATATTATGGGATAGAGAAGATGAAGCAAAAGCTGAAAGTCAGGGATGTGCAGAGATGGTTCAGACCTGAAAGTTGGGTTCAGGTCTAAATCAAAACCATTTCAGGTTTTTGGGTGGTTCCAATAGCAGCTGTGTTTGACAGAAAACTCCTCTGAGAAAAGTAACCGTCTACTGTTTTAAGAACTGGAAAGGTTCTTTAGAAACTCTGAGGTTTAGAATAAAGCTGAGAATTATTCATGCAAAAAAAAAAAGGTTTTGAGAATGATCTGGAGGTGGATTTAACATTTTCTCCTCTGTTATTTCTTCAGTTTTCTCCTGCTCACGCTCGGAAACTTGGGCTGACCAGGAAGAACATAAAAGGCAGAATAGTGGGCAGCACTTCCTCTCAAACTCTGAAATATCCACATTTCCAAAGCTACAGAAACACCGGACTGTTTCATTTCCTTTAGGACCTTAAGGAAGACCCAGAGGAGAGAGCAAAGAGACACAAGGAGTTTGAGGTTCTTCCAGTCGCTCGGTTCTTCTTTAGTGAGACAGCTGCTTTCCAACCACAGCTTCTCTGTTTCAGCTGAAGCCGCTCTACAAGGAGCTGCTGTACACCGTCAAACACCGGATGGGCAAACCGTCCTCGCCTGACGTCTTCACAGACAGCCAGCTTCTCAAGTACACGCAGGAGGTAACATCCCGCCTCACGCCGCCCACAGCGGCCCTGCTGAGGCCGTGCAGGAGCCCTCACACGCCTTCCTCTCTTCTCACCAGGCTTTCGGTATGACAGAATCTGAGCACGCCACCCTGATGGATAAAGTCGAGAAAACCGAGGTAAGAAAAGGAAGTGGGCGTGTCTCTGCAGACGACTGGCGTCCTTCCTGTGCTGCAGAGGATCCGACCGGACTCTGCTTTCTTTGTGACCCCAACAGCCTCCCGCCTACTGTCTGAAGGCTACAGTGAAGGAAGCCACAGGAATTCTGGGAAAAGACGTGAGCGGTGAGTTTGGCCTCGTCTGAGTTCCACACAAATGTGATGAGTCACGATACCGATTGGTTCAGAAGAAAACCGTGATAAAGCCGTACAGCCGTATTCTCACATGAGGTGAGGCTTAAGAATAAAAAAAGTAGAAACCAAATGATTGTTTTCTGCTGTAGAATTCTTCTTTTCCATTTGAAATCATGTGTTTATTGATCACTCGTGGTCATAGATTGGAAAGATAGCAGCTGGAAGAGCTTCCGCTTTACCTGATGTGACCTTCTCCACCTTTTCCCAGGCTTCAGCGACCCGTACTGTCTGCTGACCATCCTCGAGGAGGAGGAGGAAAGTCGCACACGCTGCTCCAAAAGCAAACAGTTAAAGTTTGTGGTAAAAGACGTCACATCAGACGACAAGATCTACCAAACGGAGATCCAGAAGCAGACCCTCAAACCCGTATGGAATCAAACCTTCATCCTGTGAGTTTTGTCAAACGTCCAAAGCATCATGGTGGAGAGAGCGCCGCTCATCGTTTTTCTCCGTGTTTTAGAGAATTTCAGAAGACACATGGAGCCACTTTCCACCTTGAAATGTGGTGAGAAGGAGCGCTTCAGCTTCCCTGCAGGGCCGTCTTCTTCGCCGTCACTCTGCTGTGGTTTCCTGTTGCAGGGACAAAGACGAGGAGGTGTCTCTGAGCCAGAAGCTGGAGGAGATCAAAACCAACTTCAACAGTCTGAAGAGGTGCCGCGCACATCCAGAGACGCTCCTGACCCCAGACCAAAGCTGAATGTTTGAACCTTCTCTCCTCAGGATGATCAAAGATGCAAAGAAGGAGAAGGGCACCGATGACTTTTTGGGGAACATTATACTAAAACTCCAGGTGGGGGACAGTCCTCCTGCTTCTTCTTCCTGCTTCTCCCCTGCTCTGCTGTGTCTAATGGATCTCATGGTTCTGCAGGACCTTCACTGCACAGAGGACAGTTGGTACAACCTGGAGCCCAGAACCGAGACGTACCCGGACCGCGGCCAGTGCCACCTCAACCTCAAGTTCATCCACAAAAGTGTAAGAGCAGCTTCAGTCCTGCTCTGCAGGTAGAGTGGAGAAAGAAAAGCTGACGGTGGGGTTTGTCACTGCTCCGACAGAGAGACGGGACTCTGAGTGCCGGTCGCAGCGCTTACATCAACTACTGTGGGATTCTGCAGCAGTTCGTCCAGGCTTACATTTCCAAACAGAAGGTGAACGCCGTCTCTCGGTTGTCCTCACACCTTCTGGTTCTGGGATTTTCAAGCGCCTTTTCTGCCCCAGAATTCTGCTCCGTGGAAGGGCGAGCTGGGAAGCGAGGCTCAGACTCTACTGGAACTCTACGCCACGCAGAATGACCTCTCACCTTTCCTTCAGGACCTGGGGTAAGCAGCAGCTCCCCTGTTCACGATTCATCGTTTGTTCCACGTTGGAGGTGTGGAGATGTTCACAGCTTTAACTCTCATCCAGAAAACAAGAGAGAGGAAGCATCTCTGTGATCTGCTCATACTTTAGCTAGCCGTCATGTTCACGCAGAGCATCAACACGTTGGATTCTAAAAGGAAAACCGAGATTCAGCAAATACATGGAGTTACATCCACCCACATATGTTCCTCTTGTCTTACAGTCATCACTTGTTTTGCTCCGCTGCTTTATTTGGAGTAACATGTTGTTTGGAGTAACGTTGTTTAGAGTAACATGTTGTTTATAATAGCGTGTTGTTTGGAGTAGCGTGTTGTTTATAATAGCGTGTTGTTTGGAGTAGCGTGTTGTTTATAATAGCGTGTTGTTTGGAGTAGCGTGTTGTTTATAATAGCGTGTTGTTTGGAGTCCATGTTGTTTATAATAGCGGTTGTTTGGAGTAGCGTGTTGTTTATAATAGCGTGTTGTTTGGAGTAGCGTTTGTTTATAATAGCGTGTGTTGTTTGGAGTATCGTGTTGTTTATAATAGCGTGTTGTTTGGAGTAGCGTGTTGTTTATAATAGCGTGTTGTTTGGAGTAGCGTGTTGTTTATAATAGCGTGTTGTTTGGAGTAGCGTGTTGTTTTAATAGCGTGTTGTTTGGAGTAGCGTGTTGTTATAATAGCGTGTTGTTTGGACTAGCATGTTGTTTATAATAGCGTGTTGTTTGGAGTAGCGTGTTGTTTATAATAGCGTGTTGTTTGGAGTAGCGTGTTGTTTATAATAGCGTGTTGTTTGGAGTACATGTTGTTTATAATAGCGTGTTGTTTGGAGTAGCGTGTTGTTTATAATAGCGTGTTGTTTGGAGTAGCGTGTTGTTTATAATAGCGTGTTGTTTGGAGTAGCGTGTTGTTTATAATAGCGTGTTGTTTGGAGTAGCGTGTTGTTTATAATAGCGTGTTGTTTGGAGTAGCGTGTGTTATAATAGCGTGTTGTTTGGAGTAGCGTGTTGTTTATAATAGCGTGTTGTTTGGAGTAGCGGGTTGTTTATAATAGCGTGTTGTTTGGAGTAGCGTGTTGTTTATAATAGCGTGTTGTTTGGAGTAGCGTGTTGTTTATAATAGCGTGTTGTTTAGACTAGCATGTTGTTTATAATAGCGTGTTGTTTGGACTAGCATGTTGTTTATAATAGCGTGTTGTTTGGAGTAGCGTGTTGTTTATAATAGCGTGTTTTTAGACTAGCATGTTGTTTTATAATAGCGTGTTTTTTGGAGTAGCGTGTTGTTTATAATAGCGTGTTGTTTGGAGTAGCAGTGTTGTTTATAATAGCGTGTTGTTTGGAGTAGCCGTGTTGTTTATAATAGCGTGTTGTTTAGACTAGCATGTTGTTTATAATACGTGTTGTTTGGAGTATTGTGTTGTTTATAATAGCGTGTTGTTTGGAGTAGCGTGTTGTTTATAATAGCGTGTTGTTTGGAGTAGCGTGTTGTTTATAATAGCGTGTTGTTTAGACTAGCATGTTGTTTATAATAGCGTGTTGTTTGGACTAGCATGTTGTTTATAATAGCGTGTTGTTTGGAGTAGCGTGTTGTTTATAATAGCGTGTTGTTTGGAGTAGCGTGTTGTTTATAATAGCGTGTTGTTTGGAGTACATGTTGTTTATAATAGCGTGTTGTTTGGAGTAGCGTGTTGTTTATAATAGCGTGTTGTTTGGAGTAGCGTGTTGTTTATAATAGCGTGTTGTTTGGAGTAGCGTGTTGTTTATAATAGCGTGTTGTTTGGAGTAGCGTGTTGTTTATAATAGCGTGTTGTTTGGAGTAGCGTGTTGTTTATAATAGCGTGTTGTTTGGAGTACATGTTGTTTATAATAGCGTGTTGTTTGGAGTAGCGTGTTGTTTATAATAGCGTGTTGTTTGGAGTAGCGTGTTGTTTATAATAGCGTGTTGTTTGGAGTAGCGTGTTGTTTATAATAGCGTGTTGTTTGGAGTAGCGTGTTGTTTATAATAGCGTGTTGTTTGGAGTAGCGTGTGTTTATAATAGCGTGTTGTTTGGAGTAGCGTGTTGTTTATAATAGCGTGTTGTTTGGAGTAGCGTGTTGTTTATAATAGCGTGTTGTTTAGACTAGCATGTTGTTTATAATAGCGTGTTGTTTGGACTAGCATGTTGTTTATAATAGCGTGTTGTTTGGAGTAGCGTGTTGTTTATAATAGCGTGTTGTTTAGACTAGCATGTTGTTTATAATAGCGTGTTTTTTGGAGTAGCGTGTTGTTTATAATAGCGTGTTGTTTGGAGTAGCATGTTGTTTATAATAGCGTGTTGTTTGGAGTAGCGTGTTGTTTATAATAGCGTGTTGTTTAGACTAGCATGTTGTTTATAATAGCGTGTTGTTTGGAGTATTGTGTTGTTTATAATAGCGTGTTGTTTGGAGTAGCGTGTTGTTTATAATAGCGTGTTGTTTGGAGTAGCATGTTGTTTATAATAGCGTGTTGTTTGGAGTATCGTGTTGTTTATAATAGCGTGTTGTTTGGAGTAGCGTGTTGTTTATAATAGCATGTTGTTTAGACTAGCATGTTGTTTAAACTAGCATGTTGTTTAGACTAGTATGTTGTTTAGAGTAACATGTTGTTTGGAGTAACATGTTGTTTAGAGTAACATGTTGTTCATAATAGCGTGTTGTTTGGAGTAGCGTGTTGTTTATAATAGCGTGTTGTTTGGAGTAGCGTGTTGTTTATAATAGCGTGTTGTTTGGAGTAGCGTGTTGTTTATAATAGCGTGTTGTTTGGAGTAGCGTGTTGTTTATAATAGCGTGTTGTTTGGAGTAGCGTGTTGTTTATAATAGCGTGTTGTTTGGAGTAGCGTGTTGTTTATAATAGCATGTTGTTTGGAGTAGCGTGTTGTTTATAATAGCGTGTTGTTTAGACTAGCATGTTGTTTATAATAGCGTGTTGTTTGGAGTAGCGTGTTGTTTATAATAGCGTGTTGTTTAGACTAGCATGTAGTTTATAATAGCGTGTTGTTTGGAGTAGCGTGTTGTTTATAATAGCGTGTTGTTTGGAGTAGCGTGTTGTTTATAATAGCGTGTTGTTTGGAGTAGCATGTTGTTTATAATAGCGTGTTGTTTGGAGTATCGTGTTGTTTATAATAGCGTGTTGTTTGGAGTAGCGTGTTGTTTATAATAGCATGTTGTTTAGACTAGCATGTTGTTTAAACTAGTATGTTGTTTGGAGTAACATGTTGTTTATAATAGCGTGTTGTTTGGAGTAACATGTTGTTTATAATAGCGTGTTGTTTGGAGTAGCGTGTTGTTTATAATAGCGTGTTGTTTGGAGTAGCGTGTTGTTTATAATAGCGTGTTGTTTGGAGTAGCGTGTTGTTTATAATAGCGTGTTGTTTGGAGTAGCGTGTTATTTATAATAGCATGTTGTTTGGAGTAGCGTGTTGTTTATAATAGCATGTTGTTTAGACTAGCATGTTGTTTATAATAGCGTGTTGTTTGGAGTAGCGTGTTGTTTATAATAGCGTGTTGTTTGGAGTAGCATGTTGTTTATAATAGCGTGTTGTTTATAATAGCATGTTGTTTAGACTAGCATGTTGTTTATAATAGCATGTTGTTTATAATAGCATGTTGTTTAGACTAGCATGTTGTTTATAATAGCATGTTGTTTATAATAGCGTGTTGTTTGGAGTATCGTGTTGTTTATAATAGCGTGTTATTTGGAGTAGCGTGTTGTTTATAATAGCATGTTGTTTAGACTAGTATGTTGTTTGGAGTAACATGTTGTTTATAATAGCATGTTGTTTGGAGTAGCATGTTGTTTATAATAGCGTGTTGTTTGGAGTATCGTGTTGTTTATAATAGCGTGTTGTTTGGAGTAGCGTGTTGTTTATAATAGCATGTTGTTTAGACTAGCATGTTGTTTAAACTAGCATGTTGTTTAGACTAGTATGTTGTTTGGAGTAACATGTTGTTTATAATAGCGTGTTGTTTATAATAGCGTGTTGTTTGGAGTAGCATGTTGTTTATAATAGCGTGTTGTTTGGAGTATCGTGTTGTTTATAATAGCGTGTTGTTTGGAGTAGCGTGTTGTTTAAACTAGCATGTTGTTTAGACTAGTATGTTGTTTGGAGTAACATGTTGTTTATAATAGCGTGTTGTTTGGAGTAGCGTGTTGTTTATAATAGCGTGTTGTTTGGAGTAGCGTGTTGTTTATAATAGCGTGTTGTTTGGAGTAGCGTGTTGTTTATAATAGCGTGTTGTTTGGAGTAGCGTGTTGTTTATAATAGCGTGTTGTTTGGAGTAGCGTGTTGTTTATAATAGCGTGTTGTTTGGAGTAGCGTGTTGTTTATAATAGCGTGTTGTTTGGAGTAGCGTGTTGTTTATAATAGCGTGTTGTTTGGAGTAGCGTGTTGTTTATAATAGCGTGTTGTTTAGACTAGCATGTTGTTTATAATAGCGTGTTGTTTGGACTAGCATGTTGTTTATAATAGCGTGTTGTTTGGAGTAGCGTGTTGTTTATAATAGCGTGTTGTTTAGACTAGCATGTTGTTTATAATAGCGTGTTTTTTGGAGTAGCGTGTTGTTTATAATAGCGTGTTGTTTGGAGTAGCATGTTGTTTATAATAGCGTGTTGTTTGGAGTAGCGTGTTGTTTATAATAGCGTGTTGTTTAGACTAGCATGTTGTTTATAATAGCGTGTTGTTTGGAGTATTGTGTTGTTTATAATAGCGTGTTGTTTGGAGTAGCGTGTTGTTTATAATAGCGTGTTGTTTGGAGTAGCATGTGTTTATAATAGCGTGTTGTTTGGAGTATCGTGTTGTTTATAATAGCGTGTTGTTTGGAGTAGCGTGTTGTTTATAATAGCATGTTGTTTAGACTAGCATGTTGTTTAAACTAGCATGTTGTTTAGACTAGTATGTTGTTTAGAGTAACATGTTGTTTGGAGTAACATGTTGTTTAGAGTAACATGTTGTTCATAATAGCGTGTTGTTTGGAGTAGCGTGTTGTTTATAATAGCGTGTTGTTTGGAGTAGCGTGTTGTTTATAATAGCGTGTTGTTTGGAGTAGCGTGTTGTTTATAATAGCGTGTTGTTTGGAGTAGCGTGTTGTTTATAATAGCGTGTTGTTTGGAGTAGCGTGTTGTTTATAATAGCATGTTGTTTGGAGTAGCGTGTTGTTTATAATAGCGTGTTGTTTAGACTAGCATGTTGTTTATAATAGCGTGTTGTTTGGAGTAGCGTGTTGTTTATAATAGCGTGTTGTTTAGACTAGCATGTAGTTTATAATAGCGTGTTGTTTGGAGTAGCGTGTTGTTTATAATAGCGTGTTGTTTGGAGTAGCGTGTTGTTTATAATAGCGTGTTGTTTGGAGTAGCATGTTTATAATAGCGTGTTGTTTGGAGTATCGTGTTGTTTATAATAGCGTGTTGTTTGGAGTAGCGTGTTGTTTATAATAGCATGTTGTTTAGACTAGCATGTTGTTTAAACTAGTATGTTGTTTGGAGTAACATGTTGTTTATAATAGCGTGTTGTTTGGAGTAACATGTTGTTTATAATAGCGTGTTGTTTGGAGTAGCGTGTTGTTTATAATAGCGTGTTGTTTGGAGTAGCGTGTTGTTTATAATAGCGTGTTGTTTGGAGTAGCGTGTTGTTTATAATAGCGTGTTGTTTGGAGTAGCGTGTTATTTATAATAGCATGTTGTTTGGAGTAGCGTGTTGTTTATAATAGCATGTTGTTTAGACTAGCATGTTGTTTATAATAGCATGTTGTTTATAATAGCGTGTTGTTTGGAGTAGCGTGTTGTTTATAATAGCGTGTTGTTTGGAGTAGCATGTTGTTTATAATAGCGTGTTGTTTATAATAGCATGTTGTTTAGACTAGCATGTTGTTTATAATAGCATGTTGTTTATAATAGCATGTTGTTTAGACTAGCATGTTGTTTATAATAGCATGTTGTTTATAATAGCGTGTTGTTTGGAGTATCGTGTTGTTTATAATAGCGTGTTATTTGGAGTAGCGTGTTGTTTATAATAGCATGTTGTTTAGACTAGTATGTTGTTTGGAGTAACATGTTGTTTATAATAGCATGTTGTTTGGAGTAGCATGTTGTTTATAATAGCGTGTTGTTTGGAGTATCGTGTTGTTTATAATAGCGTGTTGTTTGGAGTAGCGTGTTGTTTATAATAGCATGTTGTTTAGACTAGCATGTTGTTTAAACTAGCATGTTGTTTAGACTAGTATGTTGTTTGGAGTAACATGTTGTTTATAATAGCGTGTTGTTTATAATAGCGTGTTGTTTGGAGTAGCATGTTGTTTATAATAGCGTGTTGTTTGGAGTATCGTGTTGTTTATAATAGCGTGTTGTTTGGAGTAGCGTGTTGTTTAAACTAGCATGTTGTTTAGACTAGTATGTTGTTTGGAGTAACATGTTGTTTATAATAGCGTGTTGTTTGGAGTAGCGTGTTGTTTATAATAGCGTGTTGTTTGGAGTAGCGTGTTGTTTATAATAGCGTGTTGTTTGGAGTAGCGTGTTGTTTATAATAGCGTGTTGTTTGGAGTAGCGTGTTGTTTATAATAGCGTGTTGTTTGGAGTAGCGTGTTGTTTATAATAGCATGTTGTTTGGAGTAGCGTGTTGTTTACAATAGCGTGTTGTTTGGATAGCATGTTTTTTTGGAGTGTTGTGTCAGCATGCAGACCTGTCGTCTGGGGCAGCGTTCGCTCTGAACACCGTTCTCCCGCCCCGACAGGAAGTGGGTGGCGTACAGCCTATTGTACCAGAGCTTGGAGGTGGACTCCTCCGTGCTGCTGCAGCAGCTCACCAGCATCGAGTACCACTGGCATCAGGTGAAGCTGCCCCACCAGCAGGTACGGTGCTGCAGCACACACATGATCCTCCTTTGCTCGTCCATCAGAGCTTTCTGTCACAAAAAGCAGGAGGTTTGATTTCAGACCTTGTCTTGTAGAAAATGGAGCTGGGGGATTCTCTTCATGGTTTCCTTCAGTATGGATTGTGTTTGGTGGCCAAATACAGAGACATCTTCCCCCCAACTCCCTCTGCCACTCCAAAGCTGCACACTCTGCTCAGGTAGGGGGGTCAGGAGCGTGAAGAGAGGGGCTGCTGTAAGGGATAACAGCGGCCCCTCGGCTATGAATCACATCTGCTTCTTTCCAGGATCCTGGTCCAGATCTGTAAGACCAAGGCCTTCCAGGAACTGAACCCAGCTAACTTTGACCTTCAGGATGAGATCTGTGAGGCCTTACAGGTGAGTCAGGAACCTCAGGAGGTCTTCAGCAGCAGCTCCCTTACTCACCCGTGACCCTCACACAGACAGGCACCGAGGACTGGTTCACCGTCAAGAAGGGTCTACACGAGCCCATGACCAAGGTGGAGTCAAACTCCCACGTCATTTTCATTGATGAGTTTTGCTCGGCGTTTCCTGAAAACTGTCATGCCTCCTCACACAGGAGCTGACAGAGATGGGGAGCGCCCTCTCCAGGCTGATTGTGGAGGTGCAGAAGGACATCAAGAGCAACAAGGATGTCTGGAACCGAGTGTTTTTTAGGTAAGTGCGAGAACCTGGCGTACAAGCCCCCTAGCGTCCAACCATAAAGAGTGTGACCACAGAAAACGATCTGGATGGTTGAAAATAAACATTTCAATGAATTCTGTATGAATACTGATCATGTTTCTACCACAGTGCCGTGCAGGTGGACGTGTTCACTGTGGTCTACCAAAAGTTTGATTCCCTGGTAAGATGAAGCCTGAGACGCACCAGCTTCCTCAGGAAGTGACCCCTCTCACCTCGCCTTTCCTTCCTCTGTAGCTGGCACAGGAAGTGATGAAGACGTTATCGCTGATGAAGGGTCACATGGACCTGAATCTCTCCAAATGCCTGTTTCCCATTTACCTGAACCTACACACCATCCACAAGAACAAGGCCTTCCTACAGAGAAGGTCAGAGGCTTCACGCTCTCACCTGCACCACAGCCAGGACACACAAAAGGGTTCCTTCACTTCATTTGCCAGCGTTGCTCCAAAACCATCAGACAGAAGGTCACTGGGAGCAAACATCCAACCGGAAAGGGATGGGCTCAAACTGAGCCCACGCCGGCTTTGCTTGGGCCAATTTAAATGGAATCCACTCTGTGTGAGTGTCAAAATAACAGCTGATCAGAGTTCCAGGGGAGCAGAGATCATGGCTGTTCAGCCAATAAACTGCATGTCAGTTGCTGATTGGCGAGCAGGAAGGTGTGGGGGCAGCCACAGGAAATGGGGGCACACGTGAGGCCCAAGGCAGCAGGAGAAGCCGGCCCCCCACGGTCGCGGCAGTACCGCCATCGACTGCATCAGAAGACTGGACAGAGCGCCCCCCCACAAATAAAATGGTTCACCTCCAGCTCCAACCAAACGTCAGTCAGCACTGATTGGTCTGATTCATCGTTTCTATAGCAACCACTCTAATCAATCAGGAGGGGGCTTGTTGGACAGCCAAACCCCTCCTACCGCAGGGCAGGCTGCATACAATCTGTCAATCAAACGTTTGGAGCGTTGGATTTTGGTCCCCGTAGGCTCCACCCACTTTTATAGAGCCTTCTGATTGGCCAGTTTATAACTTGAATAACAGAAAAAACATCATTAAATAAACATGAGGATTATCAAGAAGATGTAGAAAAAAAAGTAACAGAGCCTGAATTATTATTCTGACCAACAGAATGATGAGTAACAGCGGCCATTTCTCTGTAGACGTCTATGGGATTTTGGCTTCTTGGAGCCACCGGGTACTTCCTGTTTGGAACGCCAGAGGGGCGGGGCCACTCAGTTCAGTCCTCAGACACAAAGAGCCCCACTGACTGCTTCCTGTCGTTTTCAGAGGGTTACTGAAGCTGTCGAATTTTCATGAGGACTTCAGAGAGGCAATGCCGTACTGGCTGAACCAGGCCTTCAGCACCACCAAAGACAGGGTGGAGAGGGCGGTGCAGGTGGACCAGGTAACGCTGCTAAAGCGGTCCGGCACCACAGAACCTGCATGGTGTACTGACGGCTCTGCTCTGATGTCAGCTGCAGCCCCTGCAGACCGGCTCGGAGCTCATCAAGCACAGCTCCTCCGCCGTGGACCTGGTCTCCTGCATCCAGCCCATCTGCCAGCTGTGGGAGCAGCTGTCCTGGCCCGATCCAGAGGAGTCCTTCATGCTGATGGTCAAACTCACGGAGGTGCTGCCTCTCACCCGGACAGCTCAGGTGTTTGTGGTCGGTCCGCTTCACGCCGCCGCTTCGTGTGTCTTTCAGGATGTGTGTAAGATTGTGGGGAGCTACTGCCAACTCCTGAAGGACAGAGTTCGGGTTCTGTCGGAGAACTCCGACCACAGCATCGCCATCAACATGGCAAGTCCAGCCTCTATGGTGTCTGCTGGTGGAGGGTTGTACGCTCAAGCCTGACCTTTCCCCCTGCAGCTGTGTGTGGTGGTGAACGACCTGGAGCACCTGAGGACACACCTGAGCAAGCTCCCGTCCCAGCTGAACTGGGAGGGCCTCCGCTCGCGGCTCGTCAACGTGATCGCAGACAGCCAGTTCAACAACACGCTGAGCTCCCAGCTGCAGCAGGCGCAGAGCAGCCTGAGCCGCGAGATCCGCTCGGCGCTGGACACGCTGGGGAAGCAGGTGAGACCGGAGCCTAGCTCCCATCGGCGTGCAGCCCAGCATCAGCATCAGGGCTAAGCAGAAGAACACGCTCCGAATGAGCGACAGGAGCCAAAAAGCTCCTGAACTCTGTAATCTAGTGTCTGTGAGCCAGACGTGATCTTTGATGGAGAACCGTGTCTCCACAGCTGAACACAGACATTGAGACGTACGTCAGAAGCATGTCCACCAGAAGAAGGATTCCCTCCAAGTCCTCCGAGGACGTAAGAGCTCGACTCCACCATGTCCACACCCACAGATAACTGCTCGGCGTCACCCTCCTCCTGTTCTTGGTTCTCAGGCTGCTGCTCCTCTCATGCGGTACCTGGAACAGGAGCTGCAGTACATGAATGAAAACCTGGTCCCGGAAAACTTCAACAGGTGTCCTGGTGTTTCTGCAGATCCACATGTGGTGTTGGAACTCTTTCCAAACTGGCTGTTTTCCTCTTGTGTGTCCAGCCTCCTGACTCCTCTGTGGAACAACTCGGTGAAAATCCTCTATCAGACGGCAAACCAGTGTTCTCAGCAGGAAGGACAGATGGTCTTCTGCCAGAGGCTGCTGTACACACTGCAGGTCCGTCCACCAAGTTCTTCACACAAGACTTGCAAGTCTACAGAGCTTTTGCGCCTCATTTCTGGTCCAGATTTAGTCTCTGACTCGTGAAGACCAGTTAAGTGTCGTGTGTCATCCAATGGTTTGAAGCTTCAGAGGTGATTAGAGATGAGAAGATGGTCTGGATTAGTGTGGTCAGGGTTCCAACTGTTGGACTGAAGGTCCAAACATCCTGATGTTCTCAAGACATGAAACTGTGGAGTGTCCATCGGTGACCTGCTGACCTTTGTGTATTTCAGTGTCTGGAGCAGTGCTTCCACGCCGAGGGGAACGGACTTCCTCTGAAATGTCTGCACTCGGACGAGTACAAGGTGTGCTGGACTCATGAAGATGTTTGTCTGGAGAAATGTGCTTGTTTCCTGTGTGTGTGTGAGAAAACAGCCCCTCAGTGTCTGATGGTTGCCTTCTCCCTCAGACTCTGAAGACCTACCTGGAGAAGAACTCTCTGAGCAGCCGGCAGCTCATCGAGAAGTTCTTTCAGAAGAAAACGTCGGAGCAGGTGAGCTTGGAGCAGGTGGAGCAGCTCCGCCATCCTCCTCATCCTCACTTCAGCTCTTTGCCGTGCAGAGGACGTACAGCGGAGAGAAGTACGGCGCCGTCACGCTCCGCGCCTCCTACAGGAGCTCGGACCAGAGGCTGCGGGTGGAGGTGCTGAACGCGGTTAACCTGATCCCCATGGACTCTAACGGTGAGGCGAGTGCAGAGCGGCGCCGCAGAGCAGAACTGACCTGTTTGACCTGTGCTGGAATGTTTGCCAGGTTCCAGCGACCCGTTTGTCCATCTGTGTCTGGAACCAAACCACGTCTTTCCTGAGGTGGAGCCTCGCGTCACTCAGATCAAGAGCTGCGACCTCAATCCTCTTTTTGACGAGTCCTTCGACTTGTGAGTCAGTCTTTGCTTTCCTTTCACATGTGACAGAATCACAAGACTGGGAAGAGACCTGTGACTCGGACTTGAGTTCCTCCAGGTCTCACATTCATTGATGAGTTTTGACATGTCCTGCTCTGTCCTGGTCTTGATGTTTGGGACTTGGGAACAATGTTCTACAGAGTTCACTTGAAGACTTGGGACTTGACTAAAACTTGCAAAAGTGACAGAGACACCCGTGTCATCAGCCTCCTGGTCGTCCAGGTCACAAAGCCCTTAATGGAGGTCATTTGGTTGGACGGGTTCCTCCACTACACCAGTCAGTCGGTCAGCGAAGGCTTTTGGACAGGAACCCTACAAACCCCATGTTTGAAATCGAGGTGGCCGAGACTCAGACTGAGTCAAAACTTCAGTCACTAGTGGGTAACAGTTCAAGAGGCTGACTTCTTGGTTCTTTTGCTATCAGACACGGGTTATGTGTAAACATACCTGACCTGTTTCAACGGACACGTTCCGTCTTCGTCAAACTCGTCATGGTTCCCTGGGTTAAAGAGGCTGTATGTCAGTGCCAGGGTTCTCCGTGTCCTCCTAAAGTCTTTAGTCCCAGCTGTTCGTACAGGTGATACAGCTGTCTGTGGGTGAAAAATGGTCACACGGGACACACAGGTGAGCCCATGAAATATGAAGGTCATAGAGCGCTCAGTGACCCCAGAGAGAAAATGTTCATGCATGTTTTTGTACGTTCATGCTGCGGGCGACAGGTCATACAGAACACTTGAACACGCAGGTGAGACGCAGGCCAGGCGTGTCGTACAGAACTCTCATTTATTTACCCCCAAATCCTGCAGGCTGAACAAGGAGCCGTTAGCGCTAGGAAATTAGACCATCAGAGTGTAGTTCAGGGGTCGGGAACCTATGGCTCGCGAGCCATATATGGCTCTTTTGATGGTCACGTATGGCTCGCAGACAAATCTTTATTTATACCATTTTTTTTTTTTCATTAGACCAGTCCTTCTCGTGCGCGATGCAATGCCAGAGGGGCGCGCAGTAGTAGCGGTGCTTGGAGAGAAAAATCTGCGCCAGCACTCAGTTTACTATTATCTACTATTTCACAGAGTTTATTCCAGCAGGAAACCTATTAATTGCCGTGCCTAAACCTGCGCGCTCCCGTCTCTGAGAAAGAGCGCGCAGATGCAGGCACGGGATGTGAAGAAGAAAGCAGAGGGTGGGGGTGGAGACAGGCAGCAGGTGAATCGCGCAGGGATTGTAAAAACGTGAAACCCGCTGCCCGTCACTCACTGCAGTGTGTGAGTGTGTGTTTGTCTCCACGTCTGCATGTGAGTCTTCCTCACATCTCCAGAACATTCAGACCTACCATCACGTTTAAAGTCTCAACGCCTGCATGAAGCTGAAACTCACCACGGATCAACCAGACTAGACCATCAGCAGAACCACCACGAGAAATACTCATCATTTATTAGCAACAGCATAACCATGTTATTAAAAAGAATCCACAGACTTATTGTACTTTAAAAGTGTTGAAATTACATCAAATGCTCACATTCACTTGTATATTTAGTTTTAAACATATTGTTGCGGACTGAGTTGGGTCCGCTGTTGGGACGCGTTAAAAGTTCTGAAGTTCATTGAACGCATCAAGCAGAGATCTGATTGGCTCTCAGTTCTGTCGCTCAGCCTGTTGTTAGGTAGTTTGGACCAATGGGGTTCAGCTATGGGCCGAATAAGGGAAATAGGAGGTCTGGAGTGGGAGCAGGGGAATATAAAGCTGGGAGAAGCGCTCTCGTCTCGGCGGGAGGGATTCAGGAGTTGCTGAATTAATTTTACGGCGTTTGCTGCGGTCTGTAGTAACCAGAATAAAGAACCTTAAAAGAGGTTAAGTCTCTGTGCCTCAGTGTGGGACAGGGACGCTACATTATTGTATGGCTCTTTCGAAATTACATTTAAAAATATGTGGCGTTTATGGCTCTCTAGGCCAAAAAGGTTCCCGACCCCTGGTGTAGTTTGTGTGGGCATCGTACAGGCACTCACTGTACGGATCACGTGTACACAACATGCGTGCAGCATTTGTGTGGTCAGTAAGGAACCAGAACTCAAATCATTAACCACTAGAGTGTGGTGTAAGGACGTCGTACCACAGCATCACCTGTACCTGTAACTTCCATTATCCTTACCAATACTTCATGATACACTTACTAACACGTGACAATGGTACGATCCATCTTCACGGCGTGCCTTGAGGTGGTCGTACGAGCCTTAAGGTAACTGTAAGACATGCCTGTCCTCCCCTGAAGATGCAGCCGCTCCTATACGACCTCCATGGGCCAGACAACCCAAAAACCAGTAGGACTACGGGTTAAACCCTGACGGGTGGATCTGACTAAGGCTGAAGCTTTGAGTGAACAAAGTTTACTTTGTGTGGAGTGAATCTTTTCGTTAACTTTGGATAGAATTCAAACCTAACTGAAATCCTTTCCATCCTTCTTGACGACAGCCTGATTTCCCCGGAGCAGTGCCAGGCTCCAGGGGCTTGCCTGGTGGTCACGGTGTTGGACCACGACACCTTAAGTGCAGACGACTTTGAGGGCGAGGCCTTTCTGTCCCTGAGCAATGTGGTGGGCGTCTCTGAAGGAACCGAGGAGGACCTGGTCTCACAGCCGGATGCTGCTCCGTCTCAGCTACGTCTGCCTCTGATGCACCCCAAACCCAACGGTAGGTCATGGAGCAGAGAGGAGCGCGGGTCAGAACCGTTCACCGACCCTCCTGGACTAAAGGAAGCAGGTTTGTTTCAAAGGAGAACTAAAACCAACAAATACAAGTGTGAACAGAAAGCTTCCGGCTGCTGATGAGATGTGGCTCTAGAGCTGTCAAGGTCCCCTTTTGATGATGTCATCAGCACTTCTCCTACAGCAGGTCCTGACAGGAATGCGTGGTTCAGATCCATGTATAGTTAAGACAGAGGGAACCTTGAACAGATAAAAAAAAACTATGTTCTCTCCACGTATTAGGCTTTACTCCCTGAGAGAACATTCCAGATGATTTGTCATAACAAACCCAAACTGACACACTCATGAGGAAGCTTCCTCCTGAATTTAACAGCAGTTTGACTCTATGCAGACGATGGATTCATGTTCTGACGACTGAATCACTTCTTTTTTTCGATCTACCACTTTAGTTTTTACCGTTTTTTGTTAATGATAAATTCTATCCAATATTATCTAAAAATGTATGCTATTCTTTAAATTATTTAGCATTTATTAGGGTTAAAATCCCCCAAACTTTGATCCTTTTTAAACCTAAAAATTAAACTTTAGTTTTAAAACGGCCTCGTTTAACCCCAGAGACGCCAAAACAATCTTCCTCTGGGCTGCAAAGGAGAATTTGACGATTTTTCATCAACTTTTGCGTAGCAGCAAATTATTACAACCAAAAAATGAACAAATAAAATAGAAAAATGTCCATTTCTAATACAAAACATGTTTATGCAAACCAACTTTTTAAGACAAAAAAATGTGGGAAAAGTCTTTCATTTATATTCCAACTATCATTTGTGTGAATCTGAAGTCTTTAAGGTTTTAGAATATTTTTTTAACTTGCAGTAAAATACTATGAAATGTTCATTGTTACCTGGACTTTCCTTCCAGCTTCACTAACATGTGACCTCATTGTGTTTCTGTGACCCTCCCCCCAAAACAAGACGGCATCCTGAAGCTGCTGGAGTCCCGGAGGGGGGAGCGGGAGGCGCAGGCGTTTGTGAAGAAGCGGCGCCAGCGCGAGAAACAGTCCCTGGAGGGCGGTCAGCCCTGACAAAGACGCGGACGCCGCGCTCTTCCTCCAAAAATAGACTTTTAATGATCAGTACCAAAAACAGAAAGACTCTGACGGAGCGAGCGGCGCCTCAGACCATCACAGTGATCGTCCACGCCTTCACGTCAGTGCGACAGAGGACCCCCCCTTTACTACATATTCTATATAATATATATGATATATTATATCCACACTCAGGTCAGGGAATGTTTGGCAGAGCGAGCTTTAGAGCAGCTCAGGGGTCTGGAAACTCCTGCAGACTGTAGGGGAAACCTGAGCGTTTTGGGCCGGAGGACGACCCAGCGGCGTCCAGAACCTTCAGGCTGGTCTTGGTTGAGCTGAATCTGGAAGGTGAAGCAGCAGCTTCAGGCGGCGGATGCTGAACGCCCTGAAACAACGCTGAGTCATGCTTCCAGGACGGTCTGACTGACGCTCCATGTTGGGCAGAAAGGACTCAAACGTTGATCAGGAAGATCCGAGGTTCTGCAGAAGGTTCTGCTGTATTGTGTCCGATCATCCCGTCTCCCCCAGCGGTGACAGCTGGTCTGTTTCAGCTCTCAACAGTGTTCGTGGTCAGAGACAGAAGCGTTGCCGCCTCGCCGCCCGCATTTTCCGCAACCCTGCTTCGAGCTGCCGCCATGGGGGTCCGGATGGGCGCTGCGTGGCCACGCCGGCTGGTCTGTGTGGAATCAGGACGGACCGGTCCCGGGGTCAGGACAGCGGCTCCGGGGTCTGCTCGGGGCAGAGGGGGCACTCCGTGGAGGCGGAGCAGCTCTCGCACTGCAGCCCGTGGCCACAGGGGAGCGTGGCCGAGCCCTGCTCCCCACAGGTCACGCAGCACCTCCTCTGCTTCCTGTACACCACCTGTGGAGGCGCAGCGGTCAGCCGGTTCAGGGACAAAACCCTCAGCAGTATTTTATTTACCGTGAAAACACAAAATGTGAAAATATTTATTTAAAAAAGTCCTGAAATGAGCTAAACCTGCAATCAGAACCCAATAAAGCCTTTTGTGAACCTCTGTCTGTTCCTGCCTCCTGTTTCTGTTGGTTCACTAGAACCTTCACTAGAACCTTCACTAGAACCTCCACTAGAACCTTCACCAGAACCTTCAATAGAACCTCCACTAGAACCTCCACTAAAACCTCCACTAGAACCTTCATTAGAACCTTCAATAGAACCTTCAATAGAACCTCCACTAGAACCTTCAATAGAACCTCCACTAGAACCTTCAATAGAACCTTCAATAGAACCTCCACTAGAACCTTCACTAGAACCTCCACTAGAACCTTCATAGAACCTCCACTAGAACCTTCAATAGAACCTCCACTAGAACCTCCACTAGAACCTTCAATAGAACCTTCACTAGAACCTCCACTAAAACCTCCACTAGAACCTTCAATAGAACCTTCACTAGAACCTCCACTAAAACCTCCACTAGAACCTTCAATCGAACCTTCACTAGAACCTTCAATAGAACCTCCACTAGAACCTCCACTAGAACCTTCAATCGAACCTTCAATAGAACCTCCACTAGACCCTTCAATAGAACCTCCACTAGAACCTTCATAGAACCTCCACTAGAACCTTCAATAGAACCTCCACTAGAACCTCCACTAGAACCTTCAATAGAACCTCCACTAGAACCTTCACTAGAACCTCCACTAAAACCTCCACTAGAACCTTCAATAGAACCTCCACTAGAACCTCCACTAGAACCTTCAATCGAACCTTCACTAGAACCTTCATTAGAACCTCCAATAGAACCTTCTATAGAACCTCCACTAGAACCTTCAATAGAACCTCCACTAGAACCTTCAATAGAACCTTCAATAGAACCTCCACTAGAACCTCCACTAGAACCTTCATAGAACCTCCACTAGAACCTTCAATAGAACCTCCACTAGAACCTCCACTAGAACCTTCACTAGAACCTCCACTAAAACCTCCACTAGAACCTTCAATCGAACCTTCACTAGAACCTTCAATAGAACCTCCACTAAAACCTCCACTAGAACCTTCAATCGAACCTTCACTAGAACCTTCAATAGAACCTCCACTAGAACCTTCAATAGAACCTCCACTAGAACTTTCAATAGAACCTCCACTAGAACCTTCACTAGAACCTCCACTAGAACCTCCACTAGAACCTTCAATAGAACCTCCATTAGAACCTTCACTAGAACCTCCACTAGAACCTCCACTAGAACCTTCAATAGAACCTCCACTAGAACCTTCAATAGAACCTCCACTAGAACTTTCAATAGAACCTCCACTAGAACCTTCACTAGAACCTCCACTAGAACCTCCACTAGAACCTTCAATAGAACCTTCACTAGAACCTACACTAGAACCTCCACTAGAACCTTCAATAGAACCTCCACTAGAACCTCCACTAGAACCTTCAATCGAACCTTCACTAGAACCTTCAATAGAACCTCCACTAGAACCTTCAATAGAACCTCCACTAGAACTTTCAATAGAACCTCCACTAGAACCTTCACTAGAACCTCCACTAGAACCTCCACTAGAACCTTCAATAGAACCTTCACTAGAACCTTCACTAGAACCTACACTAGAACCTCCACTAGAACCTTCAATAGAACCTTCACTAGAACCTTCAATAGAACCTCCACTAGAACCTTCAATAGAACCTCCACTAGAACTTTCAATAGAACCTCCACTAGAACCTTCACTAGAACCTCCACTAGAACCTCCACTAGAACCTTCAATAGAACCTTCACTAGAACCTACACTAGAACCTCCACTAGAACCTTCAATAGAACCTCCACTAGAACTTCCACTAGAACCTTCAATCGAACCTTCACTAGAACCTTCACTAGAACCTTCAATAGAACCCCCACTAGAACTTTCAATAGAACCTCCACTAGAACCTCCACTAGAACCTTCAATAGAACCTTCACTAGAACTTCCACTAGAACCTTCAATCGAACCTTCACTAGAACCTTCAATAGAACCTCCACTAGAACCTTCAATAGAACCTCCACTAGAACTTTCAATAGAACCTCCACTAGAACCTTCACTAGAACCTCCACTAGAACCTCCACTAGAACCTTCAATAGAACCTTCACTAGAACCTTCACTAGAACCTACACTAGAACCTCCACTAAAACCTCCTGCACGACTCTGAGAACCTCACAAACCCCCGTTGCTCCTCAGAGTTCTCCTTCAGAAGCTGCTCCCACACTGGGAACATTTAAAGGAGAACATCTGCCACCTTCCCGTATTTTGACTTTTCTTCTGTTCAGTCCCAACTCGGTTGGAGCGTTGCTGCTTCTTCCTACAGGAAGCAGAACTCAAAGTCTGATGGGGAGGAGGTGGTGGAGGAGGAAGGGGAGGAGGGGGAGGAGGGGGAGGAGAAGGAGGAGGAGCGCCTCAGCCTCGGCTGCTCTGATTGAAAGACTTTGGGTTCAAGTGTTGTTCAGATTCTCAGATGTTTAATCCACTGCAGGAAGTTCATGTCATGAGTTTGATGCTGACCCCCCCTCCCCCCACATGAAGGTTTATGCGATTCCACCAGGAGACCTGGGGGAGGAGTTACCTGCTCCACGGCGTGCAGACAGGCGCACAGCTGCGCCTGCAGGCTCTGCACCGCCTCCAGGGGGAGCCGGTGCAGCAGCTGCAGCTGATGCAGGGCCAGGTGGGGATTGTCTCCGCTCCGCAGGCTCTCCAGCGCCTCCTGCAGGAGAGTGATCTGCCGCTGCGCCTCCTCCTCCGCCTGGCGTGCACGTTCCGCCTCCATGGACACCCGCGTGGCGTTGGAGCGCGATTCCTCCGCCTCCGCTTTGAGCACCGTCCACGCCTGTGAGGAGGGGAGCAGGGAGGATCAGTGCCGGAGCAGCAGGGGCAGCAGGGGCAGCAGGCGCAGGGGCAGCAGGGGCAGCAGGCGCAGGGGCAGCGGGCGCAGCAGGGGCAGCAGGGGCAGCAGGGGCAGCGGGCGCAGGGGCAGCAGGGGCAGCGGGCGCAGGGGCAGCAGGGGCAGCAGGGGCAGCAGGGGCAGCGAGCGCCAGACGGCGGCGCTCCGCCGGGCAGACATACCTACCTGAGCTGTGTGCCTCCAGCTGTGACCCCACTGCTTCAGCGCCCTGTGGGCGTCCTCCAGCTCCTGCTTCAGCCGGCCGGCCTCCGCCGACAGGCCGGAGGACAGCAGGGCGGGGGGCGTCCCGGGGGAGCCCTGGGCGGGGGGGAAGTGCTCCCAGATGCTGGTGCTCATGCCGTTCAGACCTTCAACACAACAAACAGCAGCAGAGTCACGCCGAGCTCCTGAAACACCTGAACCCCTGCAGCTGAGGCCACGCACCCAAAGAGCTGTGGGAGGGGCCCAGGAAGGAGCTCTCTGATTGGCTGTGCTGCGACAGGTGAGCGGAGAAGAAAGACGAGGCGTGCTGCCTGACAGGGGGCGATGGCGAGGGCGAGCTGAAAGGAGCGGCGCCGCTGAAGGATCCGGGAATGTTGACGGGGGCAGAACTCTGGAGCTGGCTGCCTCCTGCAGAGACAATCAGAGGCTCATCCATGCTCAGCAGAAGCTCCGCCCACAGGAGCTCCGCCACAGTCAGGAACACGTTCCTTTGTGTCTGCGTGATGCGTAGTACCTAACATGACGCCCACGCTGGAGCGACTGCTCTCCAAACTCCTCTCCAGCGCCGACACGCCGAAATCGTTCAAGTCCAGATCGTCCAGAGCCGACTCTGCAGAGAAGAACGCCACGTCACGTTGGAGAACGCCGTAAAGAGGGAGGGCTGTCTGTCACGCACCAACCACCGACTCCACCGTCTCACTGGTGGGGTAGAAGGGCAGGGCGTTGGCGTTCATGCCCGACGAAATGCCCGACCCAGGCGGTCCAAATGGGGCGGGGCTTGGGGGGGTGGCTGCCAGGCTGGACGGGATGCTGGAGGAAAGACTCAACGGGCTGCCGACGGGCAGGAAGACCAGCAGGTCCTGAAGACCAGAACCAGAACCAGAACCAGAGTCTGAGGCTGCAGAGGCTGGGAGAGTGTGTGTGTGTGTGTGTGTGTGTGTACATGTGTGTGTGTGTGTACATGTGTGGGGGTGTGTACATGTGTGGGGGTGTGTGTACATGTGTGTGTGTGTGTACAGGTGTACATGTGTGTGTGTGTGTACATGTGTGTGTGTGTGTACATGTGTACATGTGTATGTGTGTGTGTGTGTGTGTGTGTATGTGTGTGTGTACAGGTGTACATGTGTGTGTGTGTGTGTGTACATGTGTGTGTGTGTGTGTGTGTGTGTGTGTGTGTGTACATGTGTGTGTGTGTGTACATGTGTGGGGGTGTGTGTGTACATGTGTGTGTGTACGTGTGTGTGTGTGTGTGTACATGTGTGTGTGTACATGTGTGTGAGTGTACATGTGTGTGTGTGTGTGTGTGTGTGTGTGTGTGTGTACGTGTGTGAGTGTACATGTGTGTGTGTGTGTGTGTGTGTGTGTGTGTGTACGTGTGTGTGTGTACATGTGTGTGTGTGTGTGTGTGTGTGAGTGTACATGTGTGTGTGTGTGTGTGGGTGTGTACGTGTGCGTGTGTGTGTGTGTGTGTGTACATGTGTGTGTGTGTGTGTGTGTGTGTGTGTGTACATGTGTGTGTGTGTGTGTGGGTGTGTACGTGTGCGTGTGTGTGTGTGTACATGTGTGTGTGTGTGTACCTGCTTGCTCTGTGCAGAGAACTCTCGGCTCCGTTGTTCTCCAAAGCTTCTCTGTTTGGTCTGTAAGGACACATCAGTAAGTTCTGAAGCTTCATCATCAAAGGGTTCTGCATCGCTGTTCTCCTCACGTGATCTTCCCGCTCGAATCCAGGGGCCCTGCCGTACCCCCCCTCTCCAGCCCACGGACACAGCGGCTCCGCCCTGCCGCTCGCGTCCTCACACATGGACAGGACACTTCCCAGCAGGCCCTGCGCCGCGGAGCAGGACGTGGCCGTCGGGGAGAAGGGGTCCGAACGACCGCCGGGACTCTGACAGGCCTCCTGGGCCGGGAGGGGGTCCGGGGGTCTGGAGGAGGGAGGGGATCCGGGGCCGGGGAAAGCGGGCTCTTCGGGAACGAAGGGCTCTGCGGAGGGCGAGAACGCAGACGGGGTGAGGCGCTGAAGAACGGCGGGAGAAGCGGCACATGGAGGCACTCACTGTCGGCGTGGGCGAAGGCACAGAAGGGTCCTCGGGGGCAGCTGCCGCTCTGCTGCATGTCGTTGCACTTGGTGGACTTATAGATCTGCAGAGGAGACGCTGCAGGTCAGCTGAGCAAGAGCACGCCGCCCAGAGACGCCGCGTCTGTCCGTCCCTGCTCGGACCCAGGAGCAGGCGGAGCCACATGTGGCGTTGGTGTGAAACCCACCTCGGGGTGGAACTGCTGCTCCGTCCTGGTGTGGCAGTACTGACACGCCTCCGCCCCCTCGCACTTGCTGGGGTCCCCCCACTCCTCGCTCTGTTTCACGGCGGGACACGGGAGCGCTCTGCGGCGGCACAGACGCATCGTTCTCAAAAAGAACCGGGTCAGAATGTGCAGAATCATTGACACCTTTCTGCTGAGTCACTGTCTGGCTTCTGCTGACTCATCTGAACTGAAGCTGCAGAAATGCCCCCCCTCACTCGTACCTGTATTTGTGCTTGTGCGGGCTCCGCCTCCTGTCTTTGCTGTTGTGGAAGTACGGACAGGCGTAACCTTGACGACACAGGCGGGGGGGCTTCTTGCAGAGCTCCGTCTTGTAGTGGGACAGCACGTAGCCGTTATCTGTGGAGGAGGGACACGGTGAGGACGGGGAGGGGGCGGAGCTCCGCCGCACGCGGCTCACACCCACCCTGCCAGCGCGGCTCTTCGCTCAGGATCTTCTCGATCAGCGCCGTGCTCGCCGCCTGGCCCGATTGCAAGTCCCCCCCGCTCCCCTCGCCGCTCCCCGCGCCGCCCTGAGACTCCATCACCTGCACCTCCCTGCAGCACAGGAGCAGAGTCAGCACAGCGTCCGCCGCCACGGGCGGGCGGGCGGCCGGGCGGGCGTCCGTACCTGATGTCGTAGACGGGCGTGCGCAGGTCATGTGATCCGTGCGCGAACGCGCAGTGCGAGCCGTTCTTGCTGCAGTGGCCTTTGGCGTCCGTCTCGTGGATACAGGATCCGGTTTTGTAGTAGCGCAGGTGGTACCGGCGCTCGGTGTCGCCTGCCGTTCTATGCAAGAACGGACAGCTGGAAGACAAGAGCGCCTGTCAGAACCCCGTTCCTCTCAGAACCCCGTTCCTCTCAGAACCCTCAGGACCGCTCCGTTTGGCTGCTGAGCTGCTTCGCTCTGACCTTCCTGCATTTCAGGAACATCAAGCTCTCCGATGGAAGCCGTCTGAGGACGAGCCCGCCATGGGAAACCAAGAGAACCGCAGAACCACCACAGAACTTTGGTTCTGCAGCAGAAGAACCCCCGTTCTGCCGTCTTCAGCTTGGTGTCAGTTCACAGTTTCCTATTGCAAAGGTGAAATCTGAATTTGTTGAGCTGAAACTGCTGAACGTCACTCTGCAGACCTTTGTGACTTCCTGCTGCTGTGTGGGCGGAACCGGCCCAACACCTGCTGCTGCTGCATGTTACTGCTAAAAGGAGCGGCGGCAACAACAGCAAGCCACGCCCCCCACGCCCCCCACGCCCTGTGTCATGACAGGATGATGGGATGGAGAAAAAAATCCACCTTTCTTAGGGGAAAACTTTCCCACCAAAAATCTTCATCAAGAACGAAAACCGAACTGAAAGAGGAACTCAAGCCCCCCCCAAACGGACTAAACCTATTTTCTAAGTACATCAGGAAAATGACTCGATTCCTGTCAAACTCAGCAGCTGATTATGAAACAAACCTCCTCCTGGAGAGAATCTTTCTAAATGACGGCGTTTGTGCTCAGAACCGTTCCGCTCTGATGGAACTGCTTTGGGGTCACTCACTCATCTCCTTCAGGACAGGTGCCCGTCCCCTCGTCGTATTTGGTGCAGTAAACGTCCGGGCTGTAGTTGAAGGTCCCGTCCCGTCTGCGGATGGGTCTGCGGCGCCGCTGGTTCAGGAAGTGCCAGTGGAAACAGGAGAAAGGTCTGTGCTGTGTACATTTATGCTGGACGAACAGGGGGCACTGCTCCGTTCGGAACTCTTTCAGGTACCTGAGGAGGAAGCAGACAGAGAAACGTCTTCATCACCCAGAACAGAATAAAATCCACTTTACTTCGGTTTGACGTCAGAATTGAAACTGAAATAGCTCCGCGCTGATACACAGACATACGTCGGTGAGACAGAAGTGTTTATATCTAATCTATGACAGATAATAAGATGAGAATCGGATTTCTTCATGTGTGTATTTCTGTTTATCTGATGACTTTGTTGCTTTCTTTATGTAAAAGGTCAAAGAATGAGTGACGGCTAAACAGAAGACACAGAAGAAACAGCTGCTGTCTCTATTTTGAAATAAACTGTATTAACAAATATCACACATGCAAAATGCAAGTTTTTCACATTTGCCAGGAAAATGAATAAAAGTTTTTAAAAAGCCATAGTAATAGCAATAAAAAACTGGTTAAATGATTTAAAATAAAATAAAAATGATAGAGGTAAAGGAGTCTGTAAAGTTTCAACAGTGACCACGCTTCAACTGTTCTAGCAGCTTTTTGTTCCTGCAGGATGTTATACTATTGACAAACAATCATTTCTGTCTGAAAAACAGAAAATACGGGTTTTTGTTAGCATATTTACACCCGTGGATGACATATTTAGGCATAATTATAACTACGTTAACTACATTACTTTTGTCTGCATTAAATCTGCTTTGTGTAAAACATCCAGAAATAATATTTTTATAGAATAATGTATAGTCTTCACATGGATGGTTGTTATAAAATGTGTCAAATGTTTGAGTGAAGAAGAAAAACCAACACAGACGAGGCTGGAGAGGAAACTACATGAACCGTTTATGTCCAGATCTTTTTAAATGTGGTTTAAAAAAACTGTTTCACTGGCTACAATTTATGAAAGAAGCTTCTTTAATTGTATTGGTGAAGAAATACTTTTGGGGTGGGGGCCAAACTTTTACCCACTGAATCCTATTCCAGTCGGAGAGGACATGCGGTTCTGTGGCCATCTCCACAGATGTTTGGGTTTTCTGTCTTCTCTTGGAGGAGCAAACCCCTCGCAGGTCCACTGAGACCCTCGCAGGTCCACTGAGACCCTCAGAGGTCCACTGAGACCCTCGCAGGTCCACTGAGACCCTCGCAGGTCCACTGAGACCCTCAGAGGTCCACTGAGACCCTCAGAGGTCCACTGAGACCCTCACAGGTCCACTGAGACCCTCAGAGGTCCACTGAGACCCTCGCAGGTCCACTGAGACCCTCGCAGGTCCACTGAGACCCTCAGAGGTCCACTGAGACCCTCACAGGTCCACTGAGACCCTCACAGGTCCACTGAGACCCTCGCAGGTCCACTGAGACCCTCAGAGGTCCACTGAGACCCTCAGAGGTCCACTGAGACCCTCGCAGGTCCACTGAGACCCTCGCAGGTCCACTGAGACCCTCGCAGGTCCACTGAGATCCTCGCAGGTCCACTGAGACCCTCGCAGGTCCACTGAGACCCTCGCAGGTCCACTGAGACCCTCACAGGTCCACTGAGACCCTCACAGGTCCACTGAGACCCTCCCAGGTCCACTGAGACCCTCAGAGGTCCACTGAGACCCTCACAGGTCCACTGAGACCCTCACAGGTCCACTGAGACCCTCCCAGGTCCACTGAGACCCTCAGAGGTCCACTGAGACCCTCACAGGTCCACTGAGACCCTCACAGGTCCACTGAGACCCTCCCAGGTCCACTGAGACCCTCAGAGGACCACTGAGACCCTCAGAGGTCCACTGAGACCCTCAGAGGACCACTGAGACCCTCACAGGTCCACTGAGACCCTCACAGGTCCACTGAGACCCTCACAGGTCCACTGAGACCCGTCAGGTCCTCAGAAGATCCGGAACAGCTGATGACTCTTAGCATCAGCAGAGATGGTTAGAAAACCATCTAAACGGAAATAGGAACTGGCAGAAGTCGGATCATTAATTAGTAAAGTGTGATTTCTGAGGCTCGTGCAAACGCGGCAGATCTAATTCATGCAGTAATCTGATTACTCTCAGTTATCCGATTCCTACCGACATGTGATGTAAACAGGCTCCTAACCGCGGAACCGCGATGCTCTGCTTAATTAGCGTTTAATGTAAGGCTCATTAGCTAAACAAATGAGGTTATGCTGTTGCTAAGAGTGTGGAGCAGCACGAGAGGTTGTGTACACTCAGCTAATGCAGCTAACTGCTACGTACGTGTAATGTTGGGGTTTCTCGGGCTGCACGTTCAACACGGTTGCGGGAGATGTCGAACCCCCAGCGGGCGAAGGCGACGAGGACGAAGAGGGAGCCCCGGTGGTCGTCGCTGCCGAAGATACCGGGGGCGGTGGATGCGTTTTAGACATTTCCCTGGTTTAAAGCCTAACAACAAGAAGATTGTTTTTAGCTTACTAGCTAGCTATTTTTATTAGCTTCGAAATCCGCATTGTCTATCAATGTGAGCATGCGCAAAACAAGGGGAAGTAGACAAAAACACGGAACTACGGGACATGGAGTCCAGTTTCAGGCTTACAAAAAACTCCGAAACACACTAGAAACGTTTTTACTTTTAAATATTTTTGATTTAAAGAAGCTCCGTATAAAATATTGGCATCAAACTCGAAAATAAAAACAGAAAAATGACCACTTAATTTTATGCTTTTTACTACTTAGATCCTATTGGCTGCTCCGTGTCTTCTTTGACAGCTGAGCCAATCTCTGCTCAAGTCGTTACAAGAGTGACGTCAGAGAATGTATAAATACACGGCCTCGGCCACTGTTTCAGCAAAAATTCCCCTTCACCAACAGCGGTTCTGTTTTATTAAGTGGTCAACAAACACACTGAAGGTAATCTTCTTTCTTTATTGCGATTTGTATTGGAATATATAAAAAAGTACCGTTTAATATTTTTGTACTTAAACCTCCTGATCTGCTGTGTCTGAACGGCCGTCATGTCGATCCGTCACGGTAGCAGATTAGCTAAAAATAGAACAATAGAGTCAGCGAGAGTACAGTTTATTCGCTATTTCAACGCTGATTTTTGGTTAAAATAACACGTGGAACCTCATATATAACAGACATTCATAGACAATCGTGTTAAGTCACATCGCAGTGGGATTTTTTTTTTTTTACTCGGAGTTCGGTAAAATAACTGAAGCCATGGAGTCTGGTCGGAAACAAAGATGGCGCAGGCGAAGAGCCGAGGAGGTTCGGGCGCCATTTGTTTTGAAACGAGGGTGAAGGCGGTGAGACGGAGAAGCGGGCTGGGGGCCGAGCGCGCGGTGTTGGAATACCGGCGGGCGTTTGGAGGAGATTCCGCTTTATTCTGTGCTGCTGTTGTGTCGTTTTCCGTTAATTTTTACGTCAAACTGCTGGGTGTTTTCGGCCTGGGGGAGGGGAGCTCCCAGCAGGCGGGTGGTGCGCGTCCCCTCGCCCTGCTGCTGCTCTGAGACCTGAACCGAGTCTTTGGCTTCCAGAGCGTTCGCCATGGCTCGTACCAAGCAGACGGCCCGTAAGTCCACCGGAGGAAAGGCTCCGCGGAAGCAGCTCGCGACCAAAGCCGCCCGGAAGAGCGCCCCGTCCACGGGCGGCGTGAAGAAGCCTCATCGCTACAGGTGAGCTGCCGCGGCGGCCCCCGTGCTTCCGTTGGCCTGAACGCCTGTGACCTTCCCCCCTCCCGGCGTGTTTTCCAGGCCCGGGACCGTGGCTCTGAGGGAGATCCGCCGCTACCAGAAGTCCACGGAGCTGCTGATCCGTAAGCTGCCGTTCCAGCGGCTGGTCAGGGAGATCGCCCAGGACTTTAAGACCGACCTGCGCTTCCAGAGCGCCGCCATCGGAGCCCTGCAGGTAGGGGCCTCAGGCGGGACGGTGGCCTGAGAAAACCTGTTCACCCCCCCTGAAACCTCTGTTTGCTGTTCACCAGGAGGCCAGCGAGGCGTACCTGGTGGGTCTGTTTGAGGACACCAACCTGTGCGCCATCCACGCCAAGCGGGTCACCATCATGCCCAAAGACATCCAGCTGGCCCGCAGGATAAGGGGGGAGAGGGCTTAGACCCCCCCCATCACCGCAGATCCTATTTATCACACTTGACCATCTTGTGGACATTTTTTTATTTCTTGGGTTTTTATAAGTTCTTTGAATTTTGTATTTTTAGAGTGATCAATAAACCAACCATTCCACAACCCCCCCATGTACACTAAAGGCGGCTGCATCTGCCTGCCCCCCTCCCTCGGTTCATTGTACAACATTTGACCTGATAGCATTGTGGGGGTTCCTCCTGGGGTGGGTCAGTCATTGTAAGGTGAACGCCAGCATGTCTCAGATGGCATCACTGCAGTGTGGGGGTGTTCAGGTCCCTCTGTGCTCTGGAGAGAGCAGACATGTTCCTCAGACCCCCCACCCCCAACTCTTGGCAGCTACATTTAATACTATTTATGGAATGTTGTCACGTTTCTATTAAATGTCTTTATGAGTAGAATCACGAGTCCGTTGTGGTTTATCTGGTTCTGAAGTAGGTGAGGAGCAGACAGGTGAGGTCAGGTGAGGAGCAGACAGGTGAGGTCAGGTGATCCAAAGCTGGGGGCTGCTTGAATACGCAGAAGTCTGATGGTTCCAGACGATCTGTGTGATCCTGAAGGTCTTCACGTTCTGTGGGAGCAGCACACAGCTGAGGTTGGCAAACGTCTGCACCTGGTAAGGTGTGGAGCCACGCCCACATTCCTGAGGGCTTCAGTGATGTTCAGTCAGCCTCTGAACTTTTAAGGTCAGCAAACAGAAGCACAAATTCAAAAATCAGATGCTCACTTCAAAGTTGAGTCAGGAAGAGTAAACTAGTCTGAAAAGGCGAGTTTGAGGCTCGACATGCAGAGAGTCACTAATCCAGAGATGGGGGGTCAGAAAAACTTAATGCCCTGCTCCCCATGGTGGAGGATGGGAAGGTCCCAGAGAGATTTGGGGGGGGGGTGGCTCATGATTGCACCAGTCGAAGTTTGTGGATAGTTCATACATGAATGTTAGTTCCGGTGTCTTTGTGTCCAAAGCTTTTATGAAAAATGAATTTTGCACCTGAACATAAAAAAATTATATTATTGTGGCTATTTTCCTTAAAATGTTATATACTAATAGATCAGTGTTGAAATCAAATATAAAATCAAACTTCTCTACACAAACCTGAATTCTTCATGATTTGTGATCTGGCGCCCTCTGGCGGCGCGCCTCCGCTCCTGCAGCGCGGCAGAAGCGCGCCCCCGTCCGCCGCGCCCCCGCCACCCGTTCAGAAGATCTCCGTCCGCGGAGGATGTCAGTACGGCGAAGAAGTTCGGAGGAAACGGTGCAGAGGAAGCGCGCGCTGTTCTAGAGGAACCGGGTTTCCGTCTCGACCAGGTGAGACTCCGCTGCGTCTAAGAGCGTTTGACCAGAATCCCGGTTTACCGGCGCTTCTCCACCTGATCAACCGTTTACTGCTGCCGGTTTGGGGTTAAAGGAGAGAGATGGAGATGGCGCGGGGGTGGAGGTGGGGGGGGGGGGTAGTTTAACAGTGTTTCATCATTTTCTGTAACTTTTCCTCGGACCTGCAGCAGGGCTCCTGCGCTCGTGCGCGTCTTTGGGCTGCAGTGTCGCGGTAATCCCGGATTTTCTTTAATCTCACCGGGACGCAGAGTGTCCAGTGTGAGGGGGGGTGGGGGGAAGGGTCATACTCAGAGGTCACGGGGGCGCGTGCCTCCTGATGACGAGTTTGGGGGGAATTTGGGAGAAGTTCTGATCTTCTGGCTCCGCTGCCCCCCCCCCCCCCCCATGCGGACAGCCTGAATCAGCAACAAACCACTCCACCCCCCCCCCTCCAAAAGTGCTGCTGCATCGACACCTCCAAACTGACCGCGCGCGCGCAGCGCTGTGGGAGCCTGATAACAGTTCTGCAGCGCAGCTCTCCTCCGCACGCGCGTAAATCTGCTGTCTCCATCGATCGCTGTGTGTGTGTGGGGGGGGGGGGGGGGGGGTGCTCACGCGCTAAAGCTTTTTCATTATCACTCCTTAGGGCACTGACCCCCCCTCCCTGTCCCGCTGCCAGCATGATGAAGGACTGCCTGCAGTTTCTCATCGAGCCCGCCAAGAAGCTGAAGGTCCGACTGAAGGTACTGCGCGTGCGCGCCAATGTGAACACCGTCAGAATGTCATACAGTGATGGTCCCTGTGACCATCGCGTGACACCTTCAGAACCAATCACGAAAGTCTAACCCAGTTCGTGCCTGCGGGCGGGCGCGTGCGCCCCGCAGGGCTCCCGCAGGCGCGTGACGCAGCAGGAGAAGGAGCCGCTGGTGGAGAGCCAGCTCTTCATCATGGAGCTGGCGCGTGAGCTGAACAGACTCTGTCAGGTGAGCGCGGCTCCGCCCCTCCGTGTCCCCCCACCACGCGCGCTCACCGCCCCCTCTCTTGCAGAGGTCCAACATCCTGGCCCACATCTGGACCTGCGAGGACGTGTGGCCCCCCCACGTGTGCCGTGACTTCATCGTGGACTGGGCCGCCGTGCTGGAGAGGAGGGTGCAGGTACATGGCACGCGGGAGGAGCCCGTCCGCGTGCACGGCGCGGGGTGACGTCTGTGTTTGTGATTCAGCACAAGATCCTTCCGTCCGAGTTCCAATACGAGAAGCGGGCCTGGAGGGAGCAGCTGCTCTGCATGCTGGAGTCGGGGGGGGAGTACGACATGGGCCCCCACAAGAGGGTCATCATGGACTGGACGCGGGAGATCAGGAGCAGGACTCAGGTGAGCCGCGTGACCCAGTTCCGCGCGCCTGTCTGATAGAGATTGACCTGAGCGTGGCCCCGCCTCCCTGCAGCCCCCCCTGTGGCCCGGTGAGCCCACGATCCTGATGCTGGACGACCTGGAGCTGCAGTGGAAGAGGGGCCGCCTGCCCACGCTGCTGCCCGCCGTGGAGCTGCTCATGCTGGCGCTCCTGAACGCAGAGGCACCGGTGAAGGTGCGTGGGGGCGTGTCCGAGTCCCGGGGGCGGGGCCAAGTCTCAGCCGCGTGTCTGTTGTCTGTGTGCAGGAGGACGTGACGAAAACGTGGCTGCTGAAGAAGCAGAGGAGCCAGAGGATGGGTGCGCGCGCGGACACGCAAACACCTGTAGCCCCGCCTGTAGCCCCGCCTGTAGCCCCGCTTGTAGCCCCGCCTGTAGCCCCGCCTGTAGCCCCGCCTGTAGCTTCACCTGTAGCCCCGCCTGTAGCCTCGCCTGTAGCCCCGCCTGTAGCCCCGCCTGTAGCCTCGCCTGTAGCCTCACCTGTAGCCTCGCCTGTAGCCTCGCCTGTAGCTTCACCTGTAGCCCCGCCTGTAGCCTCGCCTGTAGCCTCGCCTGTAGCCCCGCCTGTAGCCCTGCCTGTAGCCTCACCTGTAGCCTCACCTGTAGCCCCGCCTGTAGCCTCGCCTGTAGCCCCGCCTGTAGCCTCGCCTGTAGCCTCACCTGTAGCCCCGCCTGTAGCCTCGCCTGTAGCCTCGCCTGTAGCCCCGCCTGTAGCCCTGCCTGTAGCCTCACCTGTAGCCTCACCTGTAGCCCCGCCTGTAGCCTCACCTGTAGCCTCACCTGTAGCCCCGCCTGTAGCCTCACCTGTAGCCTCACCTGTAGCCCCACCTGTAGCCCCGCCTGTAGCTCCGCCTGTAGCCTCACCTGTCTGTTCCTAACAAGAACAGAGAAACACATTCACATGTTCCAGAAATTCAGCCTCAGTGTGTTTTGGCGGTAAATTCTGGCGCTAACTGTGCACGTTTGCGCTAAAGCAGGAAGTTGTCAGACATCAACATGTGAAAGCAGACTCCAGCAGGTCCTCAGGTGTGTTTTCTTCTTGTTTCTCCCTGTTTCTCCCTACAGGTGCGGTTCCGTACATCCCCCACAGCGGTGAGTTCAGACCCCCCTCCTTCTCTTTTTCTGTTTGAAAGCAACATTTGATCCAGAATCACCTGACTGTCGTCTAGATGTGACTCAGAAGGTTATTCTGCGTCACGCGCCTCTTACTCTGAAGATGTCGATCCTAAAGATGAAGGTCGTGCTCACACCTCTGCGTGGCGGTATTTGTAACTGCGCTGCATTTTGCTGTGGTTTTTAAAAAGTTCATATTAAAGGCGTCCAGAGGACTTTCTGACGTTGGTCAGCGACCGTCCGAGTGCATTTGGAGGCCGCTGGTGGCAGGAAGGCAGCAGCGCCATATTTGACGGAAAGGAGGGTCTTCAAGGTCCCCCGATTGGTCCCCATTTCAGACTGGCGCCCCCCTGCGTCCCACTGTCACCTCCGATTAGCAGCCCTGACTGCTGACAGCCGGCGCCCCGGTGATAGCGGGACGAGGGCCTGAGGCTCCTCCTTTTATGGTGGAGGTGCTGACGGGAATCGGGCGTGCACGACTCCTGTGAGATCTGCATGTGAAGTGAGAAGGATCTAGTTTGGTCTGAGGATCTAGTTTGGTCTGAGGATCTAGTTTGGTCTGAGGATCTAGTTTGGTCTGAGGATCTAGTTTGGTGTGAGTCGGTAGCCTGGTTTTCCATGTACATCGTATAACTGTGTATGATAGTAACTGTAACTTGTGTTCTGTGTGAATATGCGAGCAGAGCAAAGGCGCACAGGAAGCACCCCCCCCCCCAGCTACAGCCACGCCCCCGTATGAACGGTCAAAAACATTTATTGCAAACCTGGGGGGGTAATCCAGAAAGCAGGTTATGCTAGCTCTCACGGTAAGTTTGAGGCTAAGGAAGTGGATAACCTCACCTTTGGGTTCCAGAAATGGAGGGTATGTCCAGTTGCCATGGCAACTCATGCTCTGAACATAACCTGGTCTGGAGCAGGTTTAGTTGAAGGTTAGTTTGTTTTCAGAGAGGTGCAGCAGCATGGCGTGTCCATTTGAAGATGATTTAGTGGATGAAGAAGCTCAGATAATACTTTTTCCACCGTGAGAGGGTGATAAGACCATATATGGATGTTTAAAGAGAAACTTTTGACTTTGATCAGAGTTCAGGGTTAAAGTCAGGGGAGTTTAAACATGCTTCCTTGAGAACCCCCCAGGTCAGTATTCTGTCAACATGCTGGAAATCAGGCAAAACCATTATTCCAAAACTACAGTTATCAGCCAAAAATGTGCTCTGGTTAACTAGTGAGCTCTATTTGTCTGTTTTGGACACATTTTCCCAAATTATTCTGATGCACTGGTTCCAATATTTCTCACTATTGTGAAAGAATAATAAAAACACTAGAACTGAAAAGGTTAGTGGGTGGAGCTTTGCTGCACAGCCAATAGGAGGACTTTTTCATGATTACATCACTCCTCCATATTAGCATATAGGAATACCAGCTGAGTACTAGTTCACTAGTGAGCTTTTTAGGTTGTTGCTAGTTGATTAGTTGGCAGAAAAAGTTCCCACTAGTAAACTAGTGCACATTTTTAACCATTACTAGTTAACTAGTTGGACTTTTGGCATTACTAGTTTGCCTAAAATATCCCGATATCAAGGATATTGATGCAATGACAAAACGGCTTCCATTGACGTTTACAATCAGAGCTGCCGTGGCCCCACCGTCGCCCCACCGTCAGCCGGTTTCGTAACGGCGATTAGCTCCGTCTGCATTTATGACCACGCTGACGATGTTTTAGATGTGTAATCTGCTGCTGGTTACACGTGACCTCTGACCTCTGACGGTTCTGTCTGAATGTGTTTTACAGTCTGGAACTGGATTTGTGAAGCAGCAGGTATGAAGCTCTTCAATGTTTCCATGGTAACCAGTCTGACGGGTACTGTAGAAGTGACCTGAATGTGTGTAAATAATCTGCTGTTTGGAGACACTTTCAGCGCTTCGGCGTGGGGAAAGGGGCGTGGTCACCTGATTGCTGGCGTGTTTCGCAGATGACGTCACTCTGGACCCGGACTCGGCGAACCCCAACCTGCTCCTCTCCGGCGACGAGAAGCGCGTGAGGTGCGGCCTGGAGCGCCGCCTCGTGTCTCCGTGTCCGCATCGCTTCAACGGCTGGTGGTGCGCCGTAGGGAGGGAGGGCTACGCCTCCGGACGCCACTACTGGGAGGTGGAGGTGGGCGAGCGGGACTGGCGCGTGGGCGTGGCCAAAGCGTCGGCCGTGAGGCAGGGCTTCCGGCCCCTCAACACAGAGACGGGGTACCTGACCCTGCGCCTGGAGAGGGGCTCGGACCTGAAGGCCCTGACGGTGCCCCCCACCCTCCTGCCGAAGGACCTGGTGCCCCGGAAGGTGGGCGTGTACCTGGATTACGAGGAGGGCCAGCTGTCCTTCTACGACGTGGAGAAGCGCTCGCATCTGTTCACCTACAACGAAAGCTTCTGCGAGGAGCTGTTCCCGCTGTTCGGGACGGTGGAGGTGGTCCGGGACCTGGTGGTGAGGCCCGCGGGGGTCCGGGAGCCCTGCCTCTGCCCCGGACCCTGCCTGTGGACCTGAAGGTTCTGGTCCACCGGGCTTCCCAGCTGTGAGGACGAAGATGTCCGGCGCCTGCTTCAGAATCCTCTTCGTCCTTCAAGCTTCTTCAACCGAACGTCTTCATCAAACCAAAGCTGCTGTCAGTGTTCAGTCACTCATCCATGCCCACGATTTTTAAGTCAAACTTTATTGAGATCAAACGCAGAGACAGAAGACGACGCATGCTAATGAGACAACAGCTCAGTTCAACAAACTGCATCCATGTCACACATTTCTGGAAGCTGTCAATCATTTTCTGTTTTGCTAAAATAAAATTGGTACAAATATTAAATACGTCTGAAGGTAAAAAGGACATTTTAATGTACAAATGGGGCAGGCCGGTTGGATGAGGGTGGGGGCTGAGGCGTGTTCAAGGAGGGTGGGGGCTGAGGCGTGTTGAAAGAGGGCGGGGGCTGAGGCGTGTTCAAGGAGGGTGGGGGCTGAGGCGCGTTGAAGGAGGGTGGGGGCTGAGGCGCGTTGGGTGAGGGTGGGGGCTGAGGCGCGTTGGGTGAGGGTGGGGCTGAGGTGGGATTACCTGCAGAGGTTAAAGGTGCTTTGGGATCTAAACTCATTTTAGGACTCGTAGATCATCTTCCTGGTGACAGACGCCCCCCCCGTCACACTCCTCTGAACCACCCCCCGTGTGATCTGACGCGTCACCATGGCGCCCGCCTCCGTGTGTCGCGTGGTCATCATCATGCCATCTGTGGGTTCGGCAGGTGGGGTCAGAGAGTGAAGGCGGCAGAAATGAGGAGGTGTCGGGGGTCCTACCTGAGAAGAAGGAGTCGCTGAGGGAGGAGCTGACCTCTGTGGGCATATGGAACACCTCCCTCCTGGTGGTGGACTGGCTGCTGTACTGCGACAGAGCCCCTGCAGAGAGACGCGGCCCGTTAGATGTCTGGCGAGTCGCCATAACGTGCAGCGTCACGAGTCAGCTGACCTCCATCCTGGGACTCGATGGTGATGATCCCCTCCCGCTCAGGACCGAAGCCCTGCGTGGTCCGGGCCTGGACCTTGAACTTGTACGGGATGTTCTCGGTCAGGTTTGGGACCTTCAGGCTGGTCTCTGCGCTGTCGCCGCTCACCTGGAAGGTGCGCAGGTCACCTGGAAGAGACAGGAAGTGAGGCGGAGGTCTGTAAGCCAGCAGATGGACGCTCTTGCTCACATCTTTAAATCACACACGAAGGTTTAGACGATTATTTTATTTAAAAAAAACAAGCCCGTCACTCCTGGATCCAAACCAGTTTAGTCAGACACGGAGGTGGGAGTGTGATGGTTAATTGTCCCATAAGAGGTTCTGGTCAGTCTGGGCTCTGGGTGGGGGCTGTTGCTGCCGTTTTAAGGTTTAGCTAAGCTTCTGAAGGAACCCCGACCACTGCTCACCTCCGCCGTGCAGCTGCTCACAGCTCACCACGTAACCCAGGATGTCTCCGTTGGGTTGGCGGGGCTTCTCCCAGCTGAGCTGCAGCGCCTCGGGGCTCAGGGCGGTGAACACCAGGGGGCCGGGGGCGCTGGGGGTGCTGAGGGTGAACGACGACCCTGCGGACACACGGAGGAGAATTAGCCTGTCTTCACGACCACGGAGAGGACACGGGACAGGACGGGGCGCCACCTGGCACGGGGCTGAGGGGGCTCCTGGGGTCCACCGCCGACTCGATGGTGATGACCCCCTCCCTCTCCGGACCCCAGCCCTCCTCGCTCTGAGCCTTCACCTTGAACAGGTAGGAGTGGTTGGGCAGCAGGTCGTGGATCACCACCGAGTTCTCCGCCGGGTCGGTGACGGTGATCCGCTTCAGTTCTCCTGCAGGAGCAGATGAGAATGAGGAGCGCCGCAGGAGGCCGCAGGAGCCCAGAGGAGGTGCGCCTACCTCCGCTCAGCAGCTGGTACAGCACGCAGTAACTCAGGATAGGTTTCTCACAGAGCGGCTCCTGCCAGCTGACTCTGAGGGCAGTAGGACCCAGGGCAGAAAACACCAGCCTGCTGGGGGTGTCTGGCACCCCAGGAGAGACTCTGGCGTCTGAGGAGAGAAACCCGTTACAGGGACTGTTCAGAATCAGAACCCCCCCAAAGACTCAGACAGAAGCAGGAAGAACCCCCCAGCCCACAGCGGCGCCTCCATGCGGGTCGTCTGCAGACTCACCCTGCAGGACCCGGTCCAGACTGAACAGCGCCTCGCTGACGTCATGCGCCGGGCTCCGGACCCCAGCGCCCCGGCCGAAGCCGAACTGCTGGGAGTTCTGCATCCCAGCCGAGCCGAAGCCACCTGCAGGCGCGGCGAGCGGGGGAGGGGAAGGGGAGGGGCGTAAATGAACAGAGGGGAGGGGGGTGCAGAGCGGCAGTCAGCACAGCCCCCCCAGCCTGCAGACTCATGCATGGTTCTGGTTTTACCGAAGTGGGTGAAGCTGCTGGAGGCGTCTCCCATCACGATGGAGTCCCGGATGTTCTCCTCCACGCAGCCTCTGCTCCCCAGGCGCCTCCTCATCACCACCTCAGTGGTGTGCGCTCCTCCGGCGACCCCCACCTGCCTGATGGTGCTACCTGCAGGAGCAGAGGGGGAGGAGT
This sequence comes from Oryzias curvinotus, assembly GCA_023969325.1. NCBI lineage: Eukaryota > Metazoa > Chordata > Actinopteri > Beloniformes > Adrianichthyidae > Oryzias > Oryzias curvinotus. Next base: position 1,665,382 of record CM043724.1, read on the forward strand.
CAGATCCTCCTCCTGTCTGGACCCACGCTCAGGACGTCCACTCACCAGATCCGGAGAAGTAGGCGGAGTTTGTCTCGGTGGTGAAGGAGCTGCCGGCTCCTCTGTAGGCGGAGCTGAGGGTGGACATGGGGGAGGACGACGTCGACAGGTTGTGTGTGGTTGACCCCCCATGGAAGAGGAAGCTGTGATCTTTGGAAGAACGCAGACAGAGGTGGGGTCAAATGAATGAACCTCCTGAAGCAGGGAGGGGGGGGGGGGGGTTGTGGACCTGGAACAACCAGCTCCATTCAGAACGTGGTGGAACCAGAACATCAGACTAGAACCGGACAGGTACCCCTCAGGGGGGAGGACTGAGGCCTTTGGAACAGTTGTTCCACGGACTGAAAACGTTTTCACGCAAAAACCTGAAGTTCTGGAAACTTCAGCACAGCTGGAAGCAGCCCCCCTCCCCCCACCTGTGGACACTCGATCAGGAAGATGACAGTTTATCCTTAACCCCCCCCCCCAGCAGAAAGCGTGGCCTGACAGTGTAGAGGGTGCCCCCCACCCTCCAGATGGGTGGGCAGGAGCGGACAGAGACAGGTCCCCAGAAACCTTCCTCTGATCATCAACTGGATGCGGGGCAGTTGATGCCTTCAGTGGGGGGTGGGGGGCAGCAGCAGAGCAAATGAGGAAAGGGGGTCCCTCGCTGACAGCCGGCCAGTCGCTTCGATGCAGCGGTCTTCACCTGGCAGAGGCGTGTGGGCGGAGCTGGGGTAGGGGGCCTCCTCGGAGCCGTCTGTGCTGAGCCGGCCTGGGATGATCTCCACCCGCTTCCCCCAGGACACCTGACGGAGGTCCAGCTCCGACCCCACCAGCTGCACGTGCTGCCAGCCTTCAGAGAGACACCGGTCAAAGGGACCGCTTCATCACACAGACACTGGACGCCTCAGGGGGAGGAGCCACAGAAGAAGCTTGCAGCTCCTCCAGGATGGAGGTGGGGGAGAGGGGAGGGGAACCTTTAGCCCCTGAAAAGTTCAAAAGCTCCGACAGAACAGGAAACTTGAAGGGACCTCTAGAAACGATTCATGTACCCCGATATTTACCCAGATCGTTTCAGACACAAAATATCAGTTTGTGCGAAAAATGGTCTGAAGACTAAAACACCTTCCACGGCAGTACGATTTATGACTGGGGGCGGGGCTTACCATCACCAGAGACGCTGGGCGCCTTTGAGCTGGAGGGAGATCTCAGCACGTCGTTGCTGTACATCAAGAACCGGTCGTACTCCTCGCCTTCCTCGGCATCCACGATGGGAACGTCAGGAATGATGGGAACTATAGAGGAAGCGGTCTGGAGTCAGAGTGGCTCAGAATCAGGACCATCAGCAGCATCAGGACCATCAGCAGAATCAGGACCATCAGCAAAATCAGCATCAGGACCATTAGCAGAATCAGCATCAGGACCATTAGCAGAATCAGCATCAGGACCATTAGCAGAATACGCATCAGGACTTTCAGCAGAATCAGGACCATCAGCAGGAGCTTCTCCAGACTTACTGGACAGTGGTCTGGTGGGCTGCGATGCCAGGTTGATAGTGGCGTCTCTAAAGGGCCCCCAGCCCACCTTGTTTTGGGCCCGGACCTTGTACTGGTACGTCTGGGCGATTTGGAGGTTCTCGATCAGCAGCATCCTCTTCTTTGGGCTGTCAATCATCACTTTCTTTGCAGCCCCCACCGGCTCTGCGGGGCAAAAAGAAGTCTCGGGTGAGACAAGGTTGCAAGCCGCCAGCGGGCCAAGCTGTGCAGTTTCTGCTCACTCTGATCGTCGTCGATGGGGGTGTACAGGACCTCATAGGCGGTGATGACGCCATTAGTCTCTGCAGGCTCCCCCCAGCTGACCTGAGTGACGGTGGGACTGATGACATTGAATGCCAAGCGACCGGGTTCTCCAGGAACTGCAGGAGAGCAGGGAGAGCAAAGAAGATGATCGTAGACGGCGGTGAGGATGCTAACAGATGTTAAAAATGCAACGTAACCCTGGATCAGAAAGACCCTGGAACGACAGGAATGCTTCATCTAGAAGAAGGTAAACTCAGGATCTGTTCTTCTAATGTTTCTGTTCAGTCCTGAGATCACTTGGTCCGCATCACTTCCACTATTTCAAAGATTTCAGGGCCTCAACAGGAAGTACTCAGATTACTTCTCCTGCTGTGATGTTTCTTGATCCTGAGTGAAGTCCACAAACATCCGGATGATCATGAACCCTCACCGTCCTCCAGCGTTTGGCAGGGAACCATGCTGGACTCGTATCCGTCTCCGAAGGCGTTGTAGGCACAGACTTTCATCTCATAGTCGCAGTATGGGTACAGGTTGGTCAGCTCTGCCTGAGGACTCTGCACATCTAAGATCTCCGCGTCTTTCTCTTGGTCTCCGTAGATCCAGTACTTGACCTGAAACAGCAGAAGGAAAGTTGAGGGTTGGAAGAACCGGTCTGAGTCTGATGTATGAAGGTACCTTGTATCCCATGGGGTTTCCGGGTGGGGGCTCCCAGTTCAGGCGGATGTTTCTCGGTCCGGTGGCCTTGGCCGTCACGTTTTCTGGAGAGAGAAGGTAACCACCTGGCGAGGTGGCCTTCGGACTGACGTAACCCATCCGCTGAGGAGCCTGGGATATTTCTGGAGATGGAAGAAGAAGTGTCAGCGTCTCCTCAAAGCTCCACCTTCTCCCAGGACGTTGACGGGTCTCACCTCCCTCTGAGATGTTAACAAGCGTGGTCCTCCTGTCTCCCAGCGAAGCGTTGCTGCTCGGGTCGAACAGCTCCAGCTGCAAGGAGTTGGGCTGGACGAGTCCCTGCAGAGCCTGTTGGTTGATCACGATGTTCTTCTCCGTCTCTCCAGGACCGAACTTCAGAGGACCAGACAGCTCAGAATGCTGCGGCGTTTTTGTTCGCCACTTGACGGTAACAGGATCGTCATGGTCGGGAGTGCAGACCACAGGGATGGAGTAGACCTGATCTGTGCTGGAGAAGGTCTGGGCGGTCTTCTTGAACATAACCACACTTGGTTCTGGATGGAGAAAAAGATGTTTAAAGAAAGATCTTCTCCTCCAGAGACCTGTAAGACAGGCTCCGCCTCCTTCACCTGGGATGTCTGTGATTGTCACTGTGGTTCTGGGATGGCGTCCCAGCTTGGCCCCCTGCCGCGGGTTACTGAGGTCCACCGCAAACTGCCGAGGCCGCCTGTCGTCCATCAAGCCGTCCTTCTCGGACGGATCCAGCAGGGGGACCGGGATCACCTTCTGGGTCTCTCCAGGACCAAAGGTCAGCTCTCCCTCTGTGGCCATGTAGTCCTACAGTCCAGACAAACAGACTTTTACAGCGCCTCCTTCTGGTGCAGGACTGCATGTGCAAAAGCTGCCCCCACCTTTTTGTCCTTTGCTGTCAGGTCTCGTGTCCTGTAGGACACCTGGGCGCGTCCGTCCTCCATGATGTCTCTGGTGACGGGGATGTTGGCCACTCCGTCCAGCCGGCTGCTGCTGAAGGTCGGCTGGAGGAAGGAGAAGATGCTGGAGGCTGAGGAGGAGCAGAGATGGCTTCAGGAGATGGAATGAACCATTTGTCCCTTTCTGCTCACACACGTTTGAATGTGACCCCCCCCTCAAACGTGTGTGGGGGTCTATGAGGTCTCGTTTGCTCCCACCCTGTGAGAAGATCCATCTCTCTGATGTCCCAGACTTTTCAAAATAAAGGCGCTCAGAGCTTCTCTCCCCTTCAGGTCAGCCGGGTCAGACGGTTGCTCCTTCTCCTGACACCCCACCCCCACCCCACCCCCACGGAGGGTTTCTCACCTCGCTCTTTGATGATGGTGATGTTGACCCGCCGTTTTCCGATCTCTGCGATTCCCAGCGGCACATCGATGGCCTCCACCCGCAGCGTCTTCTTGTCGTCGTCCTGGTCTTTGATGAAGAGCGGCACATGGACGTCCACCAGATCCACGCCCTCCTGGAACTCCACGGCTCCGGCCGCCTCTGCAGCAGAAGAACGGCGGTCATGAGGGTCACCAGCAGAACGGACAAGCACAGCCACCGTAACCGTGACCCCCCCACACACCCCTGTCTGTGGCCACCGTGTAGTATCCAGGCGCCACTTTGAGGTTGCGGAAGCTTCCGGACTGGACGTTCTTTTCCGTGAGTTTGACGATGTCCTTGAAGCTGCAGCGCGGGGCTGACAGAACCGTGTCCACGATGGCGTAATCCTTCCTGGGGGGTGGGGGGGACACAGAAGTCTGACTAGAATGTTCTCAGGAGGAACCAGGAACCAGGATTTTACCTTTTGCCAGCGTTCTGCTGCACCCTGGAAGGAAAAAGCAACGTCAGTTTGTGACCAACAGACTGACAGCAGCAGCTTCTGGGGGGTGGGGGGGTGGGGGGTCCTCACCTGAAATTGGTCTGCTTCACCTTGTGGGCTCCTGGGATCTGTTTGTACACCTCGTTCAGCTGAGGACAGGGGGGTTGGTTCTGGTGAATCAGTCTTTGGTGGGAGGAGCTTAACAGACGACGGCACTCACGTTTTCAGAGACTTCACTGCTGAGCTGCTCCGCCTCCACGGAGTCGGGCCAGGACAGGTTCTCGTTGAAGGGGCGGTTGAGCCGCAGGGAGATGGGGAACTTGACTTCACAGGGTCAAAGGAAGAAGGTTAGGATGCTTTTCAAAGTAAAAGCCCCTGCTGCTGTTGTGGCGGGTCATCAGCAGGACACTCACTCATCTCTTGGCTGTTGGGCGTGGCCAGAGTGGCGGGATGATCCGGCTCCCTGTGAACGTTGTCCGTCACCGTCCAGCGGACCACGTCAGGCCCTTTCAGAGGACCGGTCCTCACCATGGGGGTGTCCAGGTGGTCTGAGTTGATGCAGGACTGGCGAAAAAAATACTCGTCCTCCTTAAAGCCCACCATGCGACCTGGAGAGACGACAGCGGGAGGTCACTCACACAGACCCGGGTGGGAGGGGTGGAACTGTGATGTCACAGTCACATGACGGGCCTCTTACCCCTCCTACAGCACGGCAGCAGGGCGAGGCAGCTCTGTGTGAAGACAGAAGGTGGTCAGAGGGAGGCCAGAGCGGCGTCCGCCTGCTCTCAGACGGGAGGCTTTACCTGCCAGCAGGAGGCGCAGCAGGCGCAGTACTTCCAGCAGCAGAGCAGCAGCAGTGCCAGCAGCAGCAGGAGGAACAGGAGGAGCGGGAGCAGCCAGAGGAGGCCACCAGGAGGACATTCTGATGGGTCAAAGCACAGCATTGGTCTGGTTTCACCTCCTCGTTTCAGCAGAAACACATTCAGCCTGATGCCTGCAGGACACGCCGGTTCTGCAGAACCTTCAGAACAAAACGTTTGTGATATGAGAGGATGCGCTCAGACAGGAGAGAACTTCCAGGTCCAGACGGGTCAGACCCTCACAGCAAATATCCAAACCTGTTTGGTTTGTATTATGGGATGGAGCGGACCTGCTGGGTTGCAGTATTTAAGGACAGACGTTCTGTTGGCTCCGGTTTGAGACGATCCTCACATCTGATGGTTAAGCGAATGTTCAAAACAAAGAAGATAAAAGCCTTTTCCCTCTTTCTTCTCTGGCCTACATGAAGTAAAGCAGCTAAAGGATGAAGAGAAGCTTGATCCTCTTAACCGTAAAGCCTTCATCATCTGGGACAGAAACGGGGGTTTTCAATGTTAACCTTCCCGTTTCTGGACTCACCTTTGTCTTTGAGCACCTGGATCAGCAGCTCTTTGGAGGAGGGCAGGGTTTCTACGGTGTACCTGAACGTGCAGTCATCATCTTCATCACGGAAGCTGCAGGAATCCACGACCACCTCCCCTGAAAGCAGACACAGCTCGTCAGAGCCGTTCAGCGTGGGTCTGCGGGGTGCTGGGCTCCTGCTGCTTACGTTCTTTCAGCTCCTCCACCAGCTCCACCTTGAACAGACACTTGTCGCACTTGGCCTGCTCCTTCTTCTCGCCCGTCTTCCAGGCTTTGCACTGAGCACAGCTCTTGCTGGCCTCGCAGGCGCCCAGCTGGAACTGAAGCAGGAGGTCAGAGGAGAAGCAGAGTTCTCTGCCCTGCAGGCGACAGGAAGCTCACCTGGAAGTTGGGCTCGCAGGTGGAGGTCATCTCGGTGCCGGAATCCAGACACTCGCAGCGGCCGCACACACACTTACCCCGCCCACTGCAGATCCCCTGACACACACACACACACACACAGATGTTAGACGGCGAGGTGACGGAACCGCCAACCCCAGTGGAGGTTCTCACCCCTCTGCTGTCCACACAGGTCTGGTTGCTCTTGGGACACTCGCAGGCGTCGCCCTCCCATCCTTCAGTGCAGGCGCAACGCCCCATCACGCATGAGCCACGGTCTGAGGAGGTCAAAGGCAGACACGTTCAGCGTGGAGGCAGGAAGCTCAGGAAACAGGAAGTAAGTCTGATTCAATGTCATCAAACAGGAAATGAGTCTGATTCCATGTCATGAAACAGGAAGTGAGTCTGATTCAATGTCATAAAACAGGAAGTGAGTCTGATTCTGTGACATAAAACAGGAAGTAAGTCTGGTTCCACATCACGAAACAGGAAGTGAGTCTGATGCAATGTCATAGAACAGGAAGTGAGTCTGATTCCATGTCATGAAACAGGAAGTGAGTCTGATTCAATGTCATGAAACAGGAAGTGAGTCCGGTTCCTCATCATGAGACAGGAAGTGAGTCTGATTCCATGTCATCAAATAGGAAGTGAGTCTGATTGAATGTCATCAAACAGGAAGTGAGTCTGATTGAATGTCATCAAACAGGAAGTGAGTCTGGTTCCACATCACGAAACAGGAAGTGAGTCTGATTCATTGTCATCAAGCCGGAAATGAGTCTGATTCCATGTCATCAAACAGGAAGTGAGTCTGATTGAATGTCATCAAACAGGAAGTGAGTCTGGTTCCACATCACGAAACAGGAAGTGAGTCTGATTCATTGTCATGAAACAGGAAGTGAGTCTGATTCAATGTCATGAAACAGGAAGTGAGTCTGGTTCCTCATCATGAGACAGGAAGTGAGTCTGGTTCCACATCATGAAACAGGAAGTGAGTCTGATTCCATGTCATCAAACAGGAAGTGAGTCTGGTTCCATGTCATAAAACAGGAAATTAATCTGATCCCATGTCATGAAACAGGAAGTAAGTCTGCAAAAATGAGCATTTCTGCCTTCTGACTATTCAAGTATAAATGGTTGCTAAGTAACCACAATTTAATGCTATTCAGTCCCATAAATTAGACAAATTGTTGACAAGGATTAATATACCTGGATGTCTTTTCTATAAAAATGATCGGAAACGTGGCTACATCTGCTAATTAATTTCCCAAAAGGAATCATATATGAAATTAATAAAATAATGCCCAGGGCGGAACCCTGAGGAACTCCACAAGATATATCTGACGAGCTGCGGTACCATTGCAGAGGAAGCCGCCGTGTCTCTGGCACTGTGTCCGGTCGTACTGGCAGAACGGGCCCTCGAACTGCTCAGGGTTGTAGCACATGCAGGTTCCACACGCCTGACAGTCGCCGCGGCCTGAACACGGCTGCGTCATGCCAGGGCCCATGCAATGGTTGGTGTCCAGAACAGAATCCTTCTCTGAACAGTTGCAGAAGTTTCCGAGCCTGAAGGAGAAACGAGGGAAAAGGATTCACAGCGAGCAGAAACCGGGTGTGTCTTTGCTTGTCCTGAACATCCGTCGTGGACTCACCAGCCGCTGTGGCACTGACACTTCCCGCACACCAGGTCGCCGTTTCTGTGGCATTTGTCCGACTTCAGGATGGGAGTCTGCAGGAAACATCTGGACATGAGTCCACCATGACAGTCAGTGACCGTTCCAGCTCATGCACACAAACCTGACCGTCTCACAGCTGCAAGTTGGACACAGAACGGAGGCCTTAATGCTCATGGCGGCGTTGAAGGTGGTGGGTTTGACCCTCATGGTGCCCTTCTGATCACTTGAATCCATATTGCAGACGAGCTCATCATCAATGGTTCGCCGGGCCTTCAGAAGCATCTTGAACTTTCCCTTGAGAGCAGAAGAGAATGCAGTCATGTCCATCACCACCTGAGCTCCACCATGGGTCATGAGGTGTTCAGACACCTACAATCATCCCAGGCTCAAACTGGAAGTCTCCAAAATCTGCCACCTCCCCGCTGGTCTTCAGGAACTGAGCCTCGAAGGCTTTGGGCCGCTCCTCAGCACGGATGCTCATCTTGGAGCGAATACTCTGAAAGGGCGGGAGGATCAGACAGAGGGACGGTTTTCCCCCAGACAGCGCCACCCGCAGACTCTCACCTTGAAGGCCTCCTCCATCACCTGCAGGATGTTGGAGGAGTCGTCCTGAAGCAGCCCCACCTCAGCGATGGGGAAATAGGTCTTGAGTTTCTGCAGGAAAATCCCAGAAACACAGAGGTTCAGTGAGCGACGCTTCAGCCAGGAGCAGAGCCTCTGAGCATCTGAACACCACGGACTTCATAGTGCGAGTACGAGTGGTTGGTGACGGCGAAGATGGGAATGATGTTGTGCTTTCCCAGCAGGCGGACCAGCGTGGGGATGGAGGGGTAGTCCTGGTTGGTTGCTTCAGTGTATCTGCCCTGGTCGTCCAGGTGACACTGCTCGTCGTTTCTTGGGAGGATGCCGGACAGCACGTTGACGCCGTCAGCCTCATAGTGAAAGGCAGACTCGGTGGAGAAGACCAGGAGGTGCGTGCTGTGCTGACGCCAGCCGATCTTCTCCTGCAGCAAGTGAAGAATGGAGGCAGAAAAGATACATCAAGACGACCAGTTTGGACATTTTCCTCAATCGGGGATTGTTTTTGTGGGCCGGAACAAAAGAGGAAGTGACAGCAGCTCCAGGCGGCTGCACCTGAGCACCGAAGAGGAGAACCAGGCAGAACCTTCTGCTCAAGCAGATAACAGACAGAGGTTGGAGGTCACCTCTCCACCATGGACAGAAGAGAATCTGCTGCTTCACAGAGAAAGGAGAGACCCAGAAGGTCAACAACAGGAGAAGACCTTCCTTCAGAGAAGCTACAGGAGGTCGATCAGACTGCATGCTTCCGGCCTCATCGACCTTTAACCAATCAGTGGATGAAGGCGGACCCTCGGACTCACTGACCCCGCACACTGCGGCCTGCAGGATGGCATCGAAGCCTCCTTCAGGAGCGTCCAGGTTCCCGGAGATCCTCTCCTTCTGCAGCTCTCGTGTGAAGTCCTGCAGGTTGCTGGTTAGCCTGATGACGCTCTGGAAGGAAAAGGGGGAGTCGCTGTTGGGCCACGGCTCCTTCAGCCTACGGGAGGAGGGGGGACACAGGGTGAGGAGGAGGAGTTTGGTTCCTTCATCTGGTCCTTATGTCTTCTCTCTCACTTTAAAGGCCTCATGTCGGTTTGAGGCTCGATGACTTTGTCCACAAACTTGCCAAAGCCGATGGTGTAGTCATCAGAGAGCTGCTCCACCAGCTTAGCTGCAGAAGATCACATCTGCTTCAGCGTCAGCGCTCCTCCTCGGTCAAAACTCCCAGACGCCTGCTCACCCAACTCGTTCCCCATCTTCTTCAAGTTGTCCAGATCGTCTGCCATGGAGTTTGAGAAGTCCATGAGGATGTAGAGATCCAAAGGTCCTTTGGTCGGAGCAAAGACCTCCACGTCCAGGAGCTTCTCCTCCCCAGGCAGGAGCTTCATGCTCACCTGCTGTGGCGACACCTGGGACTGCTGCAGACTCATTTTGATCTTCTCGTTCTGTGAGGAAGACACTGAAGTGAGCTACAGCAGAGGAACTGCAGGAGGAACCCTGCAGGAGGATGAAGACCCACCTGCTCTATGGACATGCTGCTCTTAGCCGTGATGACGGCCGCCGCCCCGCAGCCGAAGGCCAGGATGTTCTCGTACAGATCACAGCGGGGGCCGCTGAAGACCTGAGGCGGAAACAAGAGTCCGACTGCTGATGGAGAACCTGACAAAGAAGGTTCTGAAGAACTACAGGAGCGTCTGCCTCACCTCTTCAGAGCAGTATGCGCAGCCTTTCCCCGCCTGCAGACACTGACTGCAGTTGCTGTTTCTGGCTGCAAAGCAGTAGTTTGCTGTGGGCAAAGGTGGAGAAGAACGTCAGTCACAGAAGAGGACGGAGGTTCCAGAGACACACCTGTGGGGACAGGTGAGCTGTGAGAATCAGCTGATCCTGATCAGAGATGGTTCTTTACCTTCAGCGCCGCAGACGGTCAGACGGAGGAGCAGCAGGCAGCAGCCAGCTGAGACATGCAGCATCCATCTCCCCATCTCCAACCTGCAGACGGAAACCAGAAGCAGTCTGAACCATCAGATCCACATCTGAATGTAATACTGATCCACATCAGATCCACATCTGAACCTAATACTGATCCACATCAGATCCACATCTGAACCTAATACTGATCCACATCAGATCCACATCTGAACCTAATACTGATCCACATCAGATCCACATCTGAACCTAATACTGATCCACATCAGATCCACATCTGAACCTAATACTGATCCACATCAGATCCACATCTGGACCTAATACTGATCCACATCAGATCCACATCTGAACCTAATACTGATCCACATCAGATCCACATCTGGACCTAATACTGATCCACATCAGATCCACATCTGGACCTAATACTGATCCACATCAGATCCACATCTGAACCTAATACTGATCCACATCAGATCCACATCTGAACCTAATACTGATCCACATCAGATCCACATCTGGACCTAATACTGATCCACATCAGATCCACATCTGGACCTAATACTGATCCACATCAGATCCACATCTGGACCTAATACTGATCCACATCAGATCCACATCTGAACCTAATACTGATCCACATCAGATCCACATCTGAACCTAATACTGATCCACATCAGATCCACATCTGGACCTAATACTGATCCACATCAGATCCACATCTGAACCTAATACTGATCCACATCAGATCCACATCTGAACCTAATACTGATCCACATCAGAAGCTTCTTGAGGCTGAACTTCTCAAAAAAACTCATGTGGTTCTGAGATGTGATGGACCTCCAGATCATCCCAAGGTCTCATTGTTCTGAGGTCTTCCTGATCCTGATCCTGATCCTGATCCTGGTCCTGATCCTGGGTTCAGGATCAGGCAGTTCTGATGAAGACCAAAGCTGGAGCAGATTTCTGCATCGTTCTCGCCTCACTACTTCATGGCGCCTTGTGGCGGCGCCAAACACACACGGACCGCCTGGAGCGTCCTGGATGCATCAACAGAAATCCTGCCGTGAATCGATTCCAGAACCAGATTCTAGTCTTTATATCCAGAATCAACAGATCTGACGTCGGGTTCAGATTGAATCCAGACTGTTTCAAACCCACAGAAGTTAGTTTCCACGGAAACCACAGATTATAGACAAACTGCTGTTTTCAGTGTGGGGGGGTGAACTGAATATGCTATGCTGGCGGGGGGGTTCTGACGTGAAGGTAAACCTGACCGCTGTCACACTGAAGCTCCGTCAGTTTGGAGAAAACTGCAGATTTACGGCTGGGAGGAGGAATTTCTCCCCCAGGCGAGAGAATGGGCGAGCTGAAAACACGTGTGGGGGGGGGACTTGGTGCCTCTCTGTGAACCTGAGCTTCCAGGTGGATCCCTCCATGAATCCGCTTCAGGTGTCAGGAGACATAAAGCAGCTTTTTCCCACTGGGGAGGGCCCCCCCCCCCCCCCCCCCCCCCCCCCCCACAGCCATGAGGATTTTCCCCCCTTTAAAAAGGTCAATTCAGACTTTTGCCTTTTATGCTCCTCTGCAGAAGGCGGGTGGGGGGAATCAGTGGTTGATCTGAAAACCTGAAAGGTGACATCTGAGACCTGAATCTGGACCTGAATCTAGACCTGAATCTGGACCTGAATCTGGACCTGCATGTGGTTCACAGGAACCGGATCAGCTCCACCAAAGAACAGCAGCAAACAAAGGATTAGGATCAAACCTCTTTCTGCTGGGCTGCAGTCCAAGTCCCAAAGTCCACAAACCAAAGGAGGAGAGGACTTCCTCTGCAGACTTCAGAGTCTGCTCCGGTTCAAAGTTCCTCACAGAGAAGAAGTCCTGTTCCAGGCTCCTCCTGCGTCTCCTCTGTCCTCCTGCGTCTCCTCTGTCCTCCTGCGTCTCCTCTGTCCTCCTGCGTCTCCTGTCTGCAGGGACTGGGTTGAGGAGTCTGAGCGTGTGCGAGCTTTCAGAGCAGGAGGAGACTGTGAGGCTCAGAGTGACTGACTGAATATGTGTGTGTCTGCGCTGTGACCCCTCCCTCAGCCCCACGTGCACACCCACACATGCACGCACACACACACTTTACAGGTGAGCCGCTCTAACAGAGAAAGTTACTTTACTTCCGTTTCCTCCATCTGTCTGAATGCTGCACACCTTTGAGTGCCCCCCCCCCCTGCATTCCATTCAGTAGGAGTTCACCTGTGTGGGCTTGAGGCTGGCCCCTCCCTGCCCTGGGCGTGGCACGGCGAGCAGAACAGTGCCTGCAGGCTGCAGAAACAGTGACTGCTGTTTGCTCAGCCGTGCCCTGCTGCACCGGTGCCATGGCAACGCTCCGCCCCTCGCTCCCAGCAGCGGAATGCCTGCACTGACAGGCCTCCGCCCCCGCAGGTCTGACCATGAGAGAACCACGCCACACATCAGCCTGTCGGTCCACGCTCAGCCTGTGACCGAGCGCAGTTCTGGTGCCGGATTAGGAAAAAAACAGGAAGTTTCATTCGATTTAAATGGCAGAACCACCTGTTTGGTGCTTCACTGCTTCATTCTGCTTCACTGCTTCATTCTGCTTCACTGCTTCATTCTGCTTCACTGCTTCATTCTGCTTCACTCTGCTTCTGTCGTTCAATCAGGACGCATTCCTTCTACGAACATCAGAACATCTCTTTTTGACGTTCACTTATAAAAAGTCGTAACATCTTCTTTTTTTAATAAAATGTTTCATTTGTCAGTTTTAGTTTGAAATATCTTCAAACCTCATTAAAATGTTCATTTGAATAGAAATGAGGCAGAAATACCTGATGAGTGTGAGAACGGCGTCATGAGGAGAAACCAGAAAACAACTTTACCAATACACAACCTTCAGACACACAACCACAACTAACAAAGACACAGATTCTGCTCCACAAACGGTTGATTATTCTGATGAATAATGGAGAGGAAGTCAACAGAATAACTTTAATATTTTGAAGCAGACAAACAGCTTTAATGTGGAGATGTGTGTGTGTGTGCATGTGTGTTCGTGTGTGTGTGCTCATAAATAACGTCCACGGAGCTGCTGCAGTAACTGCCTCCAGCTGTGGCGCTCCGACAGCATCCACCCAAATGGTTTCCATAAACGCTCAGCTGCATCCAAACCGTCTTTCTCCTGGTTCTGCCGTGTTCTAGAAGGAACGCACAGGTCACACCTGAAACATCTCGCCGTCCTTCAACCTGTGCAGGTGTTCACGCCGTTTGCGATGCTTCCCACCAGCATGCACCCCTGCACAGCTTGACCAGAACCAACAGAACCCACTCAGAACTCCAGAGCCACGAAACTGACTGACGTTTTCACGATGTTCTGGTGTTCGGTTTCACATTCTGTGTCTGATGGGTCCAGCGGTCCCTGAGGTTGAGGGGGGGGGGCAGCTCTGCAGTCACAGGAGCTGAAGAACCTTCAGAACCACAGCAGGGTTCTCCTCCGCCTCACCGTTCTGCACCGGTTGACTCATGGTCCACATTTGACGATGACCAAACTCTGGTGTTTATGTATGACGTTCCCCCTAAATGTCTCTGTGCTTGAACTTTTACAGAGGGGGGGCGCATTCATGCCCCACAGAGCAAGCGCTGCCATGGCAACCGGGTCTGCTTCAACACAACGGAGCGCTCTCTGCAGGAGAACAAACCTCCTTTAGAAGCAGCTCCTCCCTCCTGACTCAACCATCTGGCTTACTGACCCCGCCCCCCCAGTGCCTGAACAATAACAATAACAATACATTTTATTTGTTAGGCGCCTTTCTAGGAACCCAAGGTCGCCGTACATAGAAATAAAATCAATAAAATGAACATTTAAAACAGACCAGAAACAAGTTCTGGAGGGAAATACCGTTGGAAAAGGTGAGTTTTTAGTTTCTTGGTGAATAGTGAGAGAGATGTTCCTGAGGTCCAGGGGTAGAGAGTTCCAGAGCCGGGGGGCAAAGCTGCTCTGCCCCCCATAGTGACAAGGCCAGCAGTGGGGACGTCCAGATGAAGGGAGGAGGAGGAGCTGAGGGTACTGGTGGGAGTGGCCACATGAACAAGATCTGATAGATACGGTCAGGTCACGATAGTCCGGAGGGTTTTGTCTGTAATCTGGTGTGATCAGGAGCCAGTGGAGCTGCTGCAGAACAGGTGTGATGTTCTGGATGGAAGCTGTTCTGAACATACTGGAGTTTTGTAGTTTATTGTGGTAAACCAACCAGAAGGGAGTTGCAGTAATCCAGGCAGGAAGGTACTAGACGGTTCACCAGGACGGCTGTGGAATGAGGACTGAGGGAGGGGGGAAGACCACGGATGCTGTGAAGGTGGAAATAGGCAGACCGAGTGATGCTGTTGATGTGTGAAGAGGAGAGGGCGCTGTCCAAGATGACACCCAGACTCTTAACCTGAGGGGGGGGGGGGGGAATGGAGGAGGTTTTAAAGGGAATGGGGTGGAGACGTACAGCTGAGTGTCGTCTGCATAGCAATGGAAGTGAATCTTGTATTTACGGAGGATTTGACCAAAATGGAGAAGGTAAATAATAAACAGCAGGGGTCCCAGGACAGAGCCCTGAGGGACACCTGTACTGACAGGAAGTGTGTGGGAAGTGAATGTTTTTAATTGAATGAATTGGGCGCCACCAGAGAGGACAGAATGAAACCAGTTGAGACGAATGTTGAACCACTACTGCAGGGTTTGTGTCGTTTCCGACACAGCAGGAGTACATTTGGATAAACCGCTTTTCTACTTGAGGAAACATTTATTATTTAATATTTGAGTGCATTTGTTTTGAAAATTCCAGACTTTGTTCACGTTTGTTTCTGTTGTTTACATGATGACGTCACGCTTTTAGGAGAAGGTTCATTGAATTCCAAACAGAAAAGTGTTTTCTTTGTCTTTTATTGACTTGTGTCTAGAAATAAGCAGAGGCTTCATAATGAGGAGCTGTAGAAACCTCAGCAAACCTGATGTCTTCGTCTTCTCCAGCATTCCTGGCTCTGTAAAAACACGTTGAGGTACAAGCAGAAGGTTTTCCAACTCGCAGCCAAGAACACCACTGACGGGGCCAAACCAGGGCAAGACTCAGCCGATGGTGGGGAATCGGGGCCGCGCCCTCCTCAGCGGCCCGCTACACCCCCACGACCAACCCCATGAAAAGCAGATGCTGCCGTTAACCAGAACAGCCATGTGCTGCCTCTGCAGTTTTCTGTCTGGGGGGAGTCAGAGCCCCCCCCCGTGTGTAGAAGCAGAGTGGCTGATGGGAGGAGCGGCGTGTTTGAGGTGGAGACGGCGCAGCCCCCACCTGCTGCACACATGCTGAGGCTTCCCGCCAGCATCCACAGGACACGCCTGAGAAGACGACCCCCCCCCGGTGATCCCGTATGTACAAACGTCCCGGCACAGGAACCGGAGAACCCGAGGCCGCTCCTCACTGCTTGGCTTTCTTCAGGATGGTCCCCACCGCAGAGATGACTGTGGTCTTGGTGCCGCTGGCTGTGGTCGTCACGGAAACCACGGCGGGCAGGGTCCCCGAGGTGGTGATCAGGGTGGGCTGGGCCAGGGTGACGGGGATGGCGGAGTCCCATTTGCTCTTCCTCTTCTGGGCGTCTGGTGGAGCAGAAGCAGAAGTTCATCGTCACACGCCTGAAGATGTGATTCTGAATGGATTTTAGTTTCTACTGAGAGTAAAAGAAGGAAACCGGTACAAACACTGAGCCTAAAATGGTCCCAACGTCCCAACAGTCCTTCAAACATCAGCAGGTCATGCCGGGAGAGAATCTGCTTGTTTTTCAAAATAAAGGCAGCATGTGACTTCCTGTGTGGTTTTTCTGAATACCTGACGTGGAAAAGCACCCAGCAGAGGTTCAGCAGAGCTTCTGTGGGACTGAGAACTACCGGGACCAGGACTGATCCGGTTCTTGGCCTCAGAACTGTTTACCGCAGAACCTGAAACATTCCTGCCTCTGTTCTTCAGTGTTCGTCCAATCAGAGACGAGTGTGCTGTCTGTCTCACACACTGACCCGGTTTCTGGACCGCAGGAGAGCTCGGTTCCTCCTGAGGAGGAGGATCTGTGTTCTCCTGCAGGAGAACTCTGGGGGTTCCCCCCCTCTGATGCTGTCGTGCTGTCTGGGCCCCCACCTGTGGCCGTGCTGCTGCTGCTGCTGCTGCTGGTGGTGGAGGCGGCTGTGCTGGACGGGTTGGTTCCCTTCTTGGTTCCGGTGACGAACTCGATCTGCAGAACCAACCACAGCAGACTGAGATCAGACACTAAGGTTTGTCAAACCACAGCAGACCGAGCTGAGAAGCTTCAGTTTCTCCGGGCGTCGTCTGGGCCGGGTTCTGGCCGGTAAGGGCGGTTCTGGTGCAGAACGCTGACGGGAATGAGCTGCAGCCGGTGCAGACTTGCCCCTGGCACGGAGCAGGAATCCAGCCTCACCTTGGTGCGCTCCTTCTTGGCTTTCTCCAGCTTGTCCATCTCCACCTTCTGAGCTTTGGCTGCAGAAACAGGAGGAGGAGGAGGAGGATGAGGATGAGCCGCTTTCAGGACGAAGGCGTGAAGGTCCGGCCAGCCCACTCACCCAGAGCCTCGTAGTAGGAGTCCTCTGACCAGCCGTGGGGGTCAAACACGTCTTTGGGGTAGTTCATGCCCAGCTCGTCTATAGCACAGAACTGGATCAGCTTCTCGTAGATGCTGAAAGAGAACAGCAGGAGGATCAGGAACCCAGACTCTGGAGCCGCACACCGCCGCCCCATCTGCACACAGTCTGAGGAGGTCATGACCCACAGCAGGACCGAGTCCTCCCTCCACTCTGGGGAGAGGCCACGGAAGTTCCCAGAATTCCTCTGTGGTCCTGGAACCACAGTCCCAGTTCCTTCACCTTCCACTGACACTCAGGAACAGGACTGTTGCTCCTCGCTGAAGGAGGTTCAGGTCACGTGACCTCTGACCCTCATAGGCGTTCACTAAAGACGTTTGTGGCTTTGAAGCGGTGACACAGACCGCCGTGGGACCACAGCTCCTCCTTCCGTTCTGGAGCGCCGTCCCATCGGACAGACGGTTTCCTGAACACTTTTGGCTCACGTCTGTTGACTCTTCGTTCCGTCTTCCTGTCAGCTGGTGCAAACAGGAAGTGTGGATGGGGCGGCCTTCTGTGGAGGTGGGGGCTCCTCGGCTGCATACCTGGGGTTTCTGAACTCCTTCTTCTTCTGGATGTGGCTGTTGGTGTCAAAGTCTCCATGGAGCTTCCTCTCATACAGTTTGTGGATCTTCTCCTGCAACACAAACAAAGAGGGCTGAAGGGAAAGCGTAGCTCCGCCTCCTCCACCGCCAACGCCACACAAAGGCTGCTTTCTGCAGCAGGCAGAGTGGGGGGGTCTGACCATGGCTTCCACTAAACCACAGACGCCTCCATCGTGGAGAACGTGACAGCTGCTCCAGTCTGTTATTCTCTGAGCTGCAGCCTCTGTTGCCGTGACGACTGTCGGTGAACCATGACCCCCTGATTTATTTACATGTTTGTCCAACTTCCATCCAGACCACATTTAAAGACCAGACACCCCCCCACCCACCCACCAGCAGTAGTCCAGTGTTTTGGCTGGAGGGGGGGTTCTCCTGACCCGCTCTGAGGCGGACCTCCTGCAGAACCCGGAGAGGTTTCTCCCTCAGAACCAAGAACCAGGTCCTGAAGGAGCCAGGAAAGCCCAGAGTGTGACACCCCCACCACCGTGTTGGGGCCCTTTCATGGTGAAGCTGCATTCTGCCTTTGGGTTCCACTAATAAACGTCGTTCTGGTCTTTGGCGTGTTTGACGCCTCAGGTTGGAATGAAAACAGCAACCTGAGGGGGGGTTCAGGTGAATCATGGCTAGTTCATCCGACAGCGGGAGTGTCGGGCCGCAGGGCGCCACTGCTGAGCGGTGTGTCCTGACCTGCCTCAGACCTCAAAGGAGTGAAAGGAACCGAATGTACCGCCGAGGGGGGGGGGGGAGGAGGAGGAGGAGCAGGAGGAGGAGGGTGGAGCTCTGCTGACACCAGAAGCTTCTGTGACCTGAGGAAACCTCTCATTTAGGCCACAAACGGGTTATTCTGAGAACGCCACGTCGTCAAGTCCTTCTGTCTGATCCAGTCATCGGAGCAGACGTTCTGCAGGGTTCTGGTTTGATCCAGTCCTCAGAGCAGACGTTCTGCAGGGTTCTGGTCTGATCCAGTCCTCAGAGCAGACGTTCTGCAGGGTTCTGGTCTGATCCAGTCCTCAGAGCAGACGTTCTGCAGGGTTCTGGTCTGATCCAGTCCTCAGAGCAGACGTTCTGCAGGGTTCTGGTCTGATCCAGTCCTCAGAGCAGACGTTCTGCAGGGTTCTGGTCTGATCCAGTCCTCAGAGCAGACGTTCTGCCTCTGGACGTTCTCAAAGACACATGTTCTTGATCATCAATCAATCAGAGGTGGGGGTTCAGGTGTGCTCAGGAGTTACCTGGGTTCTGGGAGGGTAGGGGGTTCTCCTGGTGAACCAGATCACTTCAGTAATCTGGTTCCAGAGGAACTGGATTATGGGATTACCTGCAGAAGGTCTAGACACTTTCTCTGACCGTGAAGAGGGGTCTAAGGGCAGGGATGCCAGTATAGCTTAGTCAGTTTGTTAGTTTATTTTAGTATTTTCCTATTGACTCTTTGTATTCGTGATCCTTTTGAGTCATGTTTTACTTCAAAGCCCATCGAGACGACTGTTGTTGAGATTTTGGGCTATACAAATAAAATTAGATTGAATTGACATGGAAGACGAGGAAGCCACGCCTCCTATGTCAGCAACGCAGAGGCTTTACTACCTACTACCCATCTACTCCTCACCTGCTCCTCACCTGCTCCTCACCTGCTCCCCATCTACTCCTCACCTGCTCCCCATCTACTCCTCACCTGCTCCTCACCTGCTCCTCACCTGCTCCTCACCTACTCCCCATCTACTCCTCACCTGCTCCTCACCTGCTCCCCATCTACTCCTCACTTGCTCCTCACCTGCTCCTCACCTGCTCCTCACCTGCTCCCCATCTACTCCTCACCTGCTCCTCATCTGCTCCTCACCTGCTCCTCACCTACTCCCCATCTACTCCTCACCTGCTCCTCACCTGCTCCTCACCTACTCCCCATCTACTCCTCACCTGCTCCTCACCTGCTCCCCATCTACTCCTCACTTGCTCCTCACCTGCTCCTCACCTGCTCCTCACCTGCTCCTCACCTGCTCCCCATCTACTCCTCACCTGCTCCTCACCTGCTCCTCACCTACTCCCCATCTACTCCTCACCTGCTCCTCACCTGCTCCCCATCTACTCCTCACTTGCTCCTCACCTGCTCCTCACCTGCTCCTCACCTGCTCCCCATCTACTCCTCACCTGCTCCTCATCTGCTCCTCACCTGCTCCTCACCTACTCCCCATCTACTCCTCACCTGCTCCTCACCTGCTCCTCACCTACTCCCCATCTGCTCCTCACCTGCTCCTCACCTGCTCCTCACCTGCTCCCCATCTACTCCTCACCTACTCCCCATCTGCTCCTCACCTACTCCCCAACTACTCCTCACCTGCTCCCCACCTGCTCCTCACCTGCTCCTCACCTACTCCCCATCTGCTCCTCACCTACTCCCCATCTACTCCCCATCTACTCCTCACCTGCTCCTCATCTGCTCCTCACCTGCTCCTCACCTACTCCCCATCTACTCCCCACCTGCTCCCCACCTGCTCCTCACCTGCTCCTCACCTGCTCCTCACCTACTCCCCAGCTGCTCCTCACCTACTCCCCATCTACTCCTCACCTACTCCCCACCTGCTCCTCACCTGCTCCTCACCTACTCCCCACCTACTCCCCACCTGCTCCTCACCTACTCACCTGCTCCCCACCTGCTCCTCACCTGCTCCTCACCTGCTCCCCATCTACTCCTCACCTGCTCCTCACCTACTCCCCATCTGCTCCTCACCTGCTCCTCACCTGCTCCCCACCTGCTCCCCACCTGCTCCTCGCCTACTCACCTGCTCCCCACCTGCTCCTCACCTACTCCCCAGCTGCTCCTCACCTACTCCCCATCTACTCCTCACCTGCTCCTCACCTACTCCCCATCTGCTCCTCACCTGCTCCCCACCTGCTCCTCACCTGCTCCCCATCTACTCCTCACCTACTCCCCAACTACTCCCCAACTACTCCTCACCTGCTCCCCATCTACTCCTCACCTGCTCCTCATCTACTCCTCACCTGCTCCTCACCTGCTCCCCATCTGCTCCTCATCTACTCCTCACCTGCTCCCCATCTGCTCCTCACCTGCTCCTCACCTACTCCCCAACTACTCCTCACCTGCTCCCCATCTACTCCTCACCTGCTCCTCATCTACTCCTCACCTGCTCCCCATCTGCTCCTCACCTGCTCCTCACCTGCTCCCCATCTACTCCTCACCTGCTCCTCATCTACTCCTCACCTGCTCCCCACCTGCTCCTCACCTGCTCCTCACCTACTCCCCAACTACTCCTCACCTGCTCCCCATCTACTCCTCACCTGCTCCCCATCTGCTCCTCACCTGCTCCTCACCTGCTCCCCATCTACTCCTCACCTGCTCCTCATCTGCTCCCCATCTACTCCTCACCTGCTCCTCACCTGCTCCCCATCTACTCCTCACCTGCTCCCCATCTGCTCCTCACCTGCTCCCCATCTACTCCTCACCTGCTCCTCACCTGCTCCTCACCTGCTCCTCACCTACTCCCCATCTACTCCTCACCTGCTCCTCACCTGCTCCCCACCTGCTCCTCACCTGCTCCTCACCTGCTCCCCATCTACTCCTCACCTGCTCCTCACCTGCTCCTCACCTGCTCCTCACCTGCTCCTCACCTGCTCCTCACCTGCTCCCCATCTACTCCTCACCTGCTCCTCACCTGCTCCCCATCTACTCCTCACCTGCTCCCCATCTGCTCCTCACCTGCTCCTCACCTGCTCCCCATCTACTCCTCACCTGCTCCTCACCTACTCCCCATCTACTCCTCACCTGCTCCTCACCTGCTCCCCATCTACTCCTCACCTGCTCCTCACCTGCTCCTCACCTGCTCCTCACCTGCTCCCCATCTACTCCTCACCTGCTCCTCACCTGCTCCTCACCTGCTCCTCACCTGCTCCTCACCTGCTCCTCACCTGCCTCAGCTGTGGGTTCTCCGTGTGACCTGCAGTGACCTGCTGTGAGGTCTGCTGCAGGTCACCTGGGTCAGGAGAGTTTCTGGGTTGGAGAACAGGACTGTAGTTTGACTCCCGCGGTGGGGGCCGTACCTGCAGCTGGCTGGAGCAGCGTCCCGGGGGCTCTGAGGGGATCCTGATCTCGTCGGGTGACATGTTCCTCACCCTCTCTGAGAACAGAGCTGCAGGAACAGAAACATCACAGGACAGTCAGGGGCTGGAGGGGCATCTTTAGCAGGACAGCATGGTGTAAGGTTTCCCTCCCCAGCTAGGGTGTGACCGTTGAGAGTTGCATGATGAACAGACCCCCACCCCACCCCAGGAGCACCCTTTGTCTGCTCCAGACTGACTCGTCCTGCTGCCGTTTCCCTGACTGCGGGCCAGGCATTCCTGGGCGTCACACCCTCAGTCAGAGAGACGGCGCAGCAGCTACAGGAATGCAGACGAGTGGAAACCTGACCAAACATGGGGAGATCCACCCCCCCCCACCCCCTCCTGCAGTCCCACCTGAACCAAACAGCAGAGGAACATTTCACCTGGAGGCTCAGTTTCAACCCGTCCTTCTGTTCCAGAACAGAACCGCTCTGGTGGGGGGTTCAAGTGTCTCCCTTTTCAGCATTCATCACATGTGACTGCTCCCCCCATGGGACGGCGGTGTTGGTTTGGCAGGATCCGCACAGACTGGTGGTGGAGCAGAGCTCCCCCCTCCTCTGGAGCAGGAGGTGAAACTCTGTGGCCTCCAGCAGGAGCCTGACGGGACAGGCCCGGTGACTCAGGGGTTCACTTATCACATTAAGCTGTTCACATGCACACGCATCATGACTGCAGCCACCGCACGCCTCTGCAGCGCCGCCACAGGCCTCGCATCTGTGCCAAACCCACCCCGGCAGCCCCACCGAGGAGGAGGATGTGATGAAGATCTGCATGCTTTCCCCAAATATGTCCGTTTATTTTTACAGCAGGAAGCTGGACGATGAGTAAAAAACAGAGAGGAGATTCTGTTCAGCGTCTGAACAACCGTCTGTCCTCTCCACAAGTCACAGCCTGTGCCCTGGGGGGGCTGCTGGGACAGAGATCAGACAAAGGGCGCTCTCAGACACGCTGGCATTTCCTGAGGACGGGGGCCGGCCGGTCCAAACGAGCTCTCATGAGCACCAGCGTGGTCACAGCTGCCCCTCCCGGACCCACCCATCCTGTGTGATGCTGCACACCTGTGCAGGTGAGCCATGACTCGCTCCTCAGTCAGCTTCAGAAGAACCTTCTGTTCCATAAAATAGAAATCACTGAAGCAACACGACTGACTCATCCAGAAATCACATGCCTCCAAATCTTTGTCATTGATGTTCTACCACCAGCATCCAGCAGGGGGCGCCCTTCTGATTAGGACACTATTCTGTGTTTGCAGCTGCTTCAGCAACGAGAACACGCCTCCTTCAGCAACGAGAACACGCCTCCTTCAGCAACGAGAACACGCCTCCTTCAGCAACGAGAACACGCCTCCTTCAGCAACGAGAACACGCCTCCTTCAGCAACGAGAACACGCCTCCTTCAGCAACGAGAACACGCCTCCTTCAGCAACGAGAACACGCCTCCTTCAGCAACGAGAACACGCCTCCTTCAGCAACGAGAACACGCCTCCTTCAGCAACGAGAACACGCCTCCTTCAGCAACGAGAACACGCCTCCTTCAGCAACGAGAACACGCCTCCTTCAGCAACGAGAACACGCCTCCTTCAGCAACGAGAACACGCCTCCTTCAGCAACGAGAACACGCCTCCTTCAGCAACGAGAACACGCCTCCTTCAGCAACGAGAACACGCCTCCTTCAGCAACGAGAACACGCCTCCTTCAGCAACGAGAACACGCCTCCTTCAGCAACGAGAACACGCCTCCTTCAGCAACGAGAACACGCCTCCTTCAGCAACGAGAACACGCCTCCTTCAGCAACGAGAACACGCCTCCTTCAGCAACGCAACGAGAACCGCCTCCTTCAGCAACGAGAACACGCCTCCTTCAGCAACGAGAACACGCCTCCTTCAGCAATGAGAACACGCCTCCTTCAGCAACGAGAACACGCCTCCTTCAGCAACGAGAACACGCCTCCTTCAGCAACGAGAACACGCCTCCTTCAGCAACGAGAACACGCCTCCTTCAGCAACGAGAACACGCCTCCTTCAGCAACGAGAACACGCCTCCTTCAGCAACGAGAACACGCCTCCTTCAGCAACGAGAACACGCCTCCTTCAGCAACGAGAACACGCCTCCTTCAGCAACGAGAACACGCCTCCTTCAGCAACGAGAACACGCCTCCTTAGATGATCCAGAACGGAGCTCCTGACCCAAAGCTCAGTATTTACAGGATCAAACTCCTCCTGATCTGAAGACGACTCATCTTTGTTCCAGTCCAAGACTGAGGAGTTTGGAGATCAGTTCAAGAAACCCGTTTAAGCCGAGAACGTCTGACTCAGAACCATGTCAACCAGGAAGGACAGCGCAGGGACAGACAGTCCCATGTCATCATCCTACCGCTGCCGTGCTTCCCATTTGACGATCTGTTTCTGTCTTAACCGCCTCAACCAAAGCCGACTTCTCCACAAGTCATTTCCAGACCTGAAAAACTAAACCCACCGTGTCCTTCAGCTTCTCTGAAGCTCTCACCCTCTGACCTTCAGGTGACCTTTCGCTTTAGAAAATCCCCCACACTGCTGACCTAATTAGTGTGTAGACAAACCTTGGAGCTTTAAGAGATGTTAGGAGAGAAAAGAGCGGTTTTACTCACCAACGAGCTCAGCTGGATCCATGCTGTTCTTCTCAGAGATCTGGAATAGAAAGCAAATGTAGAGGAATGGGGAGGAGAGACACAGAAACCTTTAGGTTTCCTCAAAGTAGAAGCAGTTCCTTGAGGCCCATCAGCTTTCCCTCCCTGTGACCTTTCACCTCTCTGCTGCTGCCTTTAGGGGGCGCCACAGCAGATCATCTGCCTCATCCCACCTCCAGGAAGGCCCACTTTGGTCTTCCTCCCTCTCCTGGTAGCTCCACCCTCCCTCAGCATCCTTCACCAACATCTGCTTCACCCACAAAGCCCCTCCCCCCGTCCTCCAGCTCTCACCCATGTCCTGAACATCTCCAACCTCCTTCTCTGCTCCTCTAAACCTCCTCATCCTGACTGCAGCTCCACTCTCTGGATCCTCTGCTCCAGATCTTCTCCAGAAACCTCCTCCAAGCAAACATCTGTGGTTCTCTTCATGTTCCTCACAGATGTTCTTCATCCTGCTCTTCTTCCTCACTAACCCCTCCATAACATCCTCCTCTTCTCCTCCTTCCATGTCTCCATCGGTCATTTCCATCCCTAACCTGCTGCTCTAAGCTTTGCACCGGTGCTGATCCGTGTTCTTCTGGACCAGCCCGATCCGGTGTGAAGGTTCTGTCTGTGAATCAGCAGGAACCCAGATGAGGGACAGGCACATGAAAGCAGGGGGTTGTGCCCCCTAGTGGTGGCATGTCCCCCCTTAGGGTTAGGGTCTTTCGGCTGAATCAGGAATAAAGGGCTTTTTCAGTCCATCTGCTCCCCCCACTAAAGCTGTCCTTGTTTTCTCAGCAGCTTTGAATCTTCACAGGTGATGGACTGAAAGCCCTCTCCCCGTGGGGGGGGGGGCAGGTTCAGAGGTTTTATTTGTCTTCCATATCGCTCAGCTCTGCTCCAAATCCCTGCAGCGGAGCCTCAGGCTGGACTTTCAAAGGAGGAACCGTAAATCTCGTGTACCGACAGAAATGCTGCCCGCTCTGCCAACTCTTTGGAGACGAAGGAACCGCATTTCCAGCACAAAAGGATCCAGTTTTCCCTGGAATCCTCCGTAACCTGGCAACCAAGACGGACCAAAAACAGCAAACAGATGCCCGACAAACCAGCAGAACAGATGCTGAATAACAGCTGGGGGCTCCTGCAGCTCCAGCCCACCCAGACCCAACCCCCCCATCAACCGTTCATGACCCGATTCCCGTGTTCCGTGAAGGAGAACGCAGAGCTGAGGAAAGCTCAGAGGAGGACCCGGCAGCTAGACGGGATCTGACTGGGTGGAGGTGTTTGTCCAAACAGAAGAGAGACGATAAAGATGGAAACAACAAAACATAAATATAAAGGAAGAGAGGACAATGAGGAGAAGTTCAATGTGCAGTGGTTTGGACTGGCTTAGGTCCCTCTTTGGGTTATTTCTCTGTCAACGACACTTCAATTATATTTGGAAAGTTTTAGAGGAAACCACGGCACCAGAAACCTGATAATTAGGAGGATGTGTTTTGCTTGAATGTTCTAAAGTATTCAATCATATTTTTCCGTTTTCTCTTTCTTTATTCTAGTATCTTCCTCCATTTTTTGTCTCTTATCTCCACCTACAGTTTTTCATCTATTCTAACCATCCAATAGAGATGGTGTGCTTCATCCAATAAGAAAAGCACAATGCAAGTGGACAATCGCTATCACTGTGTTTAGAAAACAAAAAAGGAGAAATCCCAGATATTCCAGGTTTTCTGCCTCTATTGTAATAAATGGGGATCCTTGGTGCAGGAGCTCGCTGGTTCGATACCCGACTCTGGCATTTTTCACAACAATATCTATTTTTTTATTTTGCTGTTCTGACTTTATTTAAGGTCAACGTTGATCAGGTCTTTGTTTTGTTGCCAATTATTACCCTTCAAGTTTCATTTTCATTCAGCAACATAGCATCAATCTGCATTTTCTTCTGGAAATGCCGCTAAATATAGTTATCTTTGATTGTTTCTGCTGTTATTTACCAGCAGAAAACCAGAACCGGACATGATCTGTAAAAATGATCCGTGTGGAGGCAAACGGCGGCAACAACCATGAGAAGTAAACTCCACTAAACCCAAACGCCAGAGAACAGATGGGAGTCTCCTTCCAGAGAAGTGGTAAACGCTCACACAGGCATCTTTCCTGTAACGATTGATAAACAGTCAGACGCGCTCCGCCTGCTGTCGCCTCGCTTCCCCGCGTAGAAAAACAAACAGACGATCTTCCCGCGTCAGCAGAGGATCCGATTAGCAGAAAGCTGAGGCTTAAGGCTGCTGCTGCCGGAGAGGACCGAGCCTCAACGCCGCAGGCTGGCGCCCGCTACACCTGTGTGCGTGCGCAGGTTCGCGGCGGTGTGGACGCCGCACAGTTTAGCAGACTGCAGAGCGGTCAGGTGTGTTAGTCAGGTCCCAGCACCAAACAGGTGAGCAGCAGCATCCATCCCACAGCAGGTGGGGGTTCAAATACCTCAAAATCATCGGGGTCCCTCCCCTCGTCTGATCCGTCCATTTCCTACAAAACAAAAACATAGAAGGTTAACACTGAGGCAGAGGGGCGGAGAGGGAGGAGCCATCTTCATCCTCCACTGCATTAAAAACTCCTCCTCCTCCACGCCTGAATCTGCGGCTGAAACTCTGAAGTCCACGTGGCTCCGCCCTGACACAAAGCTCCGCCTTCCAAATAGGAACCACCGGTTCCACAGTCCCAAACTATGACCACCAGTGAGGAGAGAGGCCGGGAAACAAACTGACTGACGGCAGAAAACCATCATCACAGAGCACCAAGCTCCGAGGTTCATCCAGTCCTGAACCGTCAGCCGTTATGGATTTTATCACAACAGAAAAGGAAATGTGTGCCATCAAAACCTCCACACAGAAAGCCGGTTTTGACGAAGCAAAGATGTTTGTCTTCTGTGAGCCACACAAACACAGACGGGTCACTCTGCTGCATCCAAGTCTGCATTTTTCCCAGAGTCCACTTTAACTTTGAGGTTCAGGCAGAAATGAAAACGGGTCAGTCAGGCAGGAGCTTCCAGGACCGACACGACCCACACAGTAAAGCTTGATTCATTATGGATGGTTAAAATAAACAGATTATTTTGATCCTAGTATGTGATTAGGTTTTATTTTTGTTCCTTTCCTTTAGATTTGATTGTTTTTGACCCAGAACTCCTCTAAAATAACTTCACAGAAGTACGTGATGATAAAATAACTAAATAAACTCTGGAGACTAAAAAATGAAATAAAAAGAAAGTGAAACTGTGTGAATGCAGTCGGCTGAAATAAAACCTCTATATGATATTTTTTAAAAACTACGACTATCAGGCTGCTTGAGAGTTTCTGCTGCTTCCTTTGTTCCCATCAGAGCCACAAACAACTTCAAGCATGGATCCTCCACAAAGACAGACTCCAGCTCTCAGCTGACCTCCTGCCTCCAGGGGGGCAAAGTGTCCCGCATCATCATGAAAACACTACATCCTAACAAACAGGCCTGTCTGTTCAGGGCGGGATCAGGTCCAATACTGACCGAGGTGCTTTCCTTGAGGCCTTCATCTTCAGACTCTCTGTTTCCGGGATCTTCGGTTCGGTTCAGGTCCTCCTCATAACCGTATAAAACCAGGCTTCCTCCGTGGACCTCTGAGCGGACAGAACCACAAGATTCCCAGACAGCAAGAAGAAAACGGGCCAGAATCAGCAAAGACACCGACATGAAGAAGAACTTCACACCGATCTAACGGAGCTAAATGTGGATCCGCGTAAGTTACAGTATGAATTCAGTTCAGACCTTTAGATACAATTTTAACTTTCAATAAATAAATACTTGTTACATTGTCCCGGGTGTTTAACTAGATGTTATTATTGAAATTTAGAAACAAACAAAATTAAAGTAAAATAAACAAAAGAGTATTTTTTACCTCTTTTACCAAAAATAACGAAGGAGGTCGGTTATGTTAAGCTAGCTACAAGCTAACGTTAGCTTTAGCATGACGCTCCTGGTCCGGTTGAAACGACAAAAGATGAGCTATAGTCGCTCAAACCGAAAGGTAGCTCTGACATACCCGAATCCTCTGGTTCTGGGTCAGAGTCCGGTTCTGAATCGTCTCCATAATCCGCTAAAGACGAAAGAAGAGCGCTCTTTTTGCCGCTCGCCATCGCCGTCGGACGCGATGCTTGGTCGCGGAATTCTAACGTCACGAACTGCGCATGCGCACATGCCGTTTCTGTGTCGTGACCGGCATCAGAGTAAGCAAATCCAAAACATGACGACTCAAAGTTTCGTTTGTATTCCTTTTTTGAAAGAAAAATAATTCAGTGTCTATTGGCACGTAATTTTCAAAATAGCTGCGGGAGTCCCGAACCTTTTTCTGGTCCGGACCGACCCAGAGGAAGGGTTAAGGTCAGGATTAGGGTTAATGTAAACCCGCAGATGCTTCTGAGCGGCTGTTCCTGCAGCTGACCCCCCAGGGGATGGATCAGAGAGCACGCCACAGGTGATCGAGATTTAACTCATTTAAACACAATCTATGCTAGTTGCAATGGTACAAAAATATAACTTTCATTATATGTTTGTTCTGTATTCATGGAAGTTTTTCTGTTCCTTCAGATTCCAAAGTGTTTAAACCTTTGGATTTTCTTTCTGAAATTAAAAAAAAATCTCTAAATAAAAAAAGAAATTCAGAAAGAGGATCCGATGGAACAGAAACATTTGCATATGTATTCATTCATGGTTTGGCTGTAAGAAATAACATTTTCTAAATACGGTTTTCTTTGTTTGAAGGTTTATTAATGTTTTTTGTGATTGTTTATTATCTTTAAATACAAACCGGAAAAAGGTTCTTGTTATCAGTAGAAACAAAGATTTCTAAAGGTAATCATTCATGTTTATTAAGAGAAAAGATGAAATAAACAGAAATACACATTGTGGAGTTTTTATTCATTCATGCTCATCCATAGAGGCCTGGATTAGAATGTGTGAAACTGAAGTTGTTTGGTTAGAAAAAGGCCTCATTTTAATGAGACATCAGCAGACAAAGAGGAAGGTTTGGATATTTTACTGCTTTCTTGTGGTTTCAAATCATCAGTGTGAGGATAATAAATGAACTCCTGTAGCAGGAATTGAGTCATAAATGTTTCATTTGTCACGTCTGACACTTCCTGCAGCCCATCATGACATCGTGTTAGAGCAAACAGGCACACAGGGAATGTGTTTTTACAGGGGGGGGGGGTAACTAAAATGAAGTCCAGCATTTGGACCATCCGTCCTGTCCTACAATCCAGACGTTTGCTGGATCTAAATCACAGAGTCCTCCTGCTTCCTCCTCCGTGGGCCGCTGCAGCATCCGTACAGCAGAGCAAAGACAGCCAGGGCCAGCGTCCCCAAGACGAACAGGGCTAAGACCACGAAGCCCCCCAGGGCCCAGGGCTCCTGCTGCATGCGACGCAGGAACCAGTCCACCCAGTCCTCAGGTGAAGCAGTGGGTTCCTGCTGCTGCAGCAAACTGTACAGGAAGTGAGGAATCAGCCCCAAAGTTACCCCAAAACATAGTTTTAGAAGAGAATAGAAATGTATTTTTAACCTTCTGCTGGTGGTTCTTCCCCCCTCCCCCCACTAACACGATCCTGTTCAAACACTCACCTCAGCCCCGCCATGTCCAACCAAACGGTGCGTTCACGGCTCACTGACTCCCTCAGACGGCTCCAGCCCCCGTTTGGCTCTACAGAAAGCTGTGGGAGGTCGTGAGGAGGCCGAGCATGGCGGTCCGCCGTCACGCTGTGGAGTCCACCTCACCGCCAGGACAGCCGCCACGGCAAAGTGAAAACACCAGCTCTGGGTTAATGTTTAAACCCTAAACACTGACTGTTGGAGTCAAACAGGAAGTCCGCTGATTCCTGCACGGCTACAGCAACCACTGAACATTTACATGTGGAAGTGTTTTATTGAAGCACAATGAACACACAAAACCAGCAACACAAGGATGAAGTTTCCTCCTCATGGTTATGGGCTCAAACCTTTAACCTACTTGAGTCCAAAAGTACATTTTGATGGAGTGAGATCCATGAACAGAACCTGTTGAACACCGTCCTGTAGTTGCACTGTTCCACCAGCAGAGGGCGCTGTGAGACAGGATGAGGGCTCAGAAAGAGCCTCTGACATGTCAGCAGCTCAGAGTTTCAGTTCATCTAGAGGCTCTTGGTTCAGGCGATGAATGCAGCGTCCATCCTCACAGATGAGCCTGGTTGATGTTCACTGGAGTCCACGGCTCCTGCTGGTCGGCTTTCCTCTCAGACGGGCTGAACTCTCGAGGCCTGATACTTGGGTTTCCCACAGCAGCAGCAGTGGATGCAGCACAGCAGGATCATGAAGAGGAACGTGGCTGTGAGGAGAACCAGACCGGAGGCTTCACTGATCCTGCAATCCAGAACCATAGGTGCTCTGGAAAAACCCGTTGGTCCAGACCCGGCCCGCTTAATGTGGTCCGGATGGAGTCCTGAACCTCCATTGGTCTGTATTGAAACTGCAGTCGAAGTGACTTCCTGTCCCCGACTACAGCGTGTAAACAAAACCACATGACTGCAGATCTCCTCACTCATTGGCCAGGAATTCTGATGGCTACGGGTAAAGTAATTCAATTACAATCGCTCCCAGTAACTAAAGTAATTTAATTACATTTGCTCACAGTAACTAAAGTAAAGTAAGTTAATTACAATTGCATCAGTAACTAAAGTAATTTAGTTACAATTGTATCCAGTAACTAAAGTAATTTAATTACAATTGCATCCAGTAACTAAAGTAATTTAATTACAATTGTATCCAGTAACTAAAGTAATTTAATTACAATTGTATCCAGTAACTAAAGTAATTTAATTACTATTGTATCCAGTAACTAAAGTTATTTAATTACATTTGCTCACAGTAACTAAAGTAAAGTAAGTTAATTACAATTGCATCAGTAACTAAAGTAATTTAATTACAATTGTATCCAGTAACTAAAGTAATTTAATTACTATTGTATCCAGTAACAAAAGTAATTTAATTACAATTGCATCCAGTAACTAAAGTAATTTAATTACAATTGTATCCAGTAACAAAAGTAAAGTAATTTAATTACAATTTCATGCAGTAACTAAAATAAAGTAATCAATTACCTTTTAAAAAGTATTGACCCAACACTGTCAGGTGATCTGCCTGTAGGTCAGTCTATTGCGGGTCATCAAGGTTTTCTGTCAGGTTTGCATCATTTTATATTTTTATTTTCAATATTAATTAATTTAAGCAACAAAACAACCAGAGGAAACTGCAGTAAAACGTCCAGCTGCTGCATGAAGAAGCAACCGAGGAAAACCGGACAGATTTCATCAGATTTCAACTTCTGCTAAAAAAAGAAGGGGGGGGGGGGCAGACTGAAAATCATGTAATTTCCAGGAAAAGATTCAAGTCAGTCCAACACCATAAAGGTAACTGAGATGATGCTGTGACAAAGAGACGTCAGTAATGACTCTACACTCAGAGCAGACAGGGGTCTGATGGCTCCAGTCAGACAGAAGCTCTTCTGGAATCAAGTCATCCAACCTCCAGATGGTTGCAGCCAAACTCACCCACAAACAGGACCAGGACGACGAAGGCCCCCAGCTCCAGAGGACTTGCCTGTCCGAGTCCCTGCAGCTTCATCCACACCTTCTCCAGGAGGTCCTGGAACTCCTGCTTCACCTCCATGGTGGCTCCTCGATGCAACCGGGCCTCCTGCAGGAGCAAAGGCAGAGGATGAGGGAGGCTGGACAAAAGAGCTCCAGCAAACCCTGTAACCGTGGCGTTCCCTCCCTCTGAGCTCCCCGTGCACGCTCCCCATGCACGCTCCCCGTGCACGCTCCCCATGCACGCTCACCGTGCACGCTCAGTAACTTCCTGTGTGAGTAGGAGCGTGTGGACAGACCGCATGTCCACTCCTTCACCTCCTCTGTAAACAGTCAAACTATTTCCGGCTGGCATTTCAGGAGCAGTCGTGTCATGGCGCCGCAGCAGCTGTGTGTGGGTGGGACCCTGCTGACTGATACCGGGCCGAGGAGGGAGGAGGTTCTGATGAGGAGTTCAGTTTGAGTCGGAAACAAACCCGAGAAGATGCCGAAAAACAGCAGCAGAACCAGAACAAACCAGACTTTCCTTACTTTCTTCAACTGCTCCAGCGCTTGTGTTGCTAAGCAACCAGTAGGAGTCATCGCTCAATTGAACAGAATGACATGTGTTTTTTTATCAGTTAAGTTTATTAACATACCCAGTATGAGGCAAACGTGCCACCAACATTCATCAAATGTAGTTTTTTCTGCTCATTTGCATAATTCTGTTGGAGTCCTTCAGCTGTGACTCCATGAAAACAGCAAAGTGTGGAAAACATTTGAAGAAAGGCTTCATTTCTGAGCAGAAATGTCTGATTAGCTCAGAATGTCCCGTCTGCATGCGTGTGTTTCTAACATATAACATATTAAAGTGATGTGTCTGACTCTGAGCTCTCATTTGTCAAGCTGACGGGTTTCTGTCCCTCTCCATCCCATCTGAATCCTCTGCATTCTGCTCTGGATCAGAAGAAGCCCCCTTTAAAACCCTTCAGACCACAAATGCCCCCATCGCTGCCAGCAGCCAAACGTCTGACTAAAACCACCAGCATTCCCTCCACGTTTCAGAAACAGCCGCTGACGGAGTCTGGAGCTCTGAAACCGAGCCGGCTGCAGAACCTCAGAGCAACGCAGGTGAAGCTGGTAAATGTTCAGGTGAAGCAGACGGAGAGGAAACGGGGCGCTCAGCTGCTCCCACGCTCCTTTGCTCCTCAGAACTAAACTCCTCGTCAGAGTTGGAGTTTGAGTCACAGGAGCAGAAAGTCTTTACCCCAAGAGAAGCGGCTCAACAGAAAAGTAAGTTTTTTAGCTTGTTCAGCCTCAGACTAACACCGACAACCGTGTGACGAGAGGTTAGGGCTCAAAGGAACGATGGAAGTGAGCATGGTGGTGGAGGGATCATGGTGTGGGCTTTGAACAGCAGGTCAGGGGTCCAGATTGACTGAAGACCAAAGAGTCAATGATTGAAATGGATGGGTTGAAGTCCAGGCGTCTGAGATCTCCTCAGAGGATCTGGAGAGTGAAGCATTCTGGGTAAAAACATGATGAGAAACAGAAAAAGGAGGAACCTGAGCTGAATCACTGAGGATCTTAACCAGGCCCACATGGTTCTCTGGCTTCCTGTTTGTGCTGCTGCAGTCACAAAAAAGCTTCTGCGTGTTTTCCTCCCCCCCCCCCCCCCATGTTAACAAGCTCCTTCTGAAGTGTGAATGATGAAGAACAGGAAGAAACAGACTCTCACCTCCTTCTCACTGCTCTCTGGAAGCTGACGGCATCCTCTGCTGGACTCCAACCTCTGAAGACCTCCTGTCCTCAGACCTCCTGTCCTCAGACCTCCTGTCCTCTCAGACCTCCTGTCCTCAGACCTCCTGTTCTCTCAGACCTCCTGTCCTCAGACCTCCTGTCCTCTCAGACGTTTTCCTCCGTCTCCTGGTCTCCTCTGGAGGTTCTGAGCCGATCCGATCAGCCTTTCTGTGTCACTGTTTTCCCAGCAGCTCACTTTCTCCTCCTGTTCTTTGGGGAGTTGATGCACCTCCTCCTTTTCCTCCCCCTCTGTACATCTGAGCGCTCACTCGCTCCTCCTCTTCCTCCTCCTCCTCTCGCTCTGTCGCTGCAGACCAGCTGTGCTGGGGCCTCTTTATTTTTGTTCTCGGTCTCCATGGAGACGAAACTCTCTCTGAAGGAGCGCGGGGGGAGGGGGGGTCTGTATGTTGTCCCACCAGCTGACCCGAATGTCCTTTCAGAGCTAGTACCTTTAACTGTTGCATTACCCACAATGCCTTTCTGCACAGACGTTGAGAGCTGCAGGACTGTCTGACAAACACAGAGCAGGTCTGCAGCTCTTGCTGGACTGTGTTCTTCCATGCAAAACCGGTACCAGAACCGGCCCAGAGTCTCTGCGGGTCACGTCAGTGAAGACCTCGTCTGTCCGGACGGTTTTAGCATAGATGCCGGTTAGGGTTCCTCATGGGGAAGAGTCCCGGATGTCGGAGGGCCGGCCCAGAGTCCAGGTCCTTCCAGGAAAGGCGTGGACCTGAAGCCAAAGCAAACACAGATGCCACATCCAGGCAGGTTCTGGGAGCAGCAGTTTGGGTTCCTGCCAAGAAAACCCACAAAAAACAGGATTTGATTCTGGAGAAAGAAAATAAAAGTCTCTGATTCAGAGCAGATGCTCTCTGACAAGTTTGGTTCTGGTCCGATCCGGGTCTGGACTCTGATGGTCCTCTGGGTTCTGCAGCATTCTTGTTTGAGGCTGCAGGCTAAGATGGTCCAGAGAGGAGCTGTGTTTGAACTCCTACCTGTTTCCGTGGCGATGGACAGACTGAGAGATGAGGACACTGGAGGATCCTCAGCAGAGGAGGCAGATCTGCAGAGGTGGAGGTTTGTTCTGGACCCAGATGAGTGAGGTCATCAGAGGTCCATCCGAGCGTCTGGTCTCTCTGGGCGTTTGACTCGGTTCTGAAGACCAGACAGCTCCTCGGCGTGTGTTAGAACTGCATCTTTGCAGGATCCAGAGGTCCGTCTGAACATCCCGATGGTCTCAGACTGTTGACGTCTCCTACGTTCCTCTAACGATGGCAAACACCAAACTGAGACCCTCGTCTTCCTCTCTGAGGCAGGACGCGGCCGATGGCGTCCTGTCCTCTCATCTCTGGAGAGGTTTTCTGTCCTAGAGTCTCTTTTTTCATTGGTCCTGAGCTTTCTTACACGGTAAACCTGTATTTGTTGTTGTGTTTGTCCGTCTTCACAGCCGTGACCCTGAGTGTGTCTGGGGTCACTAGGGTCACACCAGGACAGACTGACCTCTGACCCTTCACTCCTCTAACAAACCTGTGCCGTGGTCTTCCTCTCCTCCGTTTTCAGCATCTGTTCCAGCTTTTCTTTCAGTGTTCTGAACTCCTCTCTCCACAGACCGCAGGGTTTTCCCTCACATTCCTGCCGATGCTCTCAGCTTCAAACATGCAGGAATGTTTCATGAAATCAGATTTACGGCTTGAAAGTCAAAGAACGGAGGCTGGAAATCAGTCAGAGCCTCCTTTGTCCTTCCATCGCTCGTCTGTCCTGTTTATGTTTAGTATTCAACCCCCCAGCATCTCTGTCTGCAGACCCCCCCAAATGAAAAGTCATGCACTTTCAGGGACAGCAGAGGCTTTTGTGGCAGACGTTTGTTCATCAACAGACACAGAGGAGGTTTGAATGAGAGCCGTGTAGAAACTGGACCCTGATCCCTGCAGGAGAGACGCTCTGCCATCAGGGCCGCTCAGAGGCCAGCATGGCGGCTTCAGCCAGGACATTTCAGAATAAAATCACTTCATGGCTGTTCTAACCACAACATGACCAGCAACTGACTTGGTTCTTGGGGAAATCTCTTTCTAACAGGAAACCCAAGTCTAAACTGTTTGCACATTAATTCATGCAATATGGTACAATTATCAAATAAATTCATCTCATTTATTTGTGGAAAATATAAATATATATTTCAAATAAACACAGTGGCTCATTTCTATGTTCTTTTTGTGATGCCTCTGTGCTATAAGGTGTGTATACATTTGTATTTGTCCCCTTGGCATTCACCCTTCTGTTGTTTACTTAAAAATGTAATGTATGAATGTAACGTGTTGTGTTTTTAAAGATTTGGATGTTTCACCTGCGCATGCGTGGCATTTTCTTAAGAAATGTACTGTTTTGTGCGTAACTTTTGTCAACAGAGTCTTGGATGGTGTCGCCCTCTAGCGGCGCAAAGACTGTAGAGGACAGTTGGAAATGAATGTCAGTTCAGACGGAAAGCTTCCTGTAAAGTAGAGGTGTGAATATTAACAGCAATGGTTTCGGTTATTTAGTCTGTTTGAGTAGAAAAATAACAGGTTGCAATTTTCAAATGCACATTTTCACCTTTTAACTCAGAAAACTTAAAAATGTTACATCAACTAACTAAATATTTAGTTAGCAGGCTAAATATTTAACTTAAAATTAATTATTCTTGTTATAGTATTTATTTAATCTATTAACTAAATGTTATAGTATATAATTTCACAAAGGTAATCATTTAGTGAGCAACTTAAATATTTAGATCTGACCTAAATACTTATTTCCAAAAGTGAACATTTAAACTTTGTAACTTGCAAGTACAAACTAAATATTTAGTTAACATGCAAATGAACGTGTCACTCAGCGGAAGTGGACTATCAAAATAAAAGCTGGCTGTTGTTCCGTCCATCGTGTCTTTACTGACAGACACGTCCAGCCTGCTGTCTGAAAACACTAACGACTCGTTTTAGCGACTATTCTATAAATATGCTATACTATATAGACTATACTGTAAATCTCGGGGCATCGCTGCAGTAACCTGTTGGTATCTGCTGGACCACCGCCCCACACTGAGAGCCCCCACCCGTTTATTTGAATGATGGTCATTTGCCTTTCTGTGCTCAGCCTGTTTCCCCATGTTTATCTGCATGGATTGAGGGGTTGAAGGTTGTGTGTTGGTGGGGAGGGGCTATTGTTATTATTATTTTAATTATTGTACTTTTGTTTTTGTGGACAGCGCTTTGCATTACTTTCTGTATGAAACTGCTGTATAAATAAAGGTTGATTAAAGTTGAAGACATTTAACTCGGCCTGGCGCCCAGACCTCACCTGTACTGCTGACTTACCGCCTCTGCCACGTCACTCGCGTTAGGTGTGAACGCAGCATAACTGCGCGCGCTATCATTCTTTACAGGCAGCTCAAAAGCTGGGAATTTACAGATGTGCCAGCTGTGGTGACAGGGTTCTGACCGCAGTGCTTCTGGACTCTAAAGGTCGATGGGCCCATCCCAGCAGCTTGAGCAGAGACCACACTCAGCGGGCCTGAATAACAGAACCTGGGAGAGCAGAACCCCCATCGCTGCTTGTGTGATCTGTCATCCAGAAAACGCACAGATTCTGGTTCAGTTGGTTCCACAGAGCGCTGTTACCGCGCAGAGTTTCTGCCGTTTCGATACTTCCTCTGACTGTGTGAATAAAGCCGGTATTACAGATGACAGCTGAGAGAAAACCGAGCTGCTCCTGAACGCACCGCAGGGCGCCGCTGCCACGTCTCAGCAGCAGCGCAGCCGCAGCTCGGAGCTCCGAGTCCGGGCGCGAGCGCGGGGCTGGACCGGCTGATGGGAGGCGGGGGAGGCGCAGAGTGAGGAGGAGACCCGGAGGAGCGGAAAGGAGGAGGACAGGCGGAAGAGCCGCGCGCATCGCCGCCCCAGCAGCCCCCATTGTTCCCTCTTTCACGGGGAGCGACCCCCATGCTGAGGCCGGGGAGGATGGAGGAGTTCATCACCGAGGAGGAGGAGCCGTGGTACGACCACCAGGACCTGGAGCAGGGTAAGGCGGCCCCCGGTACCGGCCGGCCCGCTGGGCCTCGGAACAAAGGCCAAGAGGCGGGAAACCCCTCTGTAAGCTAATTCGATCCAAGCTACAGATGTTAGCTTATCTGGACGGAACCATTGTAACCGACAAACGTGTCCGTTCTGGAGGGAAACGGACCGGACGCTTTGATGTTCTGACGTCGGAGGAGAGCAGGAGCTGAGCCTCCTGAAGGAGGTTCCTGAACAATAGGAACCTTACTGTTCCTACAGGAATTTCCTAAAGGAGCGGCTCCTGCAGGAGGTTCCAAAAGCAGGTTCCTGCTGGAGCCTCGGCTCCTTCAGGAACCTCCTGCAGGAGGTTCAGCTCCTGCAGGAGGCTCAGCTCCTGCTCTCCTCTGTTTTGGAGCGATGGACTGAACCATCTCAGCGGACTGTTCCACTCTGGTGCTTTAGTTGGGATGGATGTAGTTTCTGTGGCTTGTTCCTCCTGCAGCTGCTCCTCAGCTGCAGCTGCTCCTCAGCTGCATGCACGGCTGCAGGAAATGCGCTGCAGCCGTCTGTGTTTCTTCAGCAGACACAGCTGCATCCTCTCAGTCAGTACCGGAGGAGCTCGGCGGCCTTTGGCCTCTAGAAGCTTCTCTAATGCTGACTACGTGTCTGCCAGCCTCTGAAGGAGCTCTGATGAAGGCAGGACATTCTGCTGAGTCATCGTGGTCTCCGCCTCCTTTCTCCTCTCATCCCTCCATCACTTGTTCTCCAGTCTCTCCAGCTCAGCGGTGCTGATGCTGCCGTTCTGCTGGA
Organism: Oryzias curvinotus; assembly: GCA_023969325.1. NCBI lineage: Eukaryota > Metazoa > Chordata > Actinopteri > Beloniformes > Adrianichthyidae > Oryzias > Oryzias curvinotus. Next base: position 1,703,935 of record CM043724.1, read on the forward strand.
CCGGACTTCCCGTGAAGAGGATCGTGACGTTTCTTGTGCTGGCGTGGAAAAAATAGACGTTGGAGGTTTTATTTTGGGATTCAGTGATGATGAGGAGAGGAAGCAGAAAGATGGAGGCCTTGACTCCTTCAGGGGGGGAGACACAGCTGTCACTCAGCTGGGAGGCTTTGGGCCTGAGTGCAGACGGTTCTGTTGGCCCGTTTCCCGGTAACTGTGGTTCCGTGGGCGTCAGGACGGTCAGTGAATCTGGTTTGGCCCAATCCTCTGGATGTTAATTCACTTTACTGTTTAGCAGACGCTGTCAATCAAAGCTCCGCAGTAAACATTTAGCCCCTCCCACTTTCTCATTCCCATTTTCCACTTTTTTAATTCAAATGATTTTCACAGTAAAACATTAGATCAGCCTGCGGTCGTGAAAGGAGAGTCATTCTGGGATGGACAGGAGCCAAGCCTCCATCCCTCCTTCAGAACCAGCATTCATCATCTCTAGAACCAGAACCACAGCGGATTCTTCACAGCTGGAAGTCTCTGACATGCACCAGTATTTTTTAAAACAATTGATATTTCCAAAGTAAAAGCGGGCGTGGTCGCTCTGAATGAAGCTTCCAGGACTCAGCGTTGAGTTGTTAGACAGGAAGGAAGCGGATGGTCTCAGAACCGGCGAGGAGCTTCCTGCTGGATCTGTTTGTCTCTGATCAGCAAAAAGAGGAGGTTCGTCAGTGTTTGAAGGTTCTGCGGGTCGTCTGGACCCGTGTCTGCTCTTCTACGAGTCTCTGCGCCGTGGTCTCTGGAGGAACATGTGAGTCTCGGTCCTCACACGTGAGACAGGACTGATGGAGAACCTGGAGGCCTTCAACCACAAAAACAGATGCTGGCCGCTGGATTTCTGTCCGTCTGGCAAAGTTTGGAAGATCTGCTGTCATAACCGTGAGCCTGAAGTCCTGGAAGAGGTCGGCTGTGAACATTTCAGCAAAGCAGCAGCATCTGTTTCTGTAGTCTCCTCTGTGAGGAAGACACGGACAGATCCAGATGTTTCCACATTCCAGGATTCTCACAGGTCCAGAGCAGCTGTGAGGAGCGTGAAGAACCTCCGGTTCTGGTCCTCCTCTGCTGTTTTCTTCTGAGTTCACAGGAATGCCTGCATCTGTGGGAGTGAAGCCACAGGGAGGTGCTGCAGAACAGGGAGGTGCTGCAGGACAGGGAGGTGCCGCAGGACAAGGAGGTGCTGTAGGACAGGGAGGTGCCGCAGGACAGGACAGGGAGGTGCTGCAGGACAGGGAGGTGCTGCAGGACAGGGAGGTGCTGCAGGACAGGGAGGTGCTGCAGGACAGGACAGGGAGGTGCTGCAGGACAGGACAGGGAGGTGCTGCAGGACAGGACAGGGAGGTGCTGCAGGACAGGACAGGGAGGTGCTGCAGGACAAGGAGGTGCTGCAGGACAGGGAGGTGCTGCAGGACAGGGAGGTGCACGCGTGAGGAGAAATGAGGAGCGTTCCAGGCCCCATCGGGTCATGAAATGACCAGAAAGTCGTAGATTTCTGCTTCATTTACAAACATGGAAGTGAGATTCAGCTTCTGTGGGTTGGACTGAATGACTGGAGTCGCTCCATCAGCTTTAGTTTGTAGAAGTACACAGAGGATCAAAATACATTTATGGCTTTATTCGAGCATAACTTTTCTCTCTTGTCTTAAATGTAGACTTTCTTCTCAAAATTTTTCTAATAATAATTGTACCACTTTGTTATAACATTTGGACTTTTTTATCTGTAGGAGTTTTTCCATCATTTATCCTCGTATGCTGAATATGTTTTCTTTCACGGCGGCCCTGAAGCAAACAGGAAAACGCCATGATCTACCCGGATTCTGACTGCAACCCTGCTCCCAGAATGCAACAGGAAGCTAAAGCTGCATTGTGAAGCCCAGGAGACACGCTGTCAGGGGGGAGTCTTTTGGACCCCTCCCCCTTCGTTCCTCGGCGTTCCTGTCTCTAACGTTTGGCTTCGTGTTTCCATGTTCAGACCTTCACCTGGCGGCGGAGCTGGGGAAGACTCTGCTGGAGCGGAACAAGGAGCTGGAGGACTCCCTGCAGCAGATGTACATCACCAACGAGGAGCAGGTGCAGGAGATCGAGGTGAGGCCGCCACCTTCTGCATGATTTAACTTGGTGTGATGTGGAGGACATTTGTGCGTCTCCACGTGCACAAACGCAGCGGAGCTTCAGTCCTGCTCCCCTATCTGACCGTAGTCTGGACTGGGGGGTCAGAGGGAGGCTCCTGGAACATCTGGAACAGCTGCAGTCAGATCCAGAGCAGCAGAAAAAGATGCTAAGCTCACCTCTAGCAGATTCATGGGAAGCACGGCGGTGGGAGTGTCATGGCTGCTTCAACGTTTAAACGGAGTGAAGGAAAGGGCCAGAAACCTTTTAGGACATGGTTACTGGGGGTCAGCGTCTGAACAACACCAGACCAGAGGTCAGGGTTAGAACAGAACAGGTCTGAACAGGTCTGGCCTCCTCTTCCTCTCTGAGTTCTCCGTCTGCTTGTGCGGTTCTAGTACCTGATGAAGCAGCTGGACGTTCTCCGGGACATGAACGAACAACACGCCAAAGTGTACGAGCAGCTGGACGGCACGGCCAGAGAGCTGGAGGGCACCAACCTGAGCCTGGTGACGGACAGCAAGGCCTCGCAGCAGAAGATCGAGAGGTCAGCCCGCCCCCAAGCCCGCCGCCGCCTCTCCTACTCGCCGCTGCCACGCTCACCCCCCCCCCCCCCCTTCTGCAGGCTCACCGTGACCATCGAGGCGCTGCAGAGCCAGGTGGAGTCTCTGTCCACACAGGCGGAGCAGCTGCGCTCCATGGAGCAGCTCCGGGTCAAGAGGGAGAAGAGGGAGCGGCGCAAGACCATCCACTCCTTCCCCTGCCTGAGGGAGCTGTGCACGGCGCCCAGGTGGGAGCGGGGCGGGGCGGGCGGAGCTGGGCGGGATGGGCGGAGCGGGCGGCCTCCACCTGTGCAGGGGTGACCGTGTCTGCGCCCCGTCAGGTACGAGGATGAGTTTGTGGTGGGAAGGGCTGAGAGCTTCACCGTGGAGGCCAAGCGGCAGCCGTTCCAGGAGGAGAACCAGCACCTGAGGGAGGCGGTGTCGGCCCTGCGAGCCGCGGTCCGGGCGGAGCGGGCCCAGCGGGAGGGGGTGGAGAAGGAGTGCAACCTCCTGGTGGCAGAGTTCTCCCGGCTGCAGACCCGAGTGCAGGTGAGATCAGAACCAGAGAGAGACGTTTAGCAGCTTCAGTCCAGGTCTGGACCGAACCATTGACTGTATAAGAACTGGACTGAGCGACGTCACCCGTAGAAAAACGTTCACTTCCAGCTCCAACCAAATGACGTCTGTTTAGTCGCCATTTTTTTGCCATGCGAACGCCGCTGTGTTGGAGCTAGACTTCGTCTGTCAGCAGTGATTGGTCCGAGTCGGTGTGAGTCACCGTTTCTATGGCAACCACTCTCACCAGTTAGGAGTGAGTTTGCTAGAAGGCCACACCCCTACCACTTGAAAGTGGGCGGCACAAAATCTGTCACGTTTTAAATGTTGGATGTTTGGACCAGCAGGCCACGCCTACTTCTACTGAGGCATCTGATTGGTCAGTTTATAACTTGAATAACTTGAACGACGGAAAAAAAGAGTTTTATCAAGAAGAAAAACAGGAATCAGATCCAGAACGGTTCTTCTGACCAGTAGAATGACTGAGGAAGAGCTGTCTATTTCTCCATAGAAGTCTACAGGATTTTGTGGGTACTTCCTGTTTGAAACGCCAAGGGGGCGGGGCCACTCGTCCAGTTCTCAGATACAATAGTTTGGAGCAAACAGGAAGGTTTTGGGTTTTTTTGTCCTGTTGCATCATCAGCAGCTGCAGGTGTAAAGCTCCTCTCCCTGCAGGACGCTGAGAGCTGCCAGGCGAGGGTTCGAGAGCTGGAGGCGGAGCTCCAGGAGCTCCAGCAGCTCCGCCGCACCCGCACCTTCCTGATGGGCGGCGAGGACGACGGCGTGGCGCTGACCCAGACCGTCCTCAGCATCACCCCAGAAACAGACACCTTCCTGGAAGTGGGCGTCGGGGAATCAGGGGGGGGCGTGAGGGAGGACGCCAAAGGGGGGGTGGGGGTCGGAGGGGAGGCTTTGCCGGAGTCCAACCCCGTCAGAAAGAGCTGCAGCGACACGGCGCTCAACGCCATCGTGGCCCGGGACGCGTCCGGCCGCAGGAGGGGCAGCTACGCGCTCCACGCCAACAGCGTGAGGAGGAGGGGCATGTCCATCCTCAGGGAGGTGGACGAGCAGTACCACGCCCTGCTGGAGAAGTACGAGGAGCTGCTGGGGAGGTGCCGGCGCCACGAGGAGAGCCTGTGCCACGCCGGCGTCCAGACCTCCCGACCCGTCTCCAGAGATCCGTCCATGAGAGACTGCGCCGTGGACCCCGCCCCGGCGCCTCCCCCCACACCCACCCAGTCTCCCTCCACCCCCGAAGCCTTGGAGAGCATCAGCAGGCAGGTGGAGGCGGTGGACAAGCGGCTGGGCCAGAACACGCCGGAGTACAAGGCCCTCTTCAAGGAGATCTTCTCTCGCATCCAGAAGACCAAGATGGACATCAAAGCCACGAAAGCTGCCAAAGTCAGCAAATCGGGAAAATCCGGCAAATCCAGCAAACATTGAGGTTCTGCAGGAGCCGGGAGGAGGGGGGAGCAACAGTTTACCCCCCCACCAGAAGATGGAGCTTCCTCTCCAGCTGATCCGTGCAGACCGCCTTCACGAGGAGGAGGAGGAGGAGCTTCTTGACGGAGGACGTCCTGCTCCTCCATGGTGCTAACCATCCGCTGCAGCTTCAGCCGCCTCCTCAAACCTCCTGGTGCAGCTTTTCCCCTGGAGAACCGCAGACATTAGAGCGGGACTCCCTGGGCTCTGTTTGGGTCACTTCCTGTGACAGTCCTCCTGAACGCCGCCCTCTACGGCGGTTTCTCCCACCTTCTGTTTCTCCTCAACGGGAGCAGAGGGTTCTAAGGCATTCATCATCAGACTGACCTCCTGACAGACACTGTGGAGGTTCTCTGCAAACGCGGAGAACCTGAACTTTTCCGTCTTCTCCAACTATCGAGCTCACCTTCCTCACAGCTGCAGCAGCTTCTCCTGGAGGCTCCGTGTGTCTTTGCCTGAACGTTTTATACTCCTCCTCCTCCTCCTCCTCCCAGTACAACCTTCATCATGAGAGGAAACCCTCATCATCTTCTGCAGACCCTGCAGGAGCGTCTCCTCACTCACAGATGGCATTTACTGTCAAACTGTGTGTTCATGTGTGTCTGAGGGATTTGAACCTTTGCAGTGCCTGTATGTCAAGGTTAAAAACAAATATTTATATTGCTTCATACTTTTGGTTTAAATCTGTTCAGTGTGAGTTCATAAGCTACTTTGCCACAAACATTTAATACATTTTATTGTGTCCATAAGCATTAATAAAGCATTAAGGAAAAACTGTGTTTTTCTGTTCATTTGTGAAAAAAGAGCCAAACTATTGAACAAACAAAACAAAATACTGTGAAAAGGACCATAAAAAGTCAATAGAAGAATGTATTATACACTTGAAATGCATTGTAACATATACAAAAAGTAACAAATCCGACTGTAAAGTTAAAGATTAGTATAATTTTTGGAAAAAGACGCAACGTGAGGTGGGACGCTCTGGCCCCAAGCCCCTCTCTTTCCTGCTAACAGCCTTATCAATGTTATTCTGGGTGGTTGGGGCGATTTCAACAATAATATACACTAATTATTGACTCTCACATTTGGCTTTATTGTTATAATTATAGAACAAGATCAGTTTCTTCTAAAGGAAACGTTTTATTTGATGCACTCCAGTTCCAAAAGGCTGTTCTGCCTTACGAGAAAAGTGGGGTGTAATGTGTGTTTGTCACCACTGTGGGGCGCAGGTTTGCGTGTGACGTCATCACGTTCAGCGGCTGTTGCAGTGTGGAGGCGCGAGGCAAAGTTGTGCCAGAGAAGATGACTGTCTCCATCAGCCTCCAACTTTATTTCCGGGTTTGTTCAGGATCATTTCTGATTTTTAAAAGGAGCCTCTTCATCTGTTTTCACGTTTAGCTTGTTTATTGGCGCGCGCTACATTGTAGGTGTTGGTTCTTCTCTTAAATCATGACTGGAAAGATTCTGGACTTTTCCTCCTATTTGGGTGCCGAGTCAATGATCCTCGGAGACCTTTCATTGATTCAATCATTTGTAGTTTTATTTAGAAAAAGTGTCATGACTTTTAAATAACAAACCTTTTTAATGACGTAACCTTAAATCCTGACTTCACACCTGCGCCCCCTAGTGGTGAAAAACAAACATTACATCACGGTCAGTAAATCCATTTTTCAACATGAGCGTCTGAAATAAAATCCCTTGAGAATGTCACGCGTGCGCGTGGGTGTTGTCTAACATTACAGAATAGTTGGGTGTGATAGTGTTGCCAGGTAAATAGTACACATGACTCACACACATACAGAAAACACTGCCTGTGTTACGGAGAAGATTTATATTTGCTTATTTGCAAACGGGTGGTCCTTCATGGGTGCTAAAGATGTGCATTTATGTAATATGTGTATTAAACATTGATCATCAGCAAGTAAGAAAAATGAATGCTAACACTAAGTTGACTGAAACACCCAATCTGGTAACACTATTGGGTAGGGTTGGGTACCGTTCCCCGGTATTGAACCAGCCCCGGGGCCGCATTCTTCAAGACCGCAGTATCGTTAAGATCTGACGTTAACGGTTCTGCTATCGGTACTGGAGAAGTTACTTTTTTTTTTTTTTTGTGTCCCACAAAATATAAACGTTATCTGCCATATTTAACTCACCAAGTCAGTCAATTTTGCGTTAATTATAGATGATGATATTAATTTCGGTGTTCTCGTTGAAGAGGAGAGCTCTGTCTGTCTATTTGTGTGCACGGGGGGCGGGGCTGTTGTTCAGACAGCACGCGCCGCCCGCGCGCACACACACAAGACAAGGCAGCGCACACACAGTCAGTGGCGATCTTGTAGGGACACATGCCGCCCTAGACTAAGAATTAACGTTTCTGCGTAAAAATTATTACGTTTGCCGACCATCCTGTCACCTTGCTGCTACGATGACCGTATGTTGCGCTGTTTGTGCAGAACAGGCTGGGGCAGCGGGAGGGGGGGTGGGGGTGGGTGGGGGGGTTGCACGCGGAGAATACAACAAACAGGTAGAGTTGCGGGGCTTAGATTCACCGCTTATGATTCCAGACCCGCGACAAACTATCAGCTGCTTCCTAATACTTAATAATAATTAATAACTAATGATGGTCGTCATCCGTAAAATTAACGTCATTTATTGGGTTTACTGGGTTTAAAGAAAAATAAATGGAGTTGGCAAAATAGAAAGGAGTCTGCATCAAAGTGAATATGTTTCCATCATTTAACTTAACTTAACTTTACTCTGGTGTTTGACAGACAGAAAAGTCTATTCAAGGTTGTGGAAAATGGACAAAAGACCAAATGAAACATCACGCTTATAAAGAATAAAAACAATTAGATTAAATAAATAAATAAATATCCTGTCTGGAACATTCTCATGTATAAAGTAAAATGTTTTGTTAAAAAAAAACAATGTTGTTGCATAGTGAGGAAATAAAACACTTTATGTTCTTAATTTGTTATTTATTTATTTTTTTTCGTCCTCAAAAAGTATCGATAAGAGTACCGATAAGAGTACCGGATCGATAAGCAGTATCGATAAGAGTAGTAGTATCGTTAAAACCTTAACGATACCCATCCCTACTATTGGGCCTGTCATTGATGATCGGAATTCTTTCGGTCGGTCGTGGTGGTAGTTACAAGTATGTGCTGCAATAACGTCCTTTCAGCATCCAGACCGCGTGGCCTAATGGATAAGGCGTCTGACTTCGGATCAGAAGATTGAGGGTTCGAGTCCCTTCGTGGTCGTTTTTTTTCTTCTTCTCCGTCTAATCGTGTACAGTATTGGACTCAATAAATTCGCATTATTAATGCTGACCTGTGACTGTGTCCGAATTCCCACCCTGATGCCTAACTCCTAATTAACACCCCACTAACATACGGTGGTAATTCGGACACACAGGGATCGCCATTACGACTAATGAACTTACCGAAAATAACCTCTCTGCTATCCTATGGGGTCAAGATGACCATTAACGTGTTCTCCTACCAAGACAAAGGTGGAGAGGATTTCATGTAATCCATGGACACCAGTGAAGATCACAAATCATTGAAGAAAAAAGGTTCAGAGCTCTGTCTAGTGGGACTAGATGACCCACTCCCAATGTTAACGTGTTATAGAACAAGGGTGGAAATTAGTCGATATCTGTAACACACATATATGTAGTCCTTTACCTTTTCTGATGTACTTTTATACTTTGTTATTTGTCACATTGAGCTCCAGTCCAGTCCATATATATACATATATAGGTGTGTGTGTGTGTACAACGTATATGTTAAATACTTTGCACAAATAAATTGTTAGACACTCTGAGATGTATAGAATTTAGATCTGTATCTGCAGTGAAAGCTCAAACGTAGCAGAGTGGCGCAGCGGAAGCGTGCTGGGCCCATAACCCAGAGGTCGATGGATCGAAACCATCCTCTGCTATGAGTTTTGTTTTCTACTGCATCGCTTTAAATTTACTTAAACTTATTGCTCACATGAATCAGTAAGAATGTTATACCAAGCGACCAGCGAAGTTTCAATCTTGATGTACTGTATATTTTATTAGCAGAACATGAATACAACACTGTACAACTTTATGGAAAATATGTTTAAAAAAAAACAGGAATAAACTGTCAATCAAAGTCCACTCTCCTGCTTTGTTTGGTTTCTGAATGGATCTTTTTCTGTTTGAGGCGTTCTTCTTTCCTCTTTTTCAACCTGAAACAGATCAGATTCCTGGCTTAGACACAAACACTGAGGCCGGGTGAGGGTGGTGAGGTGGTGGTGATGGTGGTGATGGTGGTGACGGTGGTGGTGAGGTGGTAGTGACGGTGGACAGTACCTGGCCGCTCGCAGAGCCACGTCTTCCGCTGCAGGTTCATGAGGTTTCTCACTGGCTTCTGCCAGGATGGTGGAGATCTTCTGCAGGCAGTCGGAGAGATTCCTGTGCTGACTTCTGCTCACCTCTGAGCTCACCAGCAGCTCCCCGGCTTTATTCATGCAGCTTCTGTTCTGTGGTTTCAAACCCGCAAAGATCTTAGAAGAGCCAGAAGGTTTGAAGGAGAAACGAGACCGACCTGCTGGAGACACACCTTTTCTATGACTTTTAGTCGAATGTCCTCAGGTATCCAGTCTGCTGTGTGCACGTGGAAGCGGACCTCTGCCTTTGTGTTCACTGTGGGTGTGGGATGAATTTCAGTCCTGAACCCAGAAACCAGCACGTCCTTTAACAGAATAATCACCTTTATTGACGTGCTGTCCTCCAGGACCACTGCTCCTGCTGTATGTGACTGTCAGCCGCTCTACCACAGCATAAACAGCTATAAGACATATTATAAACATGCATTTAGATTAGCACCAGAGGGCGTTCTTACCTCTTGGAATGTGCACTTTAGTGTCCTGTAAAATCACAACCAGTTTATTTGCATCATGAGATGAACTGAAGGACGTTTAGATGGAAAACAAATGACTTTATTTATTCTACTGACCTCGGAGGCGTGTGTCCATTTGGTGACGGAAAAGGCGTTTATTCGCATTAATGTTAAACTGTTGGCTCTAACAACAGTCATTTTGTCTGATAGTAAACAAACGCGTTGTGTCAGACATGCCGCCATGACGAATAAACGTCACCTACGAAGGAAGTGACGTCGAAACCATCCTGTTGTTTCTTAGTTAAGTTTGAATCACTTCTTACTTTCGTGTGTATCACACGGTCGTTTGACTTCTGTGGTCGGTTGGTTTGTAAGCAATAAAAAGGGGATTGAAAAAAAAATCACTCTAAAAGAAAATGATAGGTTCCACCGAGATTTGAACTCGGATCGCTGGATTCAGAGTCCAGAGTGCTAACCATTACACCATGGAACCACTTGGTCGTGCGGAAAATCGGCATAAGTATATCTACATCTCCATTCGAAAACTGTATATTGAATGTCTTCAAGCGGTTAATTTTTTCATCAACTTATTTTCCCTTACTTTGTTCTTTGAAAATACAAATACTACCTTTCAAAAATTCATACGTGCAAAGGGGCCTCATTTGGTTGCATTTGAGTGGCGCTACGTCGTTAAAAAATAGTGTTCCCAGCGGAACGGTTCTTTCTCTCAGTTTCCGCCGAGAGTTTTCAAAGGCGCACATCACCATTTCGGCAATAAAAACAGAACGTATTTCTATAGATTAAATTCTACTTTCCCTTTTGTTACCTTCTCAAAAGTGTGATTGTGTGCGAATATAGTTTGATATCTGATCGTTTAACCGTCAGTCCCTTGAAATTATTCGGTGTTTTTTCCTGGAAGTAGCCTAAATGTTTTTAGCATCAACAACATGATGATGCTAACGTTTGGTTCGTTACGTTTAGCTACAAAAATCGGTTAAATTAAATCGACTAAGATAAGAAACGTGTTTGAATGTTAAAGACCCATAGTGTCTTTTATGTCGACATAATTTTTGATGCAGTTTCGAAGCTCATCGACATTCTGATAAGTGTGGTTTAAAGACGGAGCCTTGGCCCCCGCAGACACAGACAGTCGTGGGCAGGAAGCTGACGGAGGGCGCGCGCTTCCCGCGGGGATGAAGTCATGACTGACGCGATGCTGCTGTTGCTCAACAGCTCTCGGCTTCCAGCGTAGCGGCGCAGAGGTCTGCTCAGAGCGGGGAGCGGCGTCAACATGCCGGGGATGGTGGCCTTCGGGCGGCGCTGGGGGATCGCCAGCGATGACCTGGTCTTCCCGGGAGCCTCCGAGATCTTCCTCCGCGCCCTGTGGTCTGTTGTCAGCCTTCATCATCATCATCGTCGCCGTTTCTGCCTCTGACCCCGCCCCTTCTCTCCAGGTGGCTCGGAACACTCATCCTGTTCACTTATCACAAGGGGCGCTTCGACTGCAGAGGGGGGGCCGTCCTGCACGCCTACCTGGTGGGGCTGCTGGTGGTGCTGATGCTCATCATCCTCTGTTTGTGTGCCATCGTCTTCATCAGTGCTCAAGGTGAGGTTCCGGTTCTGATCCAGATGTTCAGGAGAAGACAGATTTGAACGAAAGTGTCAGAACAGCAGCGGAGATTTCAAAATAAGAGGCGTTGAGAAATAGACAGGATGTGAGCAACTTCTGCCCCCGCCTCTGTGAGGGGAACAGTGTTCAAATGTTAAAGTTCCCCCGGTGAACGCCTGGCATCTGTTGCTACGGTGATCCACAGTCAATCCCTGGGAAAGCTTCATAAATGTTCTTTTACTTTGGCGTACTTCATGATTGGATTTATTTCCAGCATTGCAGTCAAAGCAGGTCATTGAGAGTTTTGTCTCTGTTTGGTTTCTAATGTTTCATTAAATAAAGTTTGACTGAGTTTGAATGAAGCTGTCGTCTCTCAGGCACCATCACCAACCCCGGCCCGCGGCGCTCCATGCCCGCGCTGGTCTACCTGCGGGCGGCGCTCTACCTCCCCGAGCTGGTGTGGGCCTGCATGGGGGCCGTCTGGGTGTCTGACAGCGGCGGGGGCTGTGACCCCGCCACCGTGGCTGCAGTCATTTCTGCTGTGGTAGCCAGGTGAGAGACAGGTGTGTCTTGATGGAGGGGGGGGGGTGTTGGCTCGTTTAATCAGCGCTTTTGCTCCACCCCCAGCTGGGTCGTCCTCCTGTTCACAGGGGTGGGGGTGGTCTTCGTCTTTGACCCGATGGGCAGTTCTGGGCGTCAGCCTGAGCTCACGGAGCCGCTGGGGGTGCGCGACATGGAGAGCAGCGAGGGCGCCCAGTTCCTGTCCACGGCTCGCTCCGTGGCGGTGAAGGTGTGGGAATGCCGCCTGCGGCTGCTCTGCTGCTGCCTGCCGCAGGACGAGGGCCACCGAGCCGCCTTCGCCAGCATCTCGCAGCTCTTCAGCGACTTCTTCTCTGTAAGGAAGCCTCGCCGTGAGGCAGACGTGACGTGGAAAGTCCTCGCCGCCGCTCACCAACCTTGTGTTCGTGCTGCAGGACACAGATCTGGTTCCCAGCGACATCGCCGCCGGTTTGGCTCTGCTGCATCAGGAGCAGGATAAGGTGGAGCTGAGCAGAGACCCGGACGGCGTCCTCTCTCACAGCCCCTCCTCCCCGATTGTAAGTCATCGTGGCGTCTGTAGGAGCGGGAAAACGGAAGCAGACGCCTGTCAAACCTTCCTGTCTGCCTACAGGAGCAGGACCTGGAGGCGGAGCTAGAGAAGGCGGCTCACTGCATGACCTTTGCCGCCGCGGCGTACGGCTGGCCGCTCTACGTTTACTCCAACCCGTTTTCGGCGCCCTGCAAGCTCAGCGGCGACTGGTCAGAGCCCGTCTCCGTCTTTCGCCGGCGCCGAGCGGCCGGCTCAAAACCCGAATGTGCTCCTGTTGCAGCTGTCGGAGCCACGCCGGAGACTACGACATCGTGGGGGGGGACCACCTGGGCTGCCACTTCGCCTCCATCCTGGAGAGCACCGGGCTGCAGTACCGGGACTTCATCCACGTCAGCTTCCACAACCAGGTACGGCTCCATCTGCCGGGCCCGCGTCCCGGTTCTGAGCTCACTGACCTGCTGCCTTTCAGATCTACGAAATCCCCTTCTTTGTGGCTCTGGATCATAAGAGGGAGGCGGTGGTCGTGGCGGTCAGAGGGACTCTCTCCTTAAAGGTGGGCGGCGCCTTTTGATAGTTTTCGTTTCCTGTTGTTCTGTGGGTCGGTGGCGGAGCGGCGGCCGTGTCCGGCGGCCGTGTCCGGCGGCCGGGTCCGGCGGCCGGGTCCGGCGCTCACAGACGTTTGCTGCTTGTTCCTGTCCCTGCAGGACGTCCTGACGGACCTGTCCGCCGAGTGCGAGCAGCTGCCCGTGGAGGGCGTGTCCGGAGCCTGCTACGCCCACAAGGTGAGGCTTCAGAGCGCGTCTGTGCGGATGGGAGGAGCCGCTCTGACAGCGGTGTGTTTGCAGGGCATGTGCCAGGCGGCGGGGTACATCTACAGGAAGCTGGTCAACGACGGCATCCTGAACCAGGCCTTCTCCATCGCTCCGGTGAGGACAGCCGCCATTTCTATCTGTAATCCAGAAACCAACAACAAACTCATGACGTCTCCGTTTGAAGCAGAAAAATGAGGGGGAAAGCTTTTATTTTGAAAAACAGCAGGTTTATTTTGAAGGAAAAACAGTTTCTGTTGTTGCCTCTAAAAAAACCCACAAACCGGGTCTTTTTCCTCACTAAAGGATGAGGGAATTCTGCTTCTGTCTGCTGCTCGCTCAGACGTCTGCATGCACGCCAAAGCCCGCCGTCGCCGCTCTTCCCGTCTTTGCAGACGTTTCTCGACGTGCTTTCCAATAGGGCTGGGAATCACTGGGTACCTCACGATACGATACGATAACGATACTTTGCTCACGATAACGATACTATCACGATATGGCGATAATGCGATAATCGATATATCTCGTCTCTAACAACTCACGATATATCAAACTTTAAGAAAGAAGAACTTTTAAAAACAGCTTTTTGGAAAACATTTCCCCATTTATTTTTTATTTTTTAAACACCATGATAATAAACAACTTGTGTCCTATTTGGTGTAATGAATAACAGACTTTTGTGTAAGATTGCTGAAATCAGTAATACTCTGTCTTTGACAAACAATGACAATTTTCATTTGGAAATATCTGTAAAATTCAGTTTAAACAATAGTGAACATGAACAGCAGTGCCATTATTTAGTACAAAATTGCTGTAAACAGGATAAAAAATGAATGAGTCAAGTAGCTGCCAGACATATTGGTATTAACTTTTGAAAAACAAAACCATAGCCATTGCTTAATTGAAAAAGTAGCTGTAAATCAGATATTAATTCTGTGAACAAATTATAGTGTCTTTGTTAAAAAATAAATGACACCATTTAGTGCAAATGTGGTGTAAACAAAAATATAATTCTCACAGAAAAATAATAAAACCCAAATCCCTCGTTCTCCACCGCGCTGCAGGGACCGTTTTCCGTTTATTGCCGCTGCTCTGTCTCTCAGAAGACGGCGGTAGCTTCGTCTGGAAAAAGGTATCCATGCCGGTCTGTGTCGGTTTCAGGCCAGCAGCAGCCACGGCTTTCTCACACAACTCTGGGTGATGCAGCTTCAATGCTGCGCGTCTTTTAACTTGCTGCCGTCGCCTCTCATTGTTTTCCCGCTCCGCCATCTTTGTTTGAATGTGTGTTCTTCTTCGTCCGCCCGCAACAGCCAATCTCGCAACGAGCGCCCCCTATCGACCCTCCAAGGAATTGTCTTACCAAAGGATGGTTAATATAACGTTTTACAGGGTTTTTAAACGTAAATAAAAGGTCGATACTTGATGAAGACGTATCGATAATCGATCGCGGGACTAAATATCGCGATATATCACCATATCGATATTTTGGCACACCCCTACTTTCCAACCTCTCTGGAGGATTTTTTTCACATCTGCCAAATGCAGATCAGAAAAGATCCACAGGGGTGCTGCTGCGTATCCAAGGCAACCGCTGTTTCCTCCTCACGGACGGCAGACGGACAACAGCTGCAGCAGGTCGTCTGCTTTGCAGACAACACAGCCGTCTGCGCAGTCGTGTTTGGAGGAAGTTTTGAACCGTCTGCATCCATCTGCAAAGAAGCTTTTGGTCACGAAAAGCGACCCTGACATAAAGGAAGGAAAAGTTCCCATCAGGCCCGGCGTCGCGCTGCGCGTAGAGGTTTTGGTTTAGTCCAGACCGAAGCGCCGGACGACGAGCCGCTAGATCAAATCTGTTAGAGGAACAATGTCAGGAAGGAAAATTCCAGGAAAAACGTCCGCTGGTTCACCTCGCTGTGGTATGCTGATACATTTTTGTGAAGTGATCTTTTATTTGGGGGTTTCCTTCAGGTGGGGGTTTCCTTCAGGTGGGGGTTAAATGGTGGAATGAGTCTGTGGACTCATTTGATGCTTCAGCTCAGAACTCTGCAGACCGTTTTAGTCCCTTTGGGGGTTTTTCCCTCACTTCACTTTTACGTCCCTCCTCAAAGACCGAACAGCCAGTTAGTCTGCAGACGACGGGTCAGACGCAGACGCAGACGTCTGCCTGAAGCTGTCATGTGAACTGCGCTGCGTGTTTCCACGCTCACACTGACAGCGTTTGTGGAGAACCGCATCAGATAAACCTGCTTGTCTTGTGATCAGGAGTACAAGCTGGTGATCACAGGTCACAGTCTGGGCGCCGGCACCGCCTCCGTGCTCGCCATCCTGCTGCGCAGCTCCTTCCCCACCCTGCAGTGCTACGCCTTCTCTCCACCAGGGGGCCTCCTCAGGTCAGACGGGTTCTGGTGGCATTCAGGTCGGACTTTTCCTTGACTTGAAACGGTTTCCTTCTGCTTGTGCAGTAAAGCTCTGGCTGATTACTCCAAAGGCTTCGTGGTCTCCATCGTCCTGGGAAAGGATCTGGTTCCCAGGTAAGAAGGCCAGGAGGCCCGTTCGATGTTTGCCGCTCTGTGGTCACGTGACACGAAGGCGTCAGAGTCCGTAAGCGTCTCAGAGCGCCGCTCTCCGTCTGTTTGTCGTCTTCTCAGACTGAGCATTCCCAACATGGAAGATCTGAAGAGGCGGATCCTGAAGATGGTCTCAAACTGCAACAAGCCCAAAGTAAGAGCATCAGAGCTGTGGCGATGGCGTGGAGCGCCCCCTGGTGGCGTGTTCTGATGGGTCTGTCTGCCGCAGTACCGCATCCTCCTGCAGGGGTGCTGGTACGAGCTCTTCGGGGGCGACCCGGACGATTTCCCCACCGAGATGGACAACAGGCGGGAGGAGACGCTCCGCCAGCCGCTGCTCGGGGAGGAGTCCCTCATGATTCGCCACTCCTCGTCCTATCAGAGCCTGGCGTCCGACGACTCCCCCGCCCACGCGCCCGTGCACTGCCCCCTCTTCTTGCCAGGCCGTGTGCTGCACATCACTGAAGATGGACCATCGCGGAGGTCAGTGATCCTCTACTTTCTGAGGTTGTGTTTAGGAAAGGCGCCCCCTGGTGGCAGAAGTTCACATTACAGCAGGAAAAAGGATTCATGATCAGAGACATATATGTAACATGTATGTGTGATCAGGAAATAAAACACAACTTGTTCTTGTTTTAGCATGTTGACCCTAAAACGAGTCAACCCGCCCCCTGGGGCAAAGCACCTCTATTACCTGGAGCGCTCCAATTCACTTCTACTTAAGTTACAAATACATGTAGATGTTTAGCTGCTTCAGTAAACTGACAGTTCATCCCCAAATCCAAACAATCAGCTGTAGACTGAGGTTAGTCCCCCCCACCCAGGAAAAGTTCAGAAATGTATTTATTCTCTTTCTTTCTCATTATTTTTGTCCCTTTTTGTTTATTAAACACGTTTGAACTCATGATTGTATGAATTAAGTGTTGTTAGTAAAGTTTCTTCCTTTGTGAGCCCCCCTCCCTCAGCTGAAGCTGACGGGGGTCCCTCAGAGCTCCTCCCAGAAGAACGGGAGTTCTGGTTTCCTTTCAGAGTGGATCCAGAACTTTGTTTGGTTCCCTCAGGTCCTGCTTCTCCCAGGTCCGGTACCGGGCAGAGTGGTCCAGCGAGATGGCGTTCAGGAGTGTTTTGATCAGCCCCAGGATGCTGTCGGATCACATGCCTGACATCGTGCTGGGGGCGCTCAACAGCCTGACCCGCGACCGCTCCTCCCCCCTCTGTGCCCCCGGCAGCAGCCGGAACAGCACCGGCTGAGACCGGGCCCGGTGGAGAACCCACGGCGCTTTAACCCTCCATTTTATTTCTCTCAGCGGTTTTATTTGGTGTGGTCGCAGCGGCGGTGGAGAGGAAACGGAGGACGAGACTGACTGGTTCTGCTGCACTTTTATTTTGAAGGGGCGTCTCCGTTTGACGGCAGAACCTCCCGTGACGCGTGAATGTGGACTGTCGTGTTCTGTTTTGGCATCAGAGGGAGGGGGGGGCCGCTCGGCGGGTTTACAGCGTCCTCCCCGTCTGGGTGGGCGGAAACGAGGAGGGGTCATCTGTGCTGGGTGGGGTCTGTCATTTCCGTACATCAGCTGATGTCTGCATAAAGTTGCTTTCACACAAATAAAGGCATTGATGACAAACCGTCCTGCTTCACTATTGAATCATTTCACATATTTAGCATAGTTTGACCTCACAGCTTCACATTTATGAGGAAAATCATCTTTGCATGTGTAAAAAACAATAAGGGAAGAATTTCAGAAAAACAGAAAAAATGTTAATAATCATATTTGTTAGTACTAGTAGTACCTAGCAGTAGTATATATCTTACTTTGTCTAGTGTTTACGGATCAGATCTGAATATTTTTACGTGTTTTTATTTCCATCAGCTCTTTTTGGAATGTGACGTCACCGCCCATGATGTCTTCAATGAGGCTCGTTCATTTATCAACTGTGAATAGATTGCAGCCGGGCTGCTCTGGGAACTATTGAAGTTCTCAAACCTGGATCTGCTTGTCCCCAAAAAAAGTTATTAAAAATACCTTAAAGTTCCCATCGGGGGAAAACACATTTAATCGAATAAAGCGCCTATTGTTTTGTAGAGATGCTTGAAACCACGAGTGTTTTGTTTGACGCAGTTTGTTCTCCGCCCCCGAAGACACTTATATAAGTTTGAATCGGGTATAAATGTGCTAACGATTCGCTTTTGCTGCACAATATCGTCTCCGTCACGTATTTAAATTCGATCCTGTTTTTTTTTTGTCCCCCGTTTAGTTAATTCCGTTTTCCGACAGCACGTGAACGCAGCAGAGGCTCATCTGTTGATCGGGAAACTAATCAGGAGTCAAAGTCAGGACTTTAGGGCTGCTAGCTGCGGGGCTACAGCGCCGGAAAAGTCCAGCGGCCGGCCGTCCGGGGGGGTCCAGACTGAGTTGGTGGGTTTTGGGGACTCCTCTGAGCACGGACACCGACTAAAGATGACTGTTGGCGGGACAGCTTTGGCTTAAAGTGCGGGCGGACTTCCCGCGGCCAGCCGAGGCTCGCGGCTAACTCATTAGCCGGGAAAGAAGCGCTCGCGCGGGCGAGAAAATGGAGCTGGACGACGCGGTTCTGTACCAGGACGACCCGGGCAGCTCCGCCGTCATGTCCGAGCGGGTGTCCGGCCTGGCCAGCTCCATTTACCGCGAGTTTGAGCGGCTCATCGAGAAGTACGACGAGGACGTGGTGAAGGAGCTGATGCCGCTGGTCGTGGCCGTCCTGGAGAACCTGGACTCGGTGTTCGCGGTCAACCAGGAGCACGAGGTGGAGCTGGAGCTGCTGAAGGAGGACAACGAGCAGCTGGTCACGCAGTACGAGCGCGAGAAGGCGCTGCGCAAGCACGCGGAGGAGGTGGGTGGCTGCTCCGCAGAACTCCAGAACCCCCCGGTTCCGAACGACCCGTCAGAGCAATCGGGAGTCCGCAGCGGAGACGCTGAAAGTTGTGTTGGAGGCAGACAGCCGTTGTCATGGTAACGCTCAGCCGGCGGCCTCAGTTCATCAGTTGGCGCGGCTAATAATCCGAGTAATCACGTGTTCCTAAATGTTTATATTCAGTAATCAAACCAAATCTGTCATTTCTAATCCAAACATCTAAACTGTTACGTCTCCTCAGATTCACTCATGAGTACAAAAACGCAGTAAAGCGGCTGGAATAACATCAGTCTGACGGGATTAGGATTAATAATCTGTTTGTGTAAATTGGACCTTCTGAACCCCAGAGTCCAGCAGAATCATCCTGGTTGTTGGAAACGTCGACACACAGCGTCTGGTTTCAGAAAGCCGGTCCTGAACCTCCACAGGTCATGTGAGGTCACCCACACCTGGAATGTGGTTCAAGGACCTGAAAGCCTCCGTGGTTGGACCTGTGCGTCTGACGGGGAGGTGACCCTGTGACCCGCAGCGCCACAGTTCAAGCGCCAACGCCACAGACGAGCTTCCCTGCTCTGGGCGTCCCTGACCTGCATCGTGAGGCCAACAGACGGGGGGGGGGACAACCTCTACAGATTCAAATTCTATTCAATAAGATTCTTTCACATTTCAAAACCAACCTCATAAACCTCATAAGGTTACACATTTCAGATCTTCAGGGTTTCTCTCACCTGAACAGGTGTTCACCTGTAACCCGGCTCTCAGACCCACGGCGCTCGCTCAGAGAGCCCCGCCTCTTTCTGTGTCCAGCAGGAGGAGGAAAAGTGCTGACAGGAAACTGAGGAAAAATGCCATTCCTGTCCTTTCAGAACCACTCCCCGCCCCTTAATGGACGTTCCTCCAGACCCCTGAGCCTGCAGACCTCCACCAAACACAGCAGAGCTGCAGAAACGCTGCGTCTGAATCGGTTTCTGTGAATGTTTGGGTGTTATGGTGAAGATCCGTGTTCGTCAGTGAGGAACCAAACCCACCAGAGCTGGATCAGAACCTGAAGAGGTCCTTCAGGATGTTTGCTAGTTCAGCACGGAGCCAAAGCTGATCTGCATCAAAGGAATCAAGGAAATCTGCAGGAACGCTGGGATCCACTCACATCTATAGAGTCTGTCATGTGACTCTATTCAACGACCATGGGGGAGGGAGGGGGGCAGTAATCTAATGGGTTTGCAGCTGCAGAAACTTTTCCCATCTGGAATAATCGGATAAGCGTGTCGTCATTCCCACGCATCCTCAGAGCTGACGTGAGGTGGGCCACTGATCCACAGCTGCAGACTGCTGTGTGGGGTCATGGAGCTGATGGAGTCTGGGGGTTTCACCTGGTGTGGTTCTCCGGGTCTAAACCTTCCTGGTCCAGAAGATGCTGTGAGGTTCTGACCTTCACTGCAGCATCAGGACCAGGAGGTTCTGATGGAGGTGCTGGGCTCTCAAGCCCCCCAGCTGCCAGAAACCCCTAAAGGAGCTCATTTCTGTGCCTGTCGGTGGAGCCCTGGTGGGTCTCTGTGGGGGTGGGGGGGTGGGGGTGAGCATGTGTCTGCGTGCACGAGGGAGCTGCTGCTCGCCGTCAAAGACGCCATTGTTGGAGGAGAGCGCCTTAAAGCGCTGGAACAGTCATTCTCCGGAGCGCCGTCATATGAGGAGGAGTGTGTGTGTGTGTGGGGGGGGGGGTCTTAAGGAACCGGGCTGCATTCAGGTTCCTGGAGGAACCGGGTTCTCTAACATCAAAGCTGCCCTCTCTCCGCTTTCAGATCCTCTTCAGGGGCAGTTCTGCAGGTGACCCCCGGGGGTGTGTGGGTGGGGGGGGTTCTGTCACCAGGTTCAGGTCCACTGCTGCCCCGTTGTTCTCTGTGGTTCTTCCTCCTCATCAACAGAACAGAACGTTCTGCTTAAATCCATCTGTGCTCCTGAAAAACCTTCAGCGTTTGTGGTTCTGGAGTCGGACTCAGGTGACGGCCGTTTTCCCGCCACGATCTCGCTCAGGTGACGGCCGTTTTCCCGCCACGATCTCGCTCAGGTGACGGCCGTTTTCCCGCCACGATCTCGCTCAGGTGACGGCCGTTTTCCCGCCACGGTCTCGCTCAGGTGACGGCTGTTTTCCCGCCACGGTCTCGCTCAGGTGACGGCTGTTTTCCCGCCACGATCTCGCTCAGGTGACAGCCGTTTTCCCGCCACGATCTCGTTCAGGTGACTTGGCAGGAAACTGTCAACCTGAGGCAGGAAGTGACCTCATCCCGCCGTTCTGCGTCAGGCGTCGCCGTGGCGTCCGTTCAGAGACGGAGCTGCTCGTTATCTGCAGGTGATTGGGGCGGTTAGGAACTTTCATGGGGGGGTCACATGGGGTCGGTTCCTTGTAGTGTGAGCAGTTTTGTGAGGGCCACAGTGGGGTCTGGAGGCCCCGGACCCCCACGAGTCCGTCTGCGGCTGACGGCGGCGTCTGCTCGTCTGCAGAGGTTCATCGCGCTGGAGGACTCCCAGGACGGCGAGAAGAAGGACCTGCAGGCTCGCCTGGTGACGCTGCAGTCTCTGGTTCGTCAGATGGAGCTGAAGACGAAGAACTACGCAGACCAGAGTGAGTGTGACGGCCCGCAGCTCTTGTGACTGTGGTTCTACGCGTTTATGTGTTACCCGCTGAGACGGCGAGCTTCAGACGGCGGCGGAGGCGTCCAGCGTCTTCCTGTCTTTCTTCTGCTCTGATGCTCAGAGGCTCCTCCTCCTCATCCTCCTGATCTCAGCCGCTGTAGGGAGGAGGAGCCACAAACTGACCACTCACTGAGCGTGCACGAGGCCGTACTGTAACACGTGCACGGCTGTTGGTTTAGGGTTTAGTTGACGTGCAGCGTAACAATCCGTACGTTTGATTCCCACACTGAAGCTCTTTAAACTGACAAACTCTTTCAAAATAAGTGATTTTTTTTTTAATCAACATATTTTAAGATAAAATCCATCTTCAAAAGTTTCCCACAAGTACATGAAAGTTTTCAACATCCTTTACTTCAATGGATAGAATAAAATACAATAGAACAGAATCAGGACACGCGTCTGTTTGTCCTGTCTCAGCACCGCCCCCTGCTGGATGACTGGATGTATTACAACAACAACACTCCTGAAAGTTGACGTTTAATCCACACTAAATGTGTTTATGAATCTGCTATGCATTGATTTTAAGTGTTTGGTGTAATAAAGAATTATTATTTTCATTATTTCTAGGAACATCTTTATTCATCTGCATGTTAAATCATTTGAATGTTAAAATTCTGCTCAAAGTTAAAGTAAATTTGTTTTCCTGTTGGGTGTTAGAATAGATTTTCCATTTTCTCTGGCTTTCTCCAACATTCAATGTTTTTTTTTAATATTAGCTTAATTTTAAAAAAGTATTTTTGTGATTTATTTAGCTTTATCCAGCTAGATTTATTGTTTTTATAATTCATAAAGTAACATTTTTAATTCCTTTCCTTTATTTCTTTTTTTTATTCATAAATAACTCTTTACTGATTCAGAAAAAGGATTATTTTTCTTTTAGGAAATTATTTAAATGTCATTTTGTCGTAAAACATCAGATTAATTCTGGTAAACTTCTGGGATTTTCTCCCTTAGGGTGAAACTACAGAGCAGGACAAATGGGTTCTGCTGGTTCTGTTGATGTCGGGTTTTGACTCCGTGTTGTTTTCCTGCTGCAGTCGGCAGGTTTGAGGAGCGGGAGGCGGAGCTAAAGAAGGAGTACAACGCTCTCCACCACAGACACACAGAGGTGGGTTTCTCCACGCCGCGGCGCCGCTGACCGTCCCTGAAACCTGCTGTCCGTGTTTGGACCAGCGGTTTCCGGGGCGGCTCCTGCTGGCCCTCGTCTCCGTGGCGATTTCTCAAAGCTCCTCCCTGTTTGTTCCAGATGATCCACAGCTACATGGAGCACCTGGAGAGGAGCAAACACGCCGCAGCTCCGGCAGAACCCGCGGACCCGGCCTCGTCCGCGCGAACACGGTCAGTGTGAGGCTGAGGGACGGGGGGGGTCCATGTGGGCGGGGTTAGTAAGCAACAGTGTTTAGCTGTGAGGCTGGACCCCCCCATGACCTGCTGGCTGAACACTTTTCCTCTGGAGAGAGAGAGAGAGAGGGGGGGAGGAGCCTGTCACTAAAGCATGGGGGGGGCAGAGCGCTGCTGAGGATCAGCTGCTGCTGGGACTGCAGCTCCCTCGTCTCTGGATGTGACTCAGCAGACGCTCCTCTCGCTGACCCCCCCCGCGGCGGCTCCGGGCCATGACCCCCGGGTGCGTGCTGCTGCTGGTCTTTGGCTTTGTGGGCGGGACCGTGGTCATCAACTCCGCCGTTCTGGTGTCTCTGTCGGTGCTGCTGCTCGTCCACCTCTCCGTCCGCGCCGGGGGCGTCCCCCGCCCTGCCCCCCCTGCCCTCCTCGCCCTGGCGCCGCAGGTATGTTGGTGCGCGGCTCGCTGTGCCGCATCAGGAGAACGTTCCACGGTTCTCCAGCTGGAGAACCTTCTGCTGCTGCTGATCAGCTGCTGTAGTCACGTTCCTCGTTCTGCTCTGGGTTCCACGCCTCACACTGGCTGCTGTGTTCTCCAGAAAACCTTGTTTTTCAGGCGTTAGTCTCCTCCGGGGACAGACTATTTCCTGCAGCAGCTGTGGTTCCTGTGGTTCTTTCAGATTAGAACATTTGTTCCGCGTGGGTTATCTGACGTTCTGAGCCTCGTTTCTCTCAGCTGCTGCTTTTGTTCCTTTTAGGTGAGGAGCTCAAAGTTCTCCACGTTTGGGGAGTCGTTCCCTGGTTCCCTGAACGTGTGTTCATGTTTCATTTGTTGGTTTGTGGATGATCAGAATCATTTCCACAGTGACGTCATGACGCTGCTCCTCCAGGGTGGGCCGTCACTGGTTGATCCCCGAAGCCTCCTGGCCTGACAGCAGCCCCTCCCTCTGTGTTGCAGGAAGGAGCGGCCCCTCTCCGTGGGCCTTTTCCAGCTTCCTGGGGGTGAAGGGCTGACCTCTGACCTCCACAGGACACCCGTGGACCCCCCCTCAGAGCCTTGGAGGTTCAATAGCCTCAACCATCCGCGGTCCAACACCAGCCTCAAGGTACCACTGGTCCGTGGCGTCTGGGCTGGGGGGTGTACAGGGGGGCATGGGGCTTCAGAATGGGTGCCGGAATGTCTCCATTCAGGGGGGGGGCTGTTCTGGGAGCATTCTAGCAGCTCCTGTGTGGAAGTCTGAGTGATGTGGCTGAAAGCCCAGGAAGTACGGGAAGTGGTACCATGCTGGGGGGGTCAGCCTGTCTGTGCATTGTTGCTGTGGGGACTGAGTTTCCTGCAGGCCCCCCCATGAATGTTAACATCTGATGAACGTTTGTCTACAGCCGGAGCCCTGTGTGTGTGTGTGGGGGGGGGGCTGTGTGTGTGTGTGTGTGTGTGTGTGTGTGTGTGGGGGGGGGCGGTGTCCTGGTGATGTTCTCTGTTCTCGTCGTTCTCTGTCAGATCTAATCTGATCATTTCTGCGTCTGAAGTCGGTCTGTTATTTGCACGTTCTGCTTTTTAACAGTTTTAGCAGAAGAGGTTCTGGTCACTGAACGTGTTGAGCCTGTTTGGCTCCTCCCCCCTCCGCGTTAGTTCCCGTTCTCAGAGGTTAACGTGTTGGCGTGTGGGGGGGGCGGCGCCGCCGTGCATCAGCCTGACCCTGCACCTCCTCCTTCAGGATGAGCTGGCCCCCTTCCCCAATGGAAGGTCCAAGTCCAGCTCCTCCACCAACCATGTCTCCAGAACCGGAGCTTCTGCGTCCCCAAAGGATGGAGAGTCCAAACCCAGCAGCTCTGCCGTGCCGCCGTCCAGAACCGGACCCGCCTCCTCCTCTGTCACTGCAGACGTCTCCCTGGAGTCTTTGGTGAAGCCCCCCCAGGAGCCGGAACCAACCGAGCAGCAGAATCTGGACTTGAACAGAGTTTTTCTGGAAGGAACCCAGAACAGCACTGCAGGGCGGGAAGGAGGGCGGGGCCAGTTTGGGTCAGACCACCAGGAGTCTGCTGACCCCCCCCTGCAGGGTGACGGTCAGTCGCAGCGTCTGCCTGCAGACACACGGGGGCGCCAGCACGGCAGCTCTGAAGCTCCCCTGTCATTTCTGGTTCCTGTAGACGGGTCTGAGGGCGCAGAACCTTCTGAGGTGCAGGCCATCATCGAGTCCACCCCGGAACTGGACATGGACCTGGAGGGCTGCAGAGGAACCAGGTACTCACGGACCTCCCCGCTCAGGTTCTGGTCTTTCTGGGTCAAACATCATCATCCTCAGTCGAAGGCGTCTGCTCTTCCTCCAGCACGCCGACCAAAGGAGGCGTGGAGAACCCGGCCTTCGACCGGAACACCGACTCTCTGTTCGAGGAGCTGTCGTCTGCAGGAAATGACCTCATCAGCGACATGGACGACGGCGCCGACCTGCTGGGTGAGAAGCTGCTCCATATCTTTTACGGAAACATCTCCCGCTTTGTGGAATTCTCTGAACCGTCTCGTCTTTGCTGCTGGACCGGACCTTCACCGCAGACGAGTTTTCTGGTGGGTGCCGTCAGAACCCCCCCGTGTTTGTAATGTCCTCCCGCTGCTCCGTACTGAAGGTGTAGATGAAGGCTAGTGAGGAGCAGGAATGCTCTGACCTTTAACTGTGGTTCTGCTTTTCATGACTGTCAGACGGCAGCTACTCGGGTAAGACCGCAGGACCCGGCAGAAGAACCAGAACCAGAACCAGCTGCTGTGAAACCGTCCTCATGTCTGTGCGCTTTTTTTTTTTTCCAGGAATGGGTCGGGAAGTGGAACACCTCATCCACGAGAACGCGCAGCTGCTGGAGACCAAGTTAGTACCACGGAGAGCTCCAGGTCCTGATGGGGGACCTGTGAGAGCAAACATGACTCAGCAGTTTTTAAGCTCCCCGTCAGGGCGGAGCTGTGGGCGTCAGGTCTGCCTGCTAAAGCTACTAAAGCTGCCAGTGGGCGGGGAAAGGTTTACCTGGATCCAGGTGACACGACTGTGTCGGCACAACGGAAACTCTATGAGAGATTTAACTCGTTAGCATCTTTGCATTTTCAGCTAAGAAAACGGTTTCGCTTTCATATCTTTTCTAAAAAATTAGGTGAAAACGCAAACGCGTTTGCGTTTTCACCTAATTTTTTAGAAAAGATATGAAAGCGACTCAGAGTCTTGAAGCCTTTCAGATTAAAGATCAAGTTTGGCGGTGGGGGGGCTGCTCTTTATCAGACCCCCCTCCTTTAGCGGTGAGGTTCATCCCGGAAGTCAGGAGGCTCAGAACGTCTGCGTCCTCCTGCAGGAACGCTCTGAACGTGGTGAAGAACGACCTGATCGCCCAGGTGGACGACCTGTCCTGCGAGAAGGAAGTTCTGCGAGGAGAACTGGACGCCGTCATCCAGGCCAAAGCCAAGCTGGAGGAGAAGAACAAGGAGCTGGAGGAGGAGCTGAAAACGTGAGTCCTCCTCTCCCCTCCGGCCTGCTCCTTGGGGGGAGGTCCTGCCCCTCACCGCCCCGTCTGGTCTCCTGCAGAGTCCGAGCGGAGCTGGAGGAGGCCAAGCAGAAGGTGAAGACGGAGAACGAGGACGATGTGAGTCTGAGGAGAGCCCACTCTGCTCCTCCCTGGGAGGAGGCGCACATCCCTGCATCACCCGTGTCGCGCTTTGGCCGCAGAGCGACGTTCCGACGGCGCAGAGGAAGCGCTTCACCCGGGTGGAGATGGCCAGAGTCCTGATGGAGAGGAACCAGTACAAGGAGAGGCTGATGGAGCTGCAGGAAGCCGTCCGGTGGACCGAAATGATCCGGTGAGGCTGGAGACCAGGAGGAGGAGGAGGAGTCTGAGGAGGAGGTGTTCTGAGAAAATAAGGCCTCCCTTCTTCTGCTGTCTCAGGGCGTCCAAGGAGAACCCCGCCCTCCCAGAGAAGAAGAAGTCCAGCCTCTGGCAGTTGTAAGCTCCTCTTTGTCTGGCTGCAGCCTCTCAGCAGACGGCTTTTCTTGTAGAGTTTTGTGGCGGGTTTCGTACCCACACCCAGGAGAGCCTGAAGGGCAGCCCAAAGGGCACAGAGGCTGCTGGTTCAACGCCCCCAGCAGACGCTTGTTCTTGCAGGAGAAGCCTTCAGTTCTTTCAGCTTCTTCTCGTCCCAATCTGGACTTGGTCCCCTGAAGACGATTGTTCTTCAGCCTGCAAGAACAAATGTCTGGCTGCTGCTGTGTGAACCGGCGCCGCGCCACAACTTTTGGTTCAAATGTTTGGTTTGAAAATGCACGTCGTTTGGGGGGCGGGGCTAACGAGCGACATCTGACGAGTCCCCCCTCTGTTTCTTTGTGCCCCCCCCCCCCCCAACTCTGCCTGCTGCTGTGGCGTCTGTCTGCAGGAGGTGTGTTGGGGCTGAAATGGGGGGGGTATTAGGAAGCTGTTAACCTGATAGAATCTGTGCTTTCTCACCTAAGGAAACGTTTTTGCCAAAGACTCTGAGTCGCTTTCAGATCTTTCCTGGAAAATGAAGTGAAAACGCAAACGCGTTTGCGTTTTCACTTCATTTTCAGGAAAGATCTGAAAGCGACTCACACAGACGTTTCCTCTAAGCTCACATAGAAACACCTGAGAAAAGGTGAGGCTCCTGTTTGGTGAATGTACTCCGTACATGCTGACGGTCCGGATTCAGTTCTTCAGAACCGTCCCATATCATCATCTCTCCACCGCCGTGCCCGGCATGGGTTATTGAGACCTCGTCAGTGGGGTTTAACCCTTCAACAGCGGCGACGCTCTGAACTTTACGTAAGGGTTAATGGCCGACGGAGTGTGCATTTTTACTTTTTAACGCACGCCGTGGAAGCCTGAACGCGAAGGACGGTTGCTTCCACCAAGAAAATGCCATGAACCTGTTTATACCATGGTCACCGGCGCAGTGATACTAAACATTCAAGCTAGCTGACCGGAACTTCTTCTTTCTCCGTGCGGTTATCAGGTTTTAACGCTCACCCAGCAGCCAATCAGAATGGAGTATCCACCCGGACCGTGGTATAATCTTGAAGGTAATGCAAAGCGTATTGGCGTCCGCTCTCTCCACGCCACACGTCACGTCAACCACTTGACCTGGTAATGTGTTTACGCCGTAACGTAATGGTTCACGTAAAATCCAGTTCAGTTTGGTTCCTGTATGGTGATATGACCACACGGCTGGGATGTTCACACCAGCAGGACGAACGCCAGCAGCGTCTCTTTACATCCAGCGTGGCGTTTCGTAGCTGCTCGTCTCTGGAACGGCGTTAACCGCGTGAACGCCTGAAGCCAACGAGCGTCAACACGGGAGCGTTGGCCGGGTCGGTACCACCGGGCAGGAAAATGGTTCACGGAGCCGAAGCCGCCATCTGAGGGGGAAAGGTCAAAGTTGACCACCTGCTGGCGAATCGTGTCTGCGTTGAGTAAAGATGCTGTGACGCTGAGTGACTGTGGCGCCTGCATCCCCTGCAGAAGTGTTTTGTCGTCCGGCTGCCGCGCCGCTCACTAACTTCCTGGCTAAAGCCCCCCACCCCCTGTGCAGCCCCCTCCCAGACGTCTACAGCATGCTGAGTGGCCACCTTTGACCCGTGAATGTCGGCGCTCTGCTTGTGTCCACCCGTCTATACGTTTGTGTGTCTGCTCCTCCCTCCCCCACCCCCACCCCCACTTCTCGGCCCCCCCTTACACCTCCAGTTTCAGCCGTTTGTTTAGCTCGTCGGGCGGAGGAGGGAAGAAGCCGGCGGCGGCGCCGGAGGCTCCGGTGAACGTCAAGTTCAACGCCCCCACCTCCCACATCCAGCCGTCCATCAAGAAGAAGAGCAGCACCCTGCAGCAGCTGCCCAGCGACAAAAGCAAGGCATTCGACTTCCTGAACGAGGAGTGAGTCCACGCCGCTCTGCCGCCGCTCCGTCACGCCTCGCTTTCACAGATGGAGCGTCAGGAAGAGGACGTAGTTCTTTGGTTTTGTGGTTTACTGATTCTTGAGAGTCAGAACAAAACACAAAAAAAGTCTTTTTGGATAAAAATCCTTCATTTCCACTGACTGAGGTTGAGTCTGTCAGATGTAAAGTGAATCCTGGTGTTTGGTTCATGATTATCACTTTAAAACAGTGAATATCATGAAAATGTAAAGATTTCAACAGTAAATGGAACAGATTCAGTTTTTCTGAAGGTCTTTCGTCTCGAGTCTTAAAAGTATTTGATGGAAGAAAGAAAAAGGTTTGGAGGATTTTAACTTCATCCTTCCTGCAGAAACTTTGTTTTTATCATGGAAAGTCAGGATTCTCACGTTGGTGTAAAAACTACAAAATAAACACAAAAACATTTGACTGTAAATTGAATAAAATGCGAGTTTGGCTGATAGAAACCAGAACATTTAGTTTTATGATCAGAAAGGAGACCGAGGGAGGTGAAGTTCCGCTCTGAACCAGTCGGTGGCGCTGTTGTGGCTCAGAGCGAAGGGTGTTTCTGGATTTTGAAGGCTCCCTCCGTGTTTTGGTGGTGCAGAGCTCCAGCGGAGAGCGTAGTGACCCGGAGGGAGCAGAAGAGGGCGCAATACCAGCAGGTCAAGGCCCACGTGCAGAAAGAGGACGGCCGCGTTCAGGCGTACGGCTGGAGCCTGCCCAAGAAGCTGAAGGTGAGGCGGCGCCGGCGGGCGTTCTCCGTGTTCCTGCAGAGACTCTGAGCTGCTTCTGTCCTTCCAGGGGAACGGCGCTCAGGCGGACAAGATGAAGAACCTGCCGGTGCCGGTCTTCCTCCGGCCGCTGGACGAGAAGGAGGCTTCCATGAAGGTGCTGCAGAAAACCCCAACACGGCAAAAAAGATTCCTGACATGAACCTTAAAACGGAGAAATAACCTTATGTTTAACAGGTGTTCATATGTGCTGTGGTTGTCATGGTGACATCACTTGATTGACAGTCAACAAAGAAGTTTTCTGGTTAATTTAGTGAAAATTAAACATTTTTAAAAATCAAATCTGTTTAAAAAGATCAGTTTTAATCAGCATTTCTCTCATTCAGACTTGATAGTTAATCCAGTTTAAGTGAAGCTTCAGTATTTATGCAGAACATGTTCCATAATCTGGATTAGGGGTGTTTACACCGCCACTGCTCCTGCGGTTCTCCTCATGGTTTGGAAGATTTGTCTGAAACTCAAAGGGAAGATCTGGAGGACATCCTCCCTGATCTGGATTAGCACCAATGGTTTCTCCTCCTCAGCTGTGGTGCGCCGCCGGCGTGAACCTGTCTGGAGGAAAGACCAGAGACGGGGGCCTGTTGGTGGGAGCCAGCGTGTTCTACCACGACCTGTCCGGTTCCGAGGGTCCGCAGAAGGAGGCGGGCTCCCAGAGCAGCCTGGAGAAGCTGGACCAGGAGCTGCAGGTACGGACGGACCGGCACGCCTCCGCGGTGGGAGCCGGCGCGGCGGCCTGACGGTGCCTCTGCGTTGCAGGAGCAGCAGAAGGAGCTGCAGCACCACGACCGGCTGTCCTCCCTGGTCTGGATCTGCACCAGCACCCAGTCCGCCTCCAAAGTCCTGGTCATCGACGCCAACCAGCCCGGCAACATCCTGGAGAGCTTCGTGGTTTGTAACGCTCACGTGCTCTGCATCACCAGCGTGCCAGGTAAGGCCTCAGCCGGAGAAGCGCTTCCTGTGACCTTTGACCTGCAGCCGGGTTCGTCTCCTCAGGCGCCAGAGAGACGGACTATCCCGCTGAAGAAGAAGGAGCTCCAAACCCGGAGGCGGGGCCTGCCGGAGACGGCAGCTCCGCTGCAGCCGACCGCAGCTCGCCGTGCGGCGACAGCATCCTGGGCGGGATCACAGTGGTGGGCTGCGAGGCCGAGGGCGCCGGCGCCGTTCCGGGTGAGAACCTCTGTGCGGATCCCAGAGCAGCAGAGGAAGCAGCAGGAGGGAGTCTGAGGAGCGTCCACGCCGACACCAGCTTCTCCGACCCGCTGGGAGCCGGAGAAGGTTCTGCAGAGAGGTGAGCCGCTGCAGAACCAACACGTGTTCATCAGAACCGCTGGACCTGTTAGGAAAGGACAGACCAGAACCTTTAGAACTTCAGTTCTGCTGATCTCTGGACCTCCAGAACTCTTGACAGTGGTTTGTGTTTGGAGCAGGGAGGGGGAGCCCCCGAGGGAGGGGGCGGAATCGAACCCTGAGCAGGAGCAGCAGCTGAGCATGGAGGAGGCTCAGAGGATGAGCAGCGTTCAGCCCACCATGTGGCTGGGAGCTCAGGACGGACAGTAGGTGTCCTTTATTTACCCCCCCCCCACCCCCACCTGTGTGCACCTGTGTGACCGTCCCCCCCCCCACAGCCTGTACGTCCACTCCTCCGTGGCTCACTGCAGGAGGCGTCTCCATTCCATCAAGCTGAAGGAGTCCGTCTTCGGCATCGTGTAAGTCAGCGTAAAGTCGTGGTGGTCGTCTCCTCGCCGCCCCTCCCCCACCAATGACCCTCTGTCCCGCAGACACGTGAAGGGCCGCGTTCTGGTCAGCATGTCCGACGGGACCATCGCCATCTTCCGCCGAGGGGCAGGTGAGGGCGGGGCTCCTATGACCTGTGAGTGAACGGTGGGAGGGGTTCTGACGGGCCTGTCTGCACAGACGGACAGTGGGACCTGGGCCGGTACCACCTGCTGGACCTGGGGAGGCCGGCCCACTCCATCCGCTGCATGACCGTCGTGCACGACGCGGTGTGGTGCGGCTACCGGAACAAGATCTACGTGGTGCAGCCCAAGGCCATGAGGGTGGAGGTGAGGAGACCTTTAGAGACACGCCCACAGCCAGGGATGTGATGACATCACCACGGGAGAAACCATCGATAAAAGGAACGGGGCTGAAAAAAGGTTCCACTGACCAAACCAAAGCACACGTCAGGGAAAGAGAGGAAGCTTTTGTCCGAGTCACAAACCTTTACGCAAGCCTTAAGCCACGACTCAAGTGTTGTTGACCTTTGACCTTGGGAAGAGGCAGCCAAACCCCTCCAGCATCGTTGGGAAGCTCCGTCTGTAGCTTGTGGTGGCTGGCGAGGTCACAAAAGTGGCGTTCCCCTGTTACTCGTGCATTTTTACTGGAGTGTTTTGAAACTAATCCATGAATCGATATGACCATATTAGGAATGTGGGCGTGGTTAACAAAAACCTCTGTTGCCAGGGAAACCCCGGAGTTAACTTTTGCAGATTCTTCTAAAGATGGCGTCGACCTGTTCGTCTCCACCAGTCGACCACGACAGAAAATGGTTGCTATGGAGATAAACCAACAGAAAAGCTGCAGTTCTGACCAGGGGGGCAGTGGCAGGGGGGCTTGAGGGGGGTAAAACAGACGCTCATGTATGGGGGGCAGGTAAAAAAAGGGGGAGGGGAGGGTCATACGACGTCCCTGGTAGCTTCAATGCATCCGTGACAGTAACGAAGGCTTCCAGATAAACATCTCTGACACCCCCTCCCCCCAGAAATCCTTTGACGCCCACCCCCGTCAGGACAGTCAGGTCCGGCAGCTGGCCTGGCACGGCGACGGGATCTGGGTGTCCATCCGGCTGGACTCCACCCTCCGGCTGTTCCACGCCCGCACCTACCAGCACCTGCAGGACGTGGACATCGAGCCCTACGTCAGCAAGATGCTGGGTGGGTCCTCGCGTCCGGCGGCTCCGGGTCGCCGTCCGGCGGGGTTCTGACCCGTGGTTCTGTTGCAGGAACGGGCAAACTGGGCTTCTCCTTCGTGAGGATCACGGCTCTCATGGTGTCCTGTAACCGCTTGTGGATCGGAACCGGGAACGGAGTCATCATCTCCATCCCGCTGACGGAGAGTGAGTGCAGCGGTTCTTATGGTCCGGCCGGATCCGAGGAGAACGGGTCACGGGACGCAGCTCTGCTCCTGTCTTTGTATGGAGGTCTTCCTGCAGGGCGTCTAACGGGGTTTCGGTTTTTGTTTCTGTAAACGTCTCTTTATTTGATGAATCAGCTTTGAGCTCATCGCTCTTTAAAGTTGGGTTTTCAGGTAAAGTTACAAAGTCTCATTTGACACGTGCTCCACTGCTAGACCACTGACTCCACCCTGGTAACCATAGCAACCGTGCGGTGGTCAGTTTAAGACATCAGAATGGATGTTGCCATGGCGACGGCGTAAACGCAGAAGAGCCGGTCGTGTCTTGAACCCGTCAGGACGCGTCTGTCTGTCCTCCATCAGCAGCCAGCAAGGCCTCCAAAGCTGCCGGGAACCTTCCCGGCGGCGTGGTCCGCCTGTACGGAGACGACAGCGGCGACAGGGTGACGGCCGGGACCGTCGTCCCCTTCTGCTCCATGGCTCAGGCGCAGCTCTGTTTCCACGGACACCGCGACGCCGTCAAGTTCTTCGCCGCAGTGCCGGGTGAGCCGTCTGCAGGAGCGTTCCCACGGAGACGGACGTCTGCTGTCTCTGCTGTGGCGCCGACTCTCATGCCTGCTTCGTTTGGTTCCAGGTCACGCCGTCCCGCCTTCGTCCAGCGGCGGCGGCGAGGTGGGCGGAGAGAAGAGTGACGTTTCCTGTCAGGAGGGATCGAAGAGCGTGCTGGTGATGAGCGGAGGGGAGGGCTACATCGACTTCAGAATGGGTGGGTAAACTCTGAGCGGCGGAGGCGGAGCCATAAACCCACAGCCTCTAAC
Organism: Oryzias curvinotus; assembly: GCA_023969325.1. NCBI lineage: Eukaryota > Metazoa > Chordata > Actinopteri > Beloniformes > Adrianichthyidae > Oryzias > Oryzias curvinotus. The sequence continues at coordinate 1,737,218 of CM043724.1, forward strand.
GCGCCTTCGTCTGCAGGAGACGAGGACGGCGAGGCGCAGGAGGCGGACGCCGCCCTCCTGAAGCTGCAGGCCTCCCCAGCCAAAGCCGAGCGCAGCCACCTGATCGTGTGGCAGGTCCTGCTGAGCGGAGAGTGAGCTTCACCAAACCAGAGCTCCTCCCCCTGACCCTGGGTCGGCTCCTCCCCCTGACCCCGGTGGGCTCCTCCCCCTGACTCCGGGTCGGCTCCTCCCCCTGACCCCGGGTCGGCTCCTCCCCCTGACCCCGGTGGGCTCCTCCTCCTGAATCCGGGTCGGCTCCTCCCCCTGACCCCGGTCGGCTCCTCCCCCTGACTCTGGGTCGGCTCCTCCCCCTGACTCCGGGTCGGCTCCTCCCCCTGACCCCGGTCGGCTCCTCCCCCTGACAACGGGTCGGCTCCTCCCCTGACCCCGGTCGGCACCTCCCCCTGACCCCGGGCCAGCTGCTCCTCCAGCAGCGACATAAACTATGCATCATCCTACCGTGAGCTGAGTCTGTGCTCCTCCTCCTCCTCCTCCTCCTCCTCGTCTTCTTCTGAGGATGTTTTTCATCTTCTTCACTGCTTTTCAGTTCAGTTTTCTGGTCGACGCGTTTCTGATCCTAAAAGCTGCAACAATCAATGTGCTTCTCAACAATCTAAACTTCCTCCGTTTTATCATCCGCCTGTTTGCGGACATTTAACGGTTCAACAAAGACCAGACTCTGTTACCGTAGCAACCGATCACTGAGCCTAATCTGGACATGCAGACGAATAAATAAAGACGGAAATGACAGAAAGAGAAAAACTTGAGGACTCAAACTCTGACCTTCATCAAAGTCGTCCAATCCGCTGATGTGACGGTTTCTCTTCACGCCTCAGTGGTCAGAAACCGTTTCTTCAGTAAATAACTGGAGGAACCCGCCGGATCCTCACCGGTTTGAAGGTCTGAAAGCAGCCAAAGCCAGCCGATGCTCTTCAGAAGCAATAAATCATCCTGCAGCGACCCCCCCCCCCCCCCCAGAGGCCTTAGACGCGTGGAGGCCGGGCGCCACGGCTCCTGTGGTCGCTCTGTTAGCTACCGCGGCGTGTGGCGGCTTTGCAGGTGACAACCTCTTGTGCAATGATCTATTTTTAGACTTTCTTATGAGGAAAATGATATTTTTGGAGGTGGGAGGGGCTTCTAATCTTCATGACATTTCAATGTTTCCTCTCAAACCGGGAAAAGAGTTTGTCTTTTTATGAATTTTAAGTTTATTTTAAGTGGTTTGGAGCAAATCTGAGTCTATTTAAGGCAAAACAGGAATGCAATCGTGTGTTGGTTTTGTATTAAACCTGTGTGTGTGTGTGTGTGTGCGTGTGCGCGCGCAGGTGTGAGTGTGTTATTTTTGCCATGTCAGTATATATTTCCGTCGTTTGCCTCTTTGCAGCTCAGAATGTATCTTTGTACGCGGAAAATAAAAGCCGACGTGTGGAAACCATGAAGGTTGAGTGTTTGTGCTGCTGATCTGCAGACGGCGTGGAGGCGGCGCCCTTCTTCCTTCATCATCCCTAACGTTTAAACTCATTTGTGTTAGGATGGTTCGTGTTGAAGCCGGTTACCAGAATCGGAAGAAAGATGTTACCGTTGAGAGAATTTAAGGCAAAAATGGTTCAAAACCTGCACTTCTGTTTGCCAACACTAGATGGCAGACTAGATGTAGAAAAGTTCTGATTTGGACCTTTTGAGCTCCTCATGTTTAGACTTTTTGACAAAAAATGTACAATTTCTATATATGTAAAAAAAAAACCTTCTCCATCCATGTTTCCTGCTGCTCATCACACAGGTTGAACTGCGAAAAGCGACATCATTACAACAAAAACGCACACATCTTCACTTTGGTGTGACATTTATTCAGATGTGGAGTTCCCCAAGGCTCTTTTCCAGGCCCTCTACGGTTTACTGCTTAATGTAAAGGAGCAGGGATGGAATTCACAGCTGAGGACAGAAGTTGTTTCAGCTAGTGAACCGTTGGAATGGTGGTGGTGAAGGAGCGCTGAGGGAAGCAACGACCCCCGAGGAGAAACATCTGGAACATCTGCAGCTAAACAGTTTCAAATCAAAGTGATTCTAAAATGTGACCAACCTCACAGGACAGCTTCTGCTTGGCTTTCCTTCACTGACGTTCATCTTTGGGAGGAATGTTGAGGTTTGGGAGTTTGATCATTCTGGAACATAAATGTCCCCCCCCCACCCTATCCAGAGAAAGGTCACGGGGTCAGCAGCCTAAGCTCAAACCTCCACAAACACTTCCATCAGTTTTGTTGAACAGACCTGAGTCTGCATCAGCCAGTCCAGGAGGGCTGGAAAAGGGGCGTGGCTCCTGACCCTCAGGTCCTCCTGGAAAAGGGGCGTGGCTCCTGACCCTCAGGTCCTCCTGGAAAAGGGGCGTGGCTCCTGACCCTCAGGTCCTCCTGGAGCTGCTGTCAGTCAGACGTCTCGTTTTGAGCCAAAACGCCCGGAGAGCATGAAAAACGGCAGAGAACGGATCATTTGAAGAGATTAAAATGATCAACTGTTGGAACACAAATGAATCTTAGTCAAACAGCTGATAGGAAATGAAAAATGCCAAATTTGGAGCCAAAAACTGAATCAGAAAACCTGAGAAACATCCGTTTCTACAGACTGAGGCTGTTTTTCTGCAGGGAAACTCTGCTGAGACGGTTTCTGTCGTCACGCGTGTTCTGGGTTCAGCCTCGCTCACGTGTCTGAGCTGCAGCAGCTGCACAGCAGAGGGAGGTTGCGTGGTGGTCGGGGCTCCTTTCATACCCCTGACCTTTCAGCCCCCCCATCATGAGGAAACCCGTCTGAATGCCAGCAGACAGCTGATCTGAGTGCTGCGTGTGTGTGTGCACGTGTGTGCGTGCACGCCCAGACTCACTCATGGGCCTGCCTCAGAGGGTCAGGGGTCACACGGCTGCTCAGAACCACAAAGTGTCATGTTAAAGAGCACCGGTTCTGACTGGATCCAGAACAGACCCGGGAGCAGAAGTGGACTTTATTCCTGGGGGGACGTTTATTCGTTTCACTAAGTGGAGGCAGCTTCTTGGTCCACTGGAGTCTATTGTGTTCTACTACAGTCTACTGGGGGGTTCTGGGGTCTATTGAGGGGTTCTGGATTGGGGTCTATTGGGGGGTTTTGGGGTCTATTGGGGGGTTCTGGTGTCTGTTGGGGGGTTTTGGGGTCTATTGGGGGGTTCTGGATTGGGGTCTATTGGGGGGTTCTGGGGTCTATTGGGGGGTTCTGGTGTCTATTGGGGGGTTTTGGGGTCTATTGGGGGGTTCTGGATTGGGGTCTATTGGGGGGTTTTGGGGTCTATTGGGGGGTTTTGGTGTCTGTTGGGGGGTTTTGGGGTCTATTGGGGGGTTCTGGGGTCTATTGGGGGGTTTTGGGGTCTATTGGGGGGTTCTGGGGTCTATTGGGGGGTTCTGGGGTCTATTGGGGGGTTTTGGGGTCTTTTGGGGGGTTCTTGATTGGGGTCTGGTGGGAACACGTTGCCCCCTCCACAGGCGGGTGTCACCCCCACCGTGATGCTGCTAAAGCGTTTTTCCGTCCTTTGACCCCACAGACTGTGCTCGTGCCCCCTCCCTCAGTGTTTTGCTGGTTTTAGTGGAATCAGGTGGACCGTCAGTCCTGGGCTGAAGCGAAATCCCACCCAGTCTGTCGTCTCCTCCTGCTGTCCGTGAGGAGACGACGATCAGGGAGCAGGTTGCTCCTCACTTCTCCTCAAACGTAAAGTTCCAGCCGGTTATCGTCAGCCGACCAGGTCTGTCCTGAAAGACGATTAGGAGGATTAGGGTTCTTCATCGCTGCCACCAGAGCCTGATCTCCAGCTAATCCCCTTAAAGTGTGTGTGAGTAAAAACACTGAGAGTTACAGGACTCCCTGTCTGACCTTGAACTCCTCACAAGCACAGGAGGAGCTGCAGTGAAGGCCATTAAAGTCCCGCTCCTGCCTCAATAATGCATGAGGAATCATCCTGCTCTGAAACTGAGCTCAGGAGGGAAACCCGAGAGGAGCTCAGGAGGTTTGCTGCTGCTCTGGACCCGCCTGAGGAACCCGTCCCGTCCAGAGGATCAGAGACGGGCCGGCTGGAAGAAAAAAAAACTCTGGAAAGGATTGACTGGAACCTGACAGGAGAACAACTGAAACTGGCTGGATTTCAGTCTGCAGTGAAATGTTGGAGCTGCAGTTTTGGGTCAAACTCTGTGAAACATCTGGATCCAGAACCATGGCCTGAACAAAGGTCACGTCTCCACGGTAACCGTCAGAACCAGCACGCTCCTCTTTCATGTAAACTCAGTTCAGGCCTGTTGGCTGCTCACATGCAAACAATCGGGTCGACCCGAGGAAAGAAGTGGTTTGGTTTGGTGTTGATTGTCTGGATTTAGCCCCAAATGACTGTTAAATATGTTTAATATTTATTCATTTATTGTTTACATAAAACATTTTTCAGTAGAAAAAGAAAAAATCCGTCTAGAGAATTTTATTGTTCAGATCAGATAATATCAGATTAGTACTTGATTTCATTGACTATTCAGATTATTGCCCAGATGAAAGTTTTATCCTTTTCCTTGATTTTTCCAAAGCTTCTGACACCATTGAACACAACTTCATCCTCCATGTGGTTCTGGTCCATTTTTAGAGGAGCTGTTAGAACCATGTATGCAGGAGGAAACTGCTCTAACTTCATGCTGGGACTTCTCCTCGATTTTTACTAAAAAGAGGAGTCAAGGAAGCCCCCCCCCATTTCCCCTTATTGAATTGGTTTACTCAAAACGTCCTTCTGGTCCATCAGCTGTTTAACTCAAACGGATCTTTAATGTCACATGAAGAATTCTGCTTCAAATATTCCATCAAAATACCTAAAACTGAGTTTAACATAGTTTTGAAAGCAATTCCTGAATGTGTTACTATGTTATTCAGAAGCTCATCATTGCAGAGTCCAACATTATTACCGATTAATACAACTAAAATAGAAATAGGCCAAATCTGTTTTTCTTCTCCACGTAACACAAACCATCGTCTACGCTCACTCAGGATGTGGTTTCCATTCTCTATGTAGTTCCTAATTGGAATCATTTAGTTTATCATTTAGAATGGAAAAAGATCTGGAATCTACCAGCAAAATACTTTTTAACCAATAAAGTGACAGAAATCTCGTTTAAACGGATCCATAAATTCTTTCCATCCAAACGACACTGATGTTTGTCCAGAACAGCCTGGAGATGCTGTGCGTTTGTTTGTCATGTTCCTTCTCCTCCACTCTCTGGTCTAAAGTCCTCCACAGTGACCCAGACTGTCACCTGTACTTAGAACATGTTCTGTGTGGCCCCACCCACTGTCCATCCCATAAAATGAACAGTTGTACATCCATCATTAACATTTTATTGTTTTATGCAAATGACACATTCATAAATCCAAAGTTATGAATCATATCCCTCATTTCTCAGTCTTTATCAACGAGTTCAAGCACAACCTGAACACGATAAGAAACTCTGACAACAAGAAAAACATGAAAACATTTGATCAGTCTTCATGTATTTGTGTAAATTGTAATAATAACCTCCTGGTTGTTCTTTGCTTGTTGCTGTTTCACATTGTTGTGTTGAATTGTTATGTTCAATAAAGTTTGGAGAAAAAACAAACGTCTGCGTTCAGGCCACAGGCGAAGCCTCACGGGAGGTCATCTCAGGTGGTGCGTTCAGGTTCCCTCCTGAAGTTTTCTGATGACTCCTCCGAACAGTGACGTCATCCCTCCCTCCCCTCCTCCTGAGCCCCCTGGGGGGTTCCGGCGTGGAGCTGCTGATGCAGCCCGCCGCCTCCTGAATCTCCCGTTTTTCTGCAGCGGCCTCGTTTCGGTGCCCCCCCCCCCCCCCCGTGCCCCCCTCCCCCAGCCGTCTTGCATTTCCGCCCAGAGGACGTCCATCAGCGAAATCCGGGCTCCTGTTCCTCCGGCAGGACTGCGTCAGCTCTGGGGAGGTGATGAGGCGGCAGGACCACCGGGAACTCCGCTGATCCACGGATCCATGCACGCGGGTCCGAGTCCCGCACTTTCCCGCCAGCAGAACCCAGAGGCCCCAAAGCCAACGTCTGCGCCTCAGGGGATGAGTTGCGCCATTTGTCAGGAAAACGGCGCAACTCAAACGGCGAGAATAGCGGGAACGTGGAGGAGTAGTTGCCATGACGACACTGACGAACAGAACGGGGGGGGGGGGGGGGGTCTGTTCAGACGCTCACGTGTTCCCGTACGGATCCAAACTCCCCTCCAACCTGCCCCCCGCCCCCTCCTGCGTTCATGGACGGGACGCCCTGCTGCTGCCCCCCCCCTCCCCCCCGGTGCTGAGGCGCAGAGCGGAACCGATCCTCCCACCCACCCCCTGCTTATGTTCAGGATTCAAACCCCTGCCAACCGAAACAGGTAGAAGGACGCTGCGTCCCGCACCCGAACCCCCCACAGCTGCTGATGCGTGTCACGGACACGCGGCCCCACGAGGAACACGGCCTTTCGGTCACAGAGCGGGGACTGCGTCATTCCACACCGACAACCGTGCAGAAGCATACGGCCACGGAGGTCCCGCCCCGCAGGCCTGCAGCCGGCGGGAGGCCCCGCCCCTCCCGGTCTCTCCGTAACTCTCAGCATCACTGAGGTCAGAGCTACAAGGAGGAGACACAACCGCGACACAAACGCAACACAAACGTCCTCAACTTTAGTCATTTTAGCACCAAGTCTGGATTTCCTTCACTCTCCAGCCTCACGGAGGAGCCCCCCCGCCCCCCCGCGTCTGCAGGACCCCCACGGTGTGTTTAACGAGCAGGAGGGTCATCATCACCGGAGACTCATCTCACCCCCACCGGGACGCAATCTGGACACTGGAAGAAGTCTCTGTGGCTGCAGCCTCCTGCTCCTCCTCCTCCACCTCCTCCTCCTCCACCTCCTGTTCCTCCTCCTCCTCCTCCTCCACCTCCTGCTCCTCCTCCACCTCCTGTTCCTCCTCCTCCACCTCCTGCTCCTCCTCCACCTCCTGTTCCTCCTCCACCTCCTGCTCCTCCTCCACCTCCTGTTCCTCCTCCTCCACCTCCTGCTCCTCCTCCACCTCCTGTTCCTCCTCCACCTCCTGCTCCTCCTCCTGTTCCTCCTCCACCTCCTGCTCCTCCTCCACCTCCTGCTCCTCCTCCACCTCCTGTTCCTCCTCCTCCACCTCCTGCTCCTCCTCCACCTCCTGTTCCTCCACCTCCTGTTCCTCCTCCACCTCCTGTTCCTCCTCCACCTCCTGCTCCTCCTCCACCTCCTGCTCCTCCTCCACTGTGTTTTCCAAACACGCTGGACAGACAGACACGTTGGTGCTCCTGTTGATTTTGGTTCAGATTCTTGTCTCCCATCAGGAGAACCTCAGAGCAGATCTGAGATCAGGAATCTGCTTCAGGAATCTGACCAGATCCTGAAGTACGGAGCACCAAATGGGACAAAATGTGTTTTCCAAACTATGAAAGTCAATTACAGGAAATGACGACAAAAATGTCAAAATAAAGGAAACGTGTGATGTTAGAGTCTGTGTGGAAAAAGATAAACATGTTAAAAAATATGTATAATTGTCACAGAAAAGAGAAATAAATCATGAAAAGAATCAAATTTAAAGTGAAGAGGGGGAGTGAGTTAGGACCCAGAAAACCCAAAGACTGTTATTAGCTAAAGCAACTATAATATAAATATTATAATAGTTACACTAAAAAATAAAGATTTTAAGTGCTTTATGAGATTGTATAAAATATAACAATAAAAATAGTACATTTTAATTTTAACATATCTTTTTCATTTGTTCATAATTAGTACAAATATAGAGTAATTCAGGGAGATATGAAGGCAAAAATATGGAAGTTCTATGTTTATTTTATGTTTTTACTTAGTTTAATTCATTAAATAAAAAAAAACATTTACTTAATTTTAACTAATAAAATCTTAGGAAAATACATATTTAAAAAAATGTGTCTTTTATTCTTAAAGGAAAATATAATATTTAAATATTTAAATTTAATATTTGGAAAGCAAAATGTTTATTTGACAAAATAGTCAGGAAAAGGTAAATATTATGGGACATCACTGATGGCATTATGATTTGTTCATCTTTTCACTGCAAATTATTAATATTTTATTTGAATGGTTTTCTGAAACATTTCCTTCTGTTTTTTGTTTATGTTATTTCTTATTCTTTTTTATTGTTTTTTTCTTACGAATTGTGTTTTAGCTTCTGGAATTTGGTTTTAATTTCCCAAATGTTTTTTTATTATTATTACTTGTACTGTTTCAATTGTTATTGTGATCTTTAAAATGTTTTTGCGTTGTGTGATTTTCTTTGCACTTCAGGACCAACATAATTTTGTCACTTTTAGCCTTCCATAGAATTGTAAAAACAGAAAAATGTCTTCGTGTTTTTAGAGTTCAGGTTCCACTGCAGAGCAGATGACGTCAGAACAGTTATTCAGACTTAAAGAACAAGCAGAGGAGAACCTGTTCTACGGACGGAGAACCTCAGCTTCAGCTCTCAAACAGAAAAACATCCAAATGTCATTGGCAGGAGGGAGAAACAACCTCAGACTGAGGTATCCTTCCACCGTGGACAGAAACTAGATCCGTTTATCCCGGATTGAGACAACTGAAACTAAATTCAGACTAATTCCGAATTATAGTAACAACAAATCAGGCTATAAAGAATTTAAAATAATTTAGTTTTTAGTTCTTTTACCGTCGATAGTTTGTTTTGGTGAACAAAACGGGTCTTTAGGAGAGTTTATAAACTAAAATGTTAAACTTTTTCATGACAAAGTTGTTTTCCAACGTTTTTATTCTGTATTCGTCTAAATAAATGAGCTCAAAGTCGGTAAAACCAAATGTTCTCTTCTGTTCGCACCTGAAAGGCGAACCTCTGCTGTTAAGCCGCTGCTGATTGACAGCTGCGTCAGCCAATCATCGATTGAGAAAACGTGTTCACTAGTGACGTAGAGACGCTCATCCAATAGAAACGCGTCTCTGGGTGTTGACCTCTGCGAGCCGCATCACCACCTTCACGGTGTCCGTGGCGGATGGGTACTATAAAAGCACATCCCCCGAAGTTTTAAAGGGCAGAGTTGTAAAAACTCCCAGGCTGCGGGGAGTCAGCACCACGAACCGGACCCGAACCAGCTCCCCCCGCGACGGACAGCCAGCAGCAATAGACACGACGCCGGAACCGAATCTTTCTTTCTATTCATCGCAGGGCGGCGGGAGTCCCGGAGCACCGAGACGGAGCGGCGCGGACCTCAATGTGAGTAAATGTTCCGCCGCCATGACAGCCAGGCGGAGCGGAAACCCGAATTCTCCGAATCTCGCGTATTGGTAGAAGAAGAACCGAGCTCGGTCCGGATCCGTAGCTGTTTGACACCATCTGGACCGAACCACCGCCGCTTCGCGTCGCTGCCTCCGCCCTCCTCCCGGCAGCGAACGGGTCACCGATTACCGGGGCCGAGCTGAACATCCACCGAAGCCTAAAGCGAGCGCGTGCGGGGCCCGCGCTGTCCCTCCGCCGTCCGTCTGTGTGCTCGGTAACGCGGATTATGTAACGCCGTTTCAGACGGGGGGGGGGCACCGGCAGAGGTCAGGCCCCGCGCGCCCCGGGTCCGCGCGGCGGCAGCAGCAGACGGGCCGCCATCGCCTCTGAAAGGTTCTGTCTCATTCCAGGATCCTGGACCGAACCTGAAGTTCTGCTGAGAGCCGGAGGTTCGTCGTGACGCAGACATGCAGCTGGAGATCCAGGTGGCGCTGAACTTCATCATCTCCTACCTGTACAACAAGCTGCCGCGCAGGCGCGTCAACATCTTCGGGGAGGAGCTGGAGCGCCAGCTGAGGCGAAAGTACGAGGGCCACTGGTACCCCGAGAAGCCCTACAAGGGCTCCGGCTTCAGGTGCATCCACGTGGGGGAGAAGGTGGACCCGGTGGTGGAGCGGGCGGCCAAAGAGAGCGGCCTGGACATCGAGGACGTCCGGAATAACCTCCCCCAGGACCTGAGCGTGTGGATCGACCCGTTCGAGGTGTCCTACCAGATCGGCGAGAAGGGGGCGGTCAAGGTGCTGTACGTGGACGACAGCGGCGAGAACGGCTCGGAGCTGGACAAGGAGATCAAGAACAGCTTTAACCCCGAGGCGCAGGTCTTCATGCCCATCAGCGACCCGGCGGGGGCCTCGTCCGAGTCCAGCTCCCCCTCGCCGCCGTTTGGACAGTCGGCGGCGGTGAGCCCGTCCTTCATGCCGCGCTCCACCCAGCCCTTGACCTTCACCACCGCCACCTTCGCCGCCACCAAGTTTGGCTCCACAAAGATGAAGAGCAGCCGCGGCGGCGGTGGGGGGGGGAACAAAGCGGCCCGCGCCTCCCCCACCAGCCACCTGGGTCTGAATGTCCCCTCCCTGCTGAAGCAGAAAGCCACGTCCTCCTCCATGCACTCTCTGTACGGGCCGGGCCAGAACTCCGCCCTCTCCCCCAACGCCAAGGAGTTCGTGTTCTCCAGCCTGCAGGGTCAGGCCAGCCCCGGCGCCGTCTTCCCGGGGGAGGGCGCCCTGGGCCTGGGGGCGCTGCAGTACAACAATGCCTTCGACGTGTTGGCGGCCTACGGCGGCCTGAACGACAAGTCCCTGATGGACGGGCTGGGCCTGGGGGGCGTGCAGTACTCCAACCAGCAGTTCCAGCCCGTCATGGCCAACTGAGCCCCCCCCCACGGCCAGCCGGCGCCAAGAAGGAAAGACAGGAACGCACAGGTCGACGGGACTGAGGTGCATGCGCCTGGGGGGGCGTGTGTTTCCACTGACGGCGTCCTGAGTTCAAGTCATCGTTTCTTTTTGCCAACAAGCACAAGTTTTTACTTTGAAAATCCTCCAGAAGACGATGAAGGCGGAGCCGGCGGCCGGGTTCTGCGCTGCGTGGTTCTGGCTCTTTTCTAAGCGTAGAACTTAATTTAGTACAGAGTTTGTAAGATTCCAGAGTCTATATTGTTTCTATGACGGCGTTGCATTTCTATCTTTCTACTGCGGATGATTGACAGCTGCAGCAGCTTCTCCTTCTGTTCCTTTTTAAAGACGGTTGAAGAACGGCGCCCGCGGTTCCGGCGCCCGCGGTTCCGGCGCCCGCGGTTCCGGCGCCCGCGGTTCCGGCACGCTGGACCTCCATGTAGAACGTTTGCTTTTTCTCAAAGATGAATCGTATTTTCTGTTAAGAAGTTGAAGATTTTTGCTATTATGGAGAAAATGTAATCTTATGAATATTGATTTTGTACCTAAATTGTGCAATACTTGATAAATGACAAGAAAACACGGTATAACAAAGTATTTTGAGTCAGTGTCTTAATGTTGAGGGACTGAAATAGTTTATATTAAGTTTGTATTAAATGCTATTAAATGCTTGTCTTTATTTTTTTTATTTGATATTTGCACCCTGATCTTTTTAATAAAAACTCCAGCTGAACTCTGTCTGCTGTGCCTCTGTGGTCCGGGTCGCACGCGGGCCGGTGCGGTCCAAACGCTAGAGCTGTGCAGGCTTCAGAACTAAACCGGGTCGCCCAGAATTTAAGACCCGTTTCTTCTGAGACGATTCTTCCGACTGCAGAACCAAAGCAGATTTTTAACTGAAAAAGTTAAAACCTCGTCAGACGGAGGCCGAGGGTGACCTGCCTGACCTCACTGACTCCTCCCATCAGGTTGTGTAGCCATGGAAACGGCTCTCTCAGAGCAGGCGCATGTCCTCCCCACAGAGCTGACGTCCAAACACGGCGGCCCTCTTTCTTGATCCGTCACCATGGCAACAGATGCTAAGCTCATCAATAAGAAATGGGGAGGCTTGGGTTTCCATGAAACGCTCAAAACTGGCAGAACAGGAAATGTTTCTGTGACGTTCCTGCTTTCAGGCCCTCGTCAGGCGAGACTGGCGTAACCATGACAACGATGGGGCCATGAGAGCTGTGAAGCAGCTTGGAAATCCCTGATCAGGTTTGAAAACAGGTTCACGCCTCCTTCAGCCTCAGACGTGTGTTCTGGTTGCTATGGAGCTGGTGCCTTTGGGGCGGGGCCTAATGTTTCTGTATAATGGCCACGATGGCCTGCTCAGAGTCTCTTCAGTGTTTGAATAATTCAGCAGGTGAGGGGGCGGAGCTTCATGAGCGTCCCTCTTCAGGCTCTCGTTGTTCTGACGGCCCCTTCCGGGTTTCTCTGGAAGACGGTTCCGGGAAACAATTTCAGCCCAATTGCAGGAGTTTGCTGCTCCACTGTCAAGAACTTTGCAGGGTTGCCACGGCAACACCATGGCATGGATGATGTCAGTGATCCAGTTTGGCAAATCTATGAAGTGTGCTCCCATTTCAGTTTCCTACTGCAGATTCTGAAACCTGTGGAGGTTTAGATCACAGACCGAGGCGGAGCTGAAGCTCCACCAGAGGGGGCGCCGTCAGGGGCAGAGGGGGCGCCTTCAGGGGCGCCGTCAGGGGCAGAGGGGGCGCCGTCAGCGCCTCCATTCAACAAAAACTCAAACTCTGTTCGTTTGGCGCCTTACATTCAAATGGAAAACACAAAGAACTTTACATTAAAGTAAATCAAATAGCCATAAAATATGAAAATCATTAAGAGAGTGAACATGGGACAACCCCTCCCTCACCAGACCCCTCCCTCCCTCCCTCCACCCGCCCGGTTCCCCCAACATAACCCTGGTCTCGGTGAGGATCATCAGAGTTTGATCGTCAGGCGTTGACCGTGACGTGGAGCGGCGCCAACATCAGATAAGAGCCGAACAAGAGGGAGGAGCTAAAGGGGTTAGACGGCGAGATGGAAGAATGATGTCACAGTTCATGTGAAGGTTTCACGGATGGAAGGTTCAGGTCCAAAGTCTGCTGGTAAACACACACACACACACACACACTCTGTGTGTGTGTGTGTGTGTGTGTGTGTGTGTGTGTGTGTGTGTGTGTGTGTGTGTTCCTCTGCAGCTCTCTGGGATACTCAGGGCCACAGATGGTCCGGTGTCACACCAGCTGAGCGGCTCCTGGCGTCCGGGGCGTCGCCGTGCTGTGACTCCATCTTGCTCTCTCCTCGCCGTCCGAACAGGAGCGTCACGTTTCCACAGATACGCCTCCTGCCGGGGGAGATTCAGGAGCGTCTGAAGGAACGTCTCCTTTTCCAGTTTCACTCATTCAAAAGTTCATCTATGAAACAGAACAAATAAAAACGGTTGTTAACTTTTCATGAGTCAGCTCAAAGATTTGGAGATGTTTTTGACGACGGAGGAAGAGTCTGATGGGAAGCAGGGGAGGAGGAAGAGGCGGCCAGACGAACCAATCACAGGGTCAGAATCCACACCACACCTCACCTCCTCCATCACCGTGTGGAGCGCTGGAGCCACAGCAGGGACATACACAGACTGCAGATTAGACGCTCAGCTGAGAAGGTGATTGGCTGCCTCCTTCCATCTGTCCAGGACCTCTACGTCTCCAGAACCCAGGGGGGTGCAGGTTGGATAGCAGCTGACCCCTCTCACCCTGGACATGGTCTACTGGAGCCACTCCCTTCAGGCAGGAGGCTACGGTCCATCAGGACCAGAACCTCACGACACGAGACCAGTTTCTGTCCCTCTGCAGTCAGACTCATGAACACCTTTAAACTCCTCCCCCCTCAAAGTTCACTCCTATGTTCAGCCGCCACCTCAGTTTGGACTGTTTGCATTATTGTACTCCCATTTATTGTTCTGACCTTTGTGTTCTTTATTTTTACTGGCTGCCGTTTAGTTTTGCTATTCTGAAGTGTTTTATGCGGCACATGAGCACGGAAGCAAATTCCTGCTCTGTTCACTGAAAGTAACAACAAATACTCCTTGAATCTGTGAAAACGTGGTCACAGCCATCGTCACCCAACGCATGTCGTCAGGTCGTCAGGTCGTCCAGGTGTCTGAGCTTCGTCACATCAGCTGAATTTGAAACGTTTCTTCCTCATCCAGGGAAGCTCTTCAGTCAGAACACAGCTTTTATTTTGTAGGAGTCATCAGAACTTCTCAGATTCTCTAAAACCGGCGACGGTCTTGTGTCCTTCAGACAGCTTGGTGATAGAATCCCTCCAGAAACGTCAGGTGCCAGGTCCAGGAGGACCCTCAGAGACGCGTGGTCCTTTGGCGCCGTTGGGTTTTGACCTTCAGCGCGCTCTGTGTGGGGGGGAAGCACCTGTTCCTCGGCGCCGCAGAGCGGCGAGCACGTGACATCTGAGAGGCCCGTGGAGCCGAGGCACGGCAGCGGGAACCCCAGGAAGGAGTTCAGCGTTCTGCTGGAAGAGCGGGCGACCAGAGGATCAGAGAGCTGTGTCGGGATCAACCTGCAGCCGGCGCTCTAATGAAAACGGCGTTTGGCGCCGTCAGCTGCTGCTTTCATCTGCTGCCATCTCATTTCAGAGGGGATCATCCCCCAGACTCAGAGAAACGCCGCATCTCTGCTCCATGCAGACATGATCCATTTTTCATCAGCTCCATAAGCTCCACAGCCCCCCCCCCCCCCCCCCCGCCTCTCTGTTTGTTTTGGTTTGAAGGTTACAGCGCCGAGGGGGCGGAGCACATCAATAGAGTTAAAAATAGACGCTGCAGCGTTTCTGCGTCATCACAGGAGAATCCTCGCCGCCCCCACCCCCCCTCCTCTGCAGGGACTCCTAATGCTGCAGCTCACCTACATCACCTGCAGCTGTGTAGCCACGCCCACTCCCCAGCTCTGGGCGTGGCGGAATGCGAGGAATGTGGGCTGTTGACGTCCAGAAAACAGAGGGAGGGTTTTTACGGAGCACCGGGAGGGACAAAAAGAGTGAAACCATGACTAAGCAGAAAACTCTGAAACCAAAAGGAAAAAGATGAAGTGATGGTTTTGAACTGAAGACATTTTTAGAGCAGATTGTTGAAGTTTGACTATTTAACCACAAATGTTCAGTTTTAGAAACAAAAATTCTTTACAATTTAAAGAACAAAATGAAAAACATTTTTACTAAACCAAACATTTAAAAATAATAATTCTTCATGACATTCAGAGCCTGAGCCCGACCCACCATGACAACACCAAAGACACGAGGCCATGCTCAGTGACCTCTGACCTCTGTGAAGGTCATCAAGGCCACATGTCAGTCTGGGGAGAACGTTTGAGCTGCAGGCGTGAAGCTGTGACGCTTCGGCGGTTCTGCCGGCGGTTCTGCCGGCGGTTCTGCAGCAGCCTCGCTCGTCCTCTGCTCGTTCTCTTCCCTCCCTGCAGGTTTCTGCCTCCACAGAGAAAACAGAAACCTTTCCAGAGATGACTCAGTGCGGCGTGTTGCACAGGCCCCGCCCACTCCTCCAATATTTCACCATCCCGGATTGAAAACAGCCTCCTGATGCACTTCATGATACCCAGAGAAAGGTCAAGGCAGAAAAAAAAGATTCACATCTTTGCTGCTTTCAGGGCTCCTCAGAAGCAAGGGCTGCTGGGAAATCTACCTCAGATTATTGGCCTGCAGGTGGATCCGCCTCCTTCCAGCGCTCTCTCCCACAGATTCTCCGGAACATCGACCCGTTTGAGTTCTTTCCTTCCCGTGACGTTCTGCTCGTCTGTCTGCAGACACGGAGGCGGGACCTCTGCCGGGTCAGCCAATCAGAGCTTTAGGATTTGTTTGTTTCTTGACCATTTCAAACAGTCACACCTTCATTTCTATCCATTCTATTTCCTTCACAGGCGTGTCGGGACTGGAGCCAAACGCACAGAGATGGACGCCGTCCTGAACGTTTGTTTACGTCATGCTTTATGTAATCCAAGCAGAAAGAAGGAAGAACAGAACGTTCTCCTCCTCATCTCTGTTTTCATCTTCTGAACTCGTCCGTTTGAGGTAACGCCTTAACCGTCTGAAGAATGGCGTGACGTTTCCGTTAAAAACACGCCGTCTGTGGAGAAAGACCAAAGTCAGAATCTTCAGCGTTTGTTTCAAATACAAACCTTCGTCAGAGAGCAGTCATGTGATGTTTCTGGTGTCGTAATAGTCAGAAGTGATTGATGTTTACCCTGTTCTATTAATACAGACAATAAAACTGAAATACCGCACATGACCACTAGAGGGCGGTTTCAGAGAAAATCCTTTCTTTACATCAGTTTTGATTCCCACTGCATTTAAAGGGTTTCTTTAAGGTGAAGTAGTGGTTAGCACTCTGACCTCCCAACAATAAGGTGCTGGTTCAAATCCCAGCTGGGACCGTCCTGTGTGGAGTTTGCATGTTTTCCTCATGTGTGTGTGGTTTCCTCCCACAGTCCAAAAGCATGATTCATAGGCGTTTGTGAGGGTGTGGCCCTGTGACAGACGGGTGACCTGTTCAGGACGAACCCCACCCCCATCCAACAGTGGCTGGGATAGGCTCCAGCAACCCTGAAAGGGACACAGCAGGTCTGAAGACGGAAGGATTTCTTTGATTAGCCGGCAGGTGGACTCTACATTCCTTTGACCCGCCCACTCACCTGCTTTTGTGATGTAGATGAGGTGGGCGGGATTCGCTCCTGTCAATATGGGCGACTCACTTCAAGCTTCCCTTTTTGTCAGTGATGTCAGATTTGATTGGTTCTGTCTGAAATCCAGGCATGCAAAGCCTTAGTCGTGACCTATGACCTCTGTGAGGAGCGACCTTTTCAGTTTAAGTGTGACGTCAAGCTGAAAATATCAACTTCTTTGTAGTTTTTTGTTTTAAATCAATCCTGTGATCTATTTTTAGTTTTTTTCTTCACTCTGTTGTGGAGTTATTAGCTGCGGTGTAAACTCAAACCTCTGGCGTTTGTAAGGCTGTGATGATGTCAGCAATCTGGCATGAAGGTGAGGTGTCCACAGCGGGTGGGGGGGTGGGGGGGTTTATGACACCAAAAGTGCAGGACTTCCTCATGTAAGGAACGGCAGCATGAGGCCGGAACATCGACTGTATTAAAGACTTGGACTGAGCGCGTGCAACATCACCCAAAGAAACGCCTTCCCCCCAGCCAGATGAAGCTAATTCAGTCGCCATTTTTCTGCCACACGGACGTCGCCATGTTGGAGCCGGACGAGGTAAGTAAGCAGTGATTGGTCCAAGCTCCTGCAGGACGTCTCTGCCTGCAGCACACTCCATCACGCTCCGCGAGCAGGAAGTCTGCGTTCATCGCTCTGCAGCCGCCGGCCGTCCACGGCGAGCCGCAGGGACGTGCTGGAGTCCCGTGAGGACGCCACATCCCTTTCATGCGGCGGCAGCATTCCCTCTGATTGGACATGCAGCTGAGCTGCGGCAGATCTGCAGCTCTGATCCTCATTACAGGATCAACGCTCTCATCCTTCAGTTCAAAGCGGCGAAGAAACATGCGGCCGCATTTTAAGGAGGAAGAGGGGGAGGATGAGGAGGAACAGGGAAACCTGGAGGAGGTTAACAGGGAATGGGGCCAGACAGGGAATGGGGCCAGACAGGGAATGGGGACTCTGTTTAAACGGCCAAACTGCGATGTTTCAAAGACGGACAAAGGTGTGAGTCAAACCGTGACCTCCGTCTGACGGCGACCTTCTCCCGCTGTCGTGTGCGGCGATGAATCAGACGCCTCTGAGGCGGGAAGATCTGCGGCTGAGGAGAAGGTCACTTCTGCAGGGAGATGGTCTTCCATCAACTCAAGGACCCGGGGTTCAAACCTGCGAGATGACAGATGGCGCCACCTGCAGAATGAGCATTCAGGTGTTTTACGTTGCTGAGCTTTTGCCGTCAGCGTCTGTAAATCAGAGATCATGATGGTTTTCTGGGGACGAATCTGTTTTCTTTAAAATGGTTTGAAATGTTCCTGAAAAAAACTGATTTAAAAAAAAGGATCATCTTACAGAAAAAAAACGTTGCATCATCAGCAAATATGATGTTTGATGGAGCATTTGTTTCTAAACTTGACACCATTAGTCCTTCAGAAACTCATGTTTTATTGAAGCCAACTGTTCATCCATTCATCCATCATCCATCCATCATCCATCCATCCATCCACCCATTCATCCATCCATTCATCCATCCATCCATCCATCCATCCATCCATCCATCCATCCATTCATCCATCCATCCATCCATCCATCCATCTATCCATCTATCCATCATCCATCTATCCATCTATCCATCATCCACCCATTCATCCATCCATCCATCCACCCATTCATCCACCCATCCATCCATCCATTCATCCATCCATCCATCCATCCATCCATCCATCCATCTATCCATCTATCCATCATCCATCATCCAGCCATCCATCCATCCACCCATTCATCCATCCATTCATCCATCCATCCATCCATCCATCCATCCATCATCCACCCATCCATCCATCCATCCATCCATCTATCCATCATCCATCATCCATCCACCCATCCATCCATCCACCCATTCATCCATCCATCCATCCATCTATCCATCATCCATCATCCAGCCATCCATCCATCCACCCATCCATCCATCCATCCATCCATCCATCCATCCATCCCTCCATCCATCATCCACCCATCCATCCATCCATCATCCATCCATCCATCCATCCATCCATCCATCATCATCCATCCATCCATCCATCCATCATCCATCCATCCACCCATTCATCCATCCATTCATCCATCCATCCATCCATCCATCCATCCCTCCATCCATCATCCACCCATCCATCCATCCATCATCCATCCATCCATCCATCCATCCATCCATCATCATCCATCCATCCATCCATCCACCCATCCATCCGTCCGTCCTTAAAACCCACTTAATTCCATCTTGGGTTTCTTTTTGTCTCAACATCCTTGAACATTTTGTTTTACTGTCTTTCACAGACATTTTCAACAAAATAACAACATCAATCAGCGTTCATTTGAGCTGTTCCTTCATTTAGTTTAGCATCTTTAGCATCCTTAGCATCTTTAGCATCTTTAGCCTATAGTTAGGGAATTCTAGTTTTTTTATGCAGTCATGCATTTTAAGCAAAGGTTGGGATTTATTTCACTTTTCAAAACTTTCTTTTTGTAATTCGTATTTAGCAGAAAGGCACATATATGTATGTATATAAATACATACATTTACAAAAACAAACGTTTATCACAGGCAGCAAACAGCTTTTATGAGGACAAAAGGTTGTATTTCATCTGCTTGTCTCGGCAAAGTGATTGTGTTGGATATTATGGGATGTAAACTTAACGAGCTGTCAGCTGTGGGATGAGATACTGTGTGTGTGTGTGTGTGTGTGTGTGTGTGAGTCACTGGCTGTGGGCGTGTGCAGAGCTGCTTCTCTGCACGTGAAACGTGAGACAGAAACAGTTTCCTGATGTTTTGGGTGAATGTGAATTCTTTCTGTCACCGTCCTGCTGCTGAAGGAAGTGAGCAACTTTCCCTCAAATGATTATTTCTGCACCATCAGGACGGAGCCTGTGGATGTTTGCGGTTGTCGTCAGGGAAGCTCTGGTCTCCAACGGGGAATGTGGCGTCTCCACATTCCACGGCTGGTCGCTGACGGCGCCTCATGGCGTCACGCCGGTTTGGCTCGCCTCAGGAAAACATCCAGTGAGTCATTTGAACCTCTCAGGTCAGACGGAGGTTTGAAAACAAAAGCAGTGTTTCCTCCAGAGAGCAGAGGAGGAACTGCAGCTCCAGTGGCCTCACATGACTCTGGAGGAGGAACCCTTTGAGAACCGGACTGGAACATTTATGAGGAACCATCAAACTACCAGATTCAGTTATAAACCATCAAAAATCAGATATTTGGTCTCTGAGCAGAAATTTGGCCTAAATTATTTAAGGGAGAAGTAATTAACCCGAAGGGTTTAAGACCTAAAACTAAAACTGTTCCTACTTCAGACCCACAGAAACGAGGAAAGTGAGATGAGTTTGTGAGAAAAAAAACCAAGAATCTGACATTTTAAAGGATGAAATCATGAAGATTTCAGCCCAAACTTCTCTGGATGCTCCTGAGATGTTTCCACCGCAGCAGAAACAACCGACAGGATCAGGGAGACGTCTTTGGGTTTCCAGAGAGATCCACCTGGAACACCAGAGAACCTGAAGAACCTGAAGAACCTGAAGAACCAGGGTCCTGATGATGAACGTTCTGTAGGGTTTGGCTTTTTTTCCATCTGGACCCCAGCAAAGACTTTCAGAGAAAGAGTATCGGGGCAACATTCGGACACGGCGGTGAGAATGTGATGATGTGGGACGAGTGGTTTCTGTTGATGGATCCATAAATGTTGTTTTTCTGTGACGAACGGGACGAAGAACCAAAAGTTTTGAGTTCCTGCGATCAAATGAAGCAGCAGAGAACCGACTGAACTCATGACTGCAACACGCTAACGGACATTTGTTCCAAACACACGAGCAGGAGGAACGTCTGGAACCGTCAGACTTAGTGGTGGATCTGCAGCCACCGCATCCCATAATCTCCTCCTGCAATGAAATAATGAGCAGAAAGCTGCCCCCTCCATGAGAGGAGGCTCCAGATCTGTTTGGCAGCAGGAGGCATGATGGGAAGAAAAGGCACACAGCCCCCCCCCCCACACACACACACACAGCCCCCCCCCCCACACACACACACCCCCACACATACACACGGGAAGAAAACCCCCCACAGCCAGTTAGTTTCCCTCCTGTTGCTGCAGCACATGTGGGCTCAGAAGTGTCGGCGTGTTGAGGAGCAGCTTCACTTCCTGCTTCACTTCCTGATCCACTTCCTGCTTCACTTCCTGATCCACTTCCTGCTTCACTTCCTGCTTCACTTCCTGATCCACTTCCTGCTTCACTTCCTGATCCACTTCCTGCTTCACTTCCTTTTGCTTCCATGATCTGTTAAACTGGAACCAAAGGGATGTTTGTACTCGGATTTCCTGGATTTAAAGGTTCCTGCTCAGAACTTCCCTCATTGTTGGGTTCCTTCACGTTTTTCCTCTTTCCTGACTGTTCTGCAAGAACGTCAGCCTCAGAGGTCAGACTGTCCCCAAACGCTGAAGCTGCAGAGCTTCCAGCTCGCCGTCAGTCCGTCTGGATAAAAGCATCGGCCTAATAAATAAACGGTGACGGAAGTGGATTGCTTGGCTGCTCATCAGAGAGACGTCTCTGCAGCAGAAGGTCAGAGGTCGCGCTGTAACAACCGCCGCGTCCATCATGGCTGATGAATCCTGTCAGAGTGACTTTGCTGCAGCCGAGGATGGAGATAAATATCGCGCCGCTGAAGCTCGTGTGTCAAAGTGTTCAGGACGAACAAAGCTGCAGTCAGAACCGACACGGGCCAAGAGAACCGGTAAACCGATCCTGTTGTTCTGGAGGATGTGGAGGAGGAAGCGGCCTCTGGGCGGCGGGACGCGCTGTGCCGCCGTCGTACCGTGACTGACGGCCGGTTTCAGGTGAACGGGACAGAAACCGGAGAGGCTTTGGTCTGCGGGGGCCGGCTCACGGGCTCAGGTACGTCCGTCAGTCTTTCCATTCACACCTCACTATCCTTCAAAGGCCTGCGCTGCAACCAGATCTCCACCTGAACCAGGGACTCCAAGTTCTCCGAGCTCCTCTTCCACGAAAAGAACAAAATCTTCATCCAGCTCCAGGAGAACCGAGGAGTCCAGTCCAGTCCTTCATGTTCTGAAGGATTCTTATCTCCAGTCTGTGACCCTAAAAGGGAATAAACGGAAGAAGATGAATGAATCAATATATATCTATATATCTATATATCTGTAGATCTGAACCATGGGTCCATTCTAGCCAGAAATCAGGGTTTTACTTTGTGGGCGGAGCTTCTTTATGAATCTCTACAGAACTTCATAAAGTCCAGATGTTAGAAAATCCTCTCCAAGTCGGGGTTTAAAGGTGCAATAATGTCAGGATTGAGAGCAGCTGTATGTCAGAGTTAAAGAAAACAGAGATGTTCAGAGAGAATCTGCTTCAGATGGCCGTCTCCATGGTGGTTGTCATGGTCACAGGAACCTTCTGGAACCTTCTTGACTGAAGCTTTCATTTTCTGGAAATGACTTTTATTTGTAATTGTGCTGCAGAAATGCTTCCATACACGGCGTCTGTGGAAGGAGCCGGCGCTCCAGGGAGAGCTGCTGTAATCAGACGTCTGTAATGAGTCAGGAGAACAGAGCTCAGTCACAGCTCCGCTCTGAGGTTCTCTCCAGGTCCAGAGGAACCCGTGAGGGTCCACTGGCAGCCGTGAAGGCAGAACCGCGGTGAGCCGGGTCAGAATGGATTAAGAAAGAAGCATGAATGGAGGATCAGATGTTTGATCAGAAGCTCATGCTGGCGTCTGTTTACGGGGCGCCAAACGGAAACGACCAGCTGGTTCAGATTTAAAGAACATTTCTAAATGTTTCACCTTTATGTCAGAATTTAACCAAATGTGATGTTTAATCATCAAAGTAATTCATGTAAATAAATAGAATTTGGCCACGCCCATTACAGGAGTCTGGATGGGGTCAGCCACGCCCTCAGCGCTGTGCCAACACCTGTCAGCTGGAGAACATGGCGATTCTGAACAAGCAGGTAAGTGACGTAAAGACGGGTGGCAGCCTGCAGGTTCCCATCAGGCCTCAGAACGGGTGAGTAAAAGAAGGTTTTTAATACAACGTTGTCCTTCGCTCAGATAATCGTCTGATGGTTGTAGAGGCGGAGCTTCTCACGCCTCTCTCCTCCCATTGGTTCTCCTGCTCTCTTTGGTTCTCCTCCCCCCATTGGTTCTCCTCCCCCCATTGGTTCTTCTCCTCTCTTTGGTTCTCCCCCTCCCTTTGGTTCCGCGTTCTCACTGCAGTGAACCGTACCAGAGTTCATCTGCAGGAGAACAGAGGACGGTGTTCTCAGGAGAACCGGAGTTCCCCTCAGACTGTTGGACCATGACAGCAGCACCTCCTGCTGTGAGCATTCTGACGATGAAGGTGATGGATTCATCTCCTCCTCTGCTCCTCCCTGTCTTTGTGTGAAGCAGACCAGGTGGGAGAGTTGCCCCCCAGGGCTGGCACGGTGGGGGCAGAAGCAGGTGACCGGGGTTTCTGCATGGCGCCGCGTCTGCAGGCGCTCAGCGTCCTCTCCTGCAGGGGGAGAGGAGGACGGACGACTGATGCCCGTTTGCACCACATGCACCCCACTCCGCAACCCCCCAGGACAGATTCGCCCCCCTGACTGTTGATGTCTGTTTTTAGCAGCTGCTAAAAGCAGCAGCCCCCTCAGAGAGTAGAGTTGCATAATCAGCGCGTCAGCATTGTTCCTCTCATAGTAACAAGTGATGCTGACGGCAGGGAGGCAGACGAGGGGAAGAGGAAGAGCAGCAGCAGAACAAAAACCAACGGGGGGGGGGGGGGTCACTTTGTGATGAGGTTACATCACAGCCCCCCCCAAGAGAAAGTCAGGAAGTTTGGTTAAAGCAGACGCAGCTTGGTCCTTTAGTACATACAGAATGATGTACTAAATGACCTCTGCTGGTGCTGCCGCTCTGACTCAGTCTGTGCTCCAAAGTGGAGGGTTCGAACGCTGGAACAAGGTTTGCTTCAGGGCGGACCTAAGACTGGGAACCGTCATGTCTTTGTCGCCGTGGCAGCAGATGGACACATGCTGAACAGGAGGACAGTCCACCATTTGTGTCCACAGTGACCACAGGCACCAGAAATGGTGCGTTCCGTTGACGTGGACTATCAGGTGGGACGTTCCAGCCTCACCTGAAGTCCAGACTCACCTGGTCCCTCCTGAAGCTGCAGCCACTCCTCTACGACCCGTACGGGTCGTAGAGGAGTGGCTGCAGCTTCAGGAGGTCACTGTCACTTTTGACGTTGGAGATTTCTACCAGTTTTAAAGAAAAAAAAACATCCCTGTTGCTATGGAGACAGACTGCAGGGATGGAATCCAGGACAAAAAACCAAAAGCTGATCACTGCTCTGATGATAAACACACACAACAGAGAGCGCCGTCAGGCCGAGGCTCCGTTCCGCTCTTTAATCTCACGACCGACAGACGGAACCAGAACTAAATCTACTTCCTGTTTCCTTCATTTTCCTTTCAGGACATTATTCTGGATAAACTTCTGTCACCATTCATCTTATTGTTTTTGGCTCAACATGATAAATAATGAGGTTCAGCCCCTCTGAAACAGGATGTGATGTCATGTCCTTGTCCTCAGAAGGGAAGTGGGTGAACATTTTTCAAAATAAAAGCACAATCTGAGCTCTGAGACTGTGGTTGTGTCTGAATTCCTTCCTTATACTCACTCTATAGCGCATTCTCCACGTTCTAGAACTGTCCGAATCTACAATTCCAAAATCCAGAAATTTCCCAGAAGCCTTTGCAAAAAACCAGTGTGCGTCGATGCTCACTAGATCGGTGAATATAGACCACAATGCACTCTGATTTTTGCCAAAAAAATGTTGTTTTTTTAATAAACCATCCATGTTTTTACCTTCAGAAGACAGGGACTCATAAATAATTGTGGTTTATTAACAGCAGTGAGTCAGAATGTCGTTTTGAACTCAGGCCTCTAGATAGAGCTGCACTGTTTGGTTTTTAGTATTCAGACACAGCGATCGAGAGCAGCTCGTGTGTTTTCAGCTTCATGTTTTCATTCTTCTGGGGAGGGGGGGTTAACAGCTACCATCTAGTGTGTGTGGGGTGGGGGTGGTGGAGGCGGGGGCTTGTCCGTGACTGTGGGGGAAACATGAGAGTGAACAGAGTGTACCAGGCGCTGTTTTCCTGGACCGCTTCCAGCTCTGTGCTTTGGCGACGCCTCCTGCCATGATGATGCCCCCCCCACTCACATGCTGCCACTGATACCCGTGCAGTTCTGTCCTCTAATGCCCCCCCCCCCCCCCGCCTCCTCTGCATGTCCTCATGTTTCCCTCCACACTCTCGACCTCTAACAGCTTCACAACAGCAGAGGCCTCGGTCATGTCAGGTGACCCGCACACCGGTGGAACCGGGCCACAGCAGAACCCGTCAGAGGAGCAGCAAAGCTCCTCACTTGGGCCTTGGAGGCGATCCGTCACATCCTCTGGTGGGCGGTTCAGCTGCCCGGTGGCCCGCAGACGGTTCTGGACCTCTGAGGAAGTTCTGCTCACATCAGAAAGCCCGTCTTTGAAATGGGCCAAACAGAACCCAAAGTTTAGCTTTTGAGATTTCTGTTGGTCGGTGCTGGTAAAGGAGCGGTTCCAGAGGCAGATGGAGGCGGGTCTATTCAAGAAACCAGGAAGAACCAGAGAAGACGCGGGATGGCGAGCTCCTCTGCAAGTTCACATCAGAGAATGAGTCTGGCCCCGCCTCCAAAATAAGAGAGGAAGACAATGAAGATGTCAGTAGAAAGATGAGGACGTTTACCACACAAAAGCGTCCTCGGCCTCGGGTCCACTGCTCGATCCGTTCAGGAGAACTCTGGATCTGAGGGCGCCAAGCGTTCTCTGGAGAACCCAAACACAAACGCCAACCTCAATAATGCCAAGAGATGGAAACGGACGACAAAACAGTCATTTGTGGTTCCACCAAGCCTTCAGGAGAACGAGCTGAAACCTGTTCTGCTATCAGCTGAACGAGTCACGTGTGATTCATGGTCATCATTTGATCAGATTACGCTGTAAAAGTCTAAACGACCGTTAATGAATGTCCGTCTGCACAACAGGAAGTTAGCTTGAAAAGCTAACAGTGAAAACAGTTAGCATGCTAAAGGCCGCGTCACAAAACCACGATGTACAATCTGCACAGATTACACAGAGGAAAATTGGTCATATGTGGAAAAAATGAGAAAAGTTGTGGTTTTTACGTAAAATTTTCACTTGTATCACGGATGAACCATGTTAAAACCACAGAAGAAGAACTGTAAGGTCCGGCTGGACGTCATGAGTCGGAGACTAAAGACTTCCAAATGTGAGGCCTTTAATGTCGCTTCAGTGGTTCCTGTCGGCCCTAAACACGCCAAACACGCCAAACACGGCATTACATGGAAGACCGGCCTTGACGCCGTCTCCTCATTCCATTTCCATGCACAGACTATCTCACGATGCTCCTTCATATTGACTCCGCCCCCACCCACACTCTTCCAATCACATTCATGCACTGACTGGAGCCCCAATGGAAGCACACGAGAATCACCTCACGCTAGCAACACGGAACAGAGGAACACGGAACAGAGGAACACGGAACAGAGGAACACGGAACAGAGGAACACAGCTCGTCAGTCGCTGCCGTATGAAGGAACCACGCAAAGAACATGCAAACCAACGTAGAACATGAACCGTGTGTGATCATTATGCTGTTTACATACAATTCCTTCATGATTTGAGCGTCATTTCCAAAAATGTAACGTGATCTGTGAAGATTTACGTAATAATTGCGTATAAACGATGTAAAATATGCACAGACTGCACAATCCTAAACTGATGAAGAATTCTGAACAGCTCAAAACCAAATTCACATAAAGAGCTGAAACCTTTGACGGACATCTGTGCACGTCCACCAACACAAGAAACACGCATGGATGACGTGTTACACGCATGCATCACAAAAGACCCACGTGATCGCCTTGGGTGGCATTTTGACACTAAAACTGCAGCAAACTTTCTTTAGGAAGAACTTTTGGTCCCTGTGGAATGTCAGGCCTGTGACATCCCATAGTAGTCACGGGCCTGAAGACAGCAGAACCCAAGCTGTCATGTATTTAGGAGGCCTTTCACAATAATAGTCCATTGACAGTGAAAACAATCTAAAGCAACTTCCTCCTCTTCTTGACATCATAAATGACGTCACTCAGATTTTCAGCTGCCTGGCTCCAAAAATAGACTGTTTCATGTCGCCGGCCTTCTGGAGTGGAGGGAAAATCCGCTTCCTCCTGTGACTTTGATGTTGGCGGCGGCGGGCTGCTGCTGACGGTGTGACGTCCCCGTATTGATCCGCCAGCAGCTGATCAGACTTCTGAAGCAGATTGCATAATGCAGCAGCAGAACCAGGGCAGGGGAGGCTCAGAACTGCAGCCGCTCTGGCTGATGGAGGGATTGCATAAGCCGGGAGAAGAGATGGATTCAGGTCATGGAGGCTCTGGGAGCTGTCGCCAGCGATTAGACCAGACACGCTCAGGAAACGCCAGAGTCTGGCGAGGCCCAGAGAGGCTGCGCTTCCGCTCGGCTGCTGTTCTATTCCTGAGCCGCCAGCGTCCAAAAATAAAACAGAAGGAACGAGTGGGTGAGCACGTGAATATGGAGCCAGCTCCCGCCTCCTCAACCAGTCACAGGGGGGGCCAGCGTTACGGCAGCATCTACCCACCAAACACCACCGATTTTCAACTTAACCCTTGTTCTATTCTAGACACGTTAACGTTGGGAGGGGGGTCATCTAGACCCACTAGACAGTGGGGTCATCTAGTCCCACTAGATAGAGCTCTGAACCTTTGTTCTTCAATGATTTGTGATCTTCACTGGTGTCCATGGATTACATGAAATCCTCTCCACCTTTATCCACCTTTGTCATGGTAGGAGAACACCTCAATGGAAGGGGGGGGGGGGGGGGTCATAGGATAGAACAAGGGTTAAAAGCTGGGATTTCCAGTAAAACGGTCCAGATCGTTTACTGCAAATAAATCCTGCAAATCACCAACCACAAGGGGCCAAAATGCAGTGCTTTAGTGTGCATGTCCCAAGTCCGGATGCATTAGAAGGCTGCAACATCACTGTAAAGACAGGAAGTCAGCAAAAGAACAGAAGAAACCTCAGCCAGTCTATAGAAAACATCAGTCAGAAAAGCAGACTGACCTCATTGGTTATCTGAAGGTTCTGTGGTTTACATCCAGCAAATACAACAGACGTTTGGAGGAATCCAACCTCAGAGCACAGCTGGATTCTGCAGCAGAGGAGCTCAGAAAACCATCAGCTGGGTCTGAATCGGACCTTCATCACTGGTTTGTATTGAAATGAACCCAGAAGGCAGCAGATGACGGTTCTACCTGAGGGCTCATGAAGTTCTGGAAAGGAGGAGCTGGTTGGAGAGGTTTGTGCATCGGAACAGAAAGTCATTTCTAGTCGATTCGTTTTGGAGCAGGCCTGAAGAAAGAACCAGATGTTTGTTCTGCTGGAAGACGTGCTGGACGCTCCACCACCCTCCTTCAGCACTGGCAGGACTCCATCTCCATCGTTCTGCTTCTGAAGGCTGCTGTGCCTCTGCTGCGACGCGTTCAGAAGGACAAAGATCTCATCTAAGCGGGGGCTGCATGGAGGGGGCAGAGCATGATGTGGGTCAGGGTCCCCTGAAGGGCCCATGGCTCATTACATGAGACCAGAACCAGCAGAACAGACGTGACCTGATGACTGCTGTTAGAGGATAAATGCCTGCAGTCCATTTGAAACAACTTTATTGTTCAGCTCTCAGAGAACAAAAAGCTCCAGAGGGTTCCAGCGTCTCGGTTCGTGAGTCTGGAGCTCCAGAAATGTTCTGACAGCTGCACAGACGGAGCTCACCTTTGTTTTGCTGCATGGATGTTAGTCTGTGCTGCCATCTAGTGGATTTAACTGAGAATAACACTGTTCCACACATCAAAAGCTTGGTCTGTGTGTGAAATACAATCATTTCCATTTTACCATCAACATTTTGGAAACTGTTTGATCAAAGTTCATATAGTGAGACACAAACAAACTCTAGTTTAGTTTACTGAACGGATTTATCTGAAATTCAAGACAGCAATCCAGAAGAAGCGGATCAGACCCAAACCTGAGGATGAGGTTGGACACCAAAACAAAGGAGAAAAGATGGAAGACGACAAACAGGATGCAGGTAGGACGACTGACAAGTCAATCCAGCTTTGTGTTTACAATCTTTACATTCTTGTTTCTGCCCAATGCTTGAAAAGTAATGTACACTATGTTATGGACGAGACTTAATCTGATTTGATGAAAAACCGACATATTAGCAACAACACAAGGGGAATTTTGGATTTATTAGATTACTCAGAACACACTGATTCCAAAGCACTCATCATGATTTTAGACTTTTACTAAGCTTTTGACACTGAGGAACATCCCTTTCTCTATGATGCATTGAAGTTATTTGGCCGTTGCTAAAATGTTTTATAAAGACATTAGCAGCTTTATTCTTTTTATCCTAATACATCCCAAAGATTCTCCAGATCAGTGCGCCAAGGATGCCTAATTTCTCTCTTTTTCCTTATTAATTGTTGCAGAATTACTTTCAATAAGAATTAAAAAATTGTCTAAATGTATTTGGTTTATCCATGTTTCAAAAGGAAATCAAAATAACATAATTAGCAGATGATACTGCATTATTCGTAAAAGACAACAACCAAAGTGATCTTGCTTTAAGTATAATTATTTCCTTTTCAAATGCTTCTGGATTACATCTTCATTTAGGAAAATGTGAAATATTAAGTATTAAAAATGTAAAATAGGAAAAATTCATAGTATCTCTGTTAAAGATGTAGTTACATATTTGGATATTTGCATAACCAAGGACATAAAATCTAGACAAAAACAACCTTTCTCCTTGAGAATTCAAAAAATGAAAGATGTCATGCATATGTGGCTTGAAAACATCCATGTGTTTAAGTGGACGGTGTCTCCAGAGTAGTTCATCCTGCCTTATCTTTATTTGTTCCTGAAACCACCTCTTAGTTAACTTTGTATAGAAAAATAGACGCCGCTATCTTCAGAAAGAACAACTTCATGCCTCCTCATGTAAAGGAGGCTATGAACTCATTTAGATTTGAACTATTCATTTAAAATGAACTGGATTCAAAAATGCCTTCAACACTCAAATTCAATGTGGATTCTGTATCCCATTCAATATCTTTAATCAATGGTCTGCAATTTCTATTAAAATGGAATTATGATACCAAATGATGATAAAAAGGTAGAAAATAGTGTTACTCTGTTACTTCTCCAATCTAAAGTATACATGCATAAGTGCAGAGTAAAAAAACTACAACTTCTAAATTGACTGGATTTATGATAGAGATGTTTGAATTTTATGAACACGTTAAAAAGGTTATAACATACAAGATGTTCATAAAAATGTTCAGAGATTAGAAGTGTCTTTTGTTAAAATAACGTTACATTTCTGTAATGTTAAAAACCTGACATAGACTATACTTTCAGTTGTTTTTAGTGCTGTTTGTTTTTGCGAGAGAACAAACAACAACTGAAACTTTATAAAGAAAAGAAAATCATTGTTTTGCTTTTAAATATACAGCTTCAATTTTTATAGGGAAATATTTGGCAAGTAGAAAACTAATTTGGCTGGTTAGACTTCGGATGTTACCGGCCAGCCCGGCTAGTAACCAACAGAGTTAATTTAGAACCCTATATAGATGTACATAGAAAACGCCCCTCTCACCCTCCATGGGTGGTTTCTCCTCCAAGCTGGGGTCCTCTACCAGAGGCCTGGGAGCTTGAGGGTCCTGCAGTATCTTAGCTGTTCCTAGCACTGTTCTTTTCTGGACTGAGAGGTCTGAGGTCTTTCCAGGTATCTGTTGTAGCCACTCCTCCAGCTTGGGGGTTACTGCCCCCAGTGCTCCAATTACCACAGACACCACTGTCACCTTCACTTTCCAGGCTTTCTCCAGTTCTTCTCTGAGTCCCTGGTATTTCTCCAGTTTCTCATGTTCCTTCTTCCTGATGTTCCCATCACTTGGCACTGCCACATCCACCACAACGGCTTTCCTCTGTTCTTTATCCACCACTACAATGTCTGGTTGGTTCTCCATTACCATCCTATCAGTCTGGATCTGGAAGTCCCACAGGATCTTTGCCCTCTCACTATCTACCACCTTCAGGGGACCAGCTAAGATCCTGCAGGACCCTCAAGCTCCCTGGCCTCTGATAGAGGACCCCAGCTTGGAGGAGAGAACCACCCATGAAGGGTGAGAGGGGTGTTTTCTATGTACATATAATTCTAATTAGAAGTTTATCATTTTGAATTAGAATTATTTATGTGTTGGTAACATGACGCTGTCATTTAAATAAAGGTAAATTGAATCTTTGCATGGATCTTTGGGGATTTGATTTAGTTTTTTGCTGATTATCTTTTCAGACTGATGGTGTCAGAAATCCTTCAGCATCTGATGAAGAGGAGTCTTTGAGTTGAAGAGCAACATGTTTCAGTGATTTCCCTTCCTTCAGACCTGCAACCAGCCGCCATGAGATGATGAAGTGCAGCCTGTTCATCTGCAGTCAGAGCTTCCAGATGATATGACCAGAACAGATGCACGTCATGAATCAAAGGTCCAGAACCACCCGGCTCGCTGATGCGTTCCGCAGGCGCCCGGCCTGCTGGAAGCTCCTGGCAGGGGAACGTCCTCACAGCCCGGACCACACCGCCGCCGCGGCCTCGCCTGAACCCAGCTCGTGAACGCATCGACCCCACCTGAGACCAAACGAAGCGGCGAGCCAAAACATATCAAAGCATAACTTGAGGCTGGCCCAGCTCAAACTGGAAAAGCATGAAGGCCTGAAAAAGAAGGATCACACATGTTTCAGAGTATGTGCAGACTTTTAATTGATAATAAATTGTGCTTTTGCAGCCCTGCGCCGCACATGAAAGCAGCCCAAGGTGTTTTTCATTCACATGGGGGGGTAATTGATAGCATTTGTTTGGTTTTTACATATTTGATCCACTTTCCTCAGTTGAACCGTCAGTTCTCCAAAGGCGTCAGAACCTCCTTCACCGTCATGTGACTGAACTCGGGTCCTGAATGAGTCGGGGGTCTGATCTCCTCATCCAGGTACAGGATTTCCAGAACCTTCTAGCCAGAAGCAGCTCATTTTCAAAAGCAAGCAGCACAAAGACCCACGTTCTGACAGATTCTGAGTCTGTGTTTGGTTGTTTGGAAGACCCAGACTGTGATCCAGTCAAACCAAAACGCAGTTTGAACTTCAGCATTATTGTCCAAACGTGCAAATATCTGTGGAAGTTGACTTTTTTCATGTTTATTTGTATCCAAACTCCTTTAGTGCGGCTTTAAATGGACGTGTCGGATCTTCATGGAGTCGCTCGCTGACAGAAAATTAACATCTGAGCAGACCGAGTGATGCTCAGCAGAAACCTAACAGGATCCATCTTTAGTTTGAACCGTTCTCTGATTCCTTGTTCTTGATCTGCTTTTCTTCTGTTCCTTCCAGCTCAAACCTCCTGGTCTACCTGTCACACCTGGTTTCAGCTTCAGCTCAGCTGCTTCTCGTTTGGCTGATGACCTCCAGGCTTCATAAGTCTGTTTCTCAGACGCCGTCTGATTCTGGTCTGCTGGGATTCTGTGCTGAACTCCCTCCTGCTGCCTTATCGGCTGGTTGTTTGTGTCACTGGGGGCGTGGTCCGTCCAGGTTGATTTAGGCAACAAAATGAGGATTTTCAACCTGAATGAAGCAAAACAACTTCAGCCTAAATCCATCTGACTGGAATCGATTACAAATGTTTAGAATAAACCAGAACGATGTGGATGATGCTGCTGCTGCTTAAATGTGACCAAAACAAGCGACTGAACCACAAAACTGTCAAATCCGTTAAAGTTCCTCCTGTCTTTACGGTTTTCCTGTGAACAAAAATATTTAGTTTTTACAGCGACTTGATCAAAAGTATTTCTAAAGGATTCTCAGAAATACTTGTACTTGTTTATTGGTTATATATATAAGTTATTATTTTATCTGCAAAAGTTCCGTTTTTGCAGTAATGGCTGTAGTGATGAAGAGTTTCTGAATAATTCGCTTTAATCCGACCCCAAACTTTACGAGCAGAGACCACAGAACGCTTCCTGAACCTGGGAATGTAAAGACGCCTGAAGTAACAAATCTAGAATAAAGACAGAAAAATCAGTTCAAAGAGTCTGACCAAGTTCACAGAAAAGGATTCACATCCGTTTAAAAGAAACAAAATCTACAGATTTTCTCATATGGCTGTGAAATTTATGAAGAAATACAAATACAGAGCAGAATTTCTGAATCTGAATATTACATTTTAAATTGAAATGTAACTTTTTTAAATTGGTAAAAAACAAAAAAACTAAAAGCCATGTCCTCTGATAATACCCAAAACCAATAATATAGAAAAACATAAAAGTGAACTTTTCTTACAGTCTGAACAGAATCACTAGAGTCTCTGCATTTCTCTGCAGTCTGCTCACTTCAATCGTTCATTATAAGGTTTTAAATATCTGTGTTTATTAATGACTAATTAATTCATTAGTTTATACAGATGTCAGATGATGAGGATGTAGTTTTATTAAAGTCTCAAATTATGAAGATCTACGATTTTAGTTATTTCCATTTATGAAGATTTCCATTTTCTAAGATCAGTTAAAAAGTTAAAAACCTCATGAAGGTCTTTTTATTTTTTATTTTATTTGCACGTATAAAGACATCGCTTTTGATTTCATATTCCTGGTTTAAATAAAGATTTCCTTTTTTGAAGGTCTCAGTGGATGAGGAACTTCATGATCATCGCAAAATATTTCTTGTTTTAAAAAAAAATCTAAAATAATTTCAGAAGATGATGATCTAAATTTATAAATTTATAAAGATGTTTATGAAGATTTCTGTTGATATATGTTAATATATTTTATATAGAATTTAGACTGAGATTTTGAATTTAACATTTTGGACTGATGGAGATTGACCTCTTTAATCACAAATATCTGTTCTGGAATCTTAAGGATTTGATGAAGATGATGAAGAATGATGAAGATCTGATGTAATAAACATTTCCTGCACCAACCCTCTCAGATTATTGGCTTGTCTGCGATCCTGATATTTTGTGCATGTCACGTGCACGCCGGTACAGGTTGCCCCCCTCCCCTACTCACCTGGACGGACAGTTAAGATTAGAGGCTTAAATTGCGTCTAGCTGAGTTTGTGTGAGTTTGAGTCCGTGTGGCGGCCGGGTTCAGGGTGACCCTGCTGTAGCTGGGATAGGCTCCAGCAACCCCACAACCATAAAACGGTTCTGAAAATGGAGAACTCAGAACAATCAGCCTCTGAAGCAAGACTTTGCTGTGGGAGGAACCTGAAGCGCCTGCAGAAAACCCCAAATGTGGGATTTGAACCTTCTCACAATGAGGTGACCGTGCTAACCACTATACCACCACCATCATAAAATCTGAAATGGCATGTTTTTGTCCACGGCGTGACGGGACAAACGTCAGTACGCGGCGTGGATTCTGGATCTGCAGACCGAGCGGTTTTCTCTCCAGAGCGTCCTGCTGCCTCCTCCTGTGATGGAACGCCGTCCCGCCCCCTCCGGATCGAAGAAACAGAGTCTCCTCTGGGAAGCGGAACACCCTGGTTGAAGCCCACCCTGAGACGCCTGCTGGCACGCCATGAAACACTTCCCAGCTTTACAGCTTGGGCTCCGTACCCAATTAGGCAGAGCGAAGCAGATTTACAACGCCACCAGGGCCTGGAGACGGATGGACCTGTTTTGAAGTTTTCAGGGATGGAGGGGGGCTGGGAATACGCTATTCCCAAGCCTCTTTTATCACGTCCTGTCAGGTCTGCAGGTAGAGCGAGTGCAGACTCCAGACGGGACGGAGGAGATCAGAAATGACAGGAGAAGAGCGTCTGATTGGTTCATTTTATTCTCAAAACATTGTACAAAATAGTTGGATTCATAAACAGAAATATGTTTAATAAATATGTTAGGAAGAAGCTGAAAAAAGTTCATTAGATAGGAAATATTTTACAACCTCGTTGATCTGTTACAGACCCGCTCTGATGAAGATGCAGGTCTGAACGTTTGCTGATGATGGAGCGCTTTAAGACGATGAACATTTCTGAGAATCTGGTTATTCAAGTTGTTACACATCAGCAGCAGCCGGAAAAATGCCTTCTGAAAGAGACTGAATTTGTGACGCAGAAAATACTCTGGGCGGGGCCACAAGCTCCCTGCTCTAGCTCCGCCCCTTTCTGATCATCCACTGTCAGACAAACCGATCCATGAACGTCTGTTTCCTGGAACCTGGATCAGAACTGGACGGATGGCTGGTTCTCTGATGGTGAGGGGCTGTGAGCCAGTGGGGGAGCTCTCAGTGAGGATGGAGGGGAAGTGGGGCGGGGTTACTCTGCGCCAACAGTCCTGCCCATAACTCAGAGGTGAATTCTTGAATAACTCCTGCCGCTCTGCAGAAACTGTCCTGAAAACAACACAGGTTTTTGGGTTTTGGCTAAAGATGGACAGAGAGTGATGGGAGCGGGACTCGAACCCCGTCCACACCAGGAGCTGCAATACCAGTTTAGATTCTGTACATATTTATAAAGAGGAAAGGGGTCCTGAAGGTCGCCCGCTGTCCTCAGAGACAGGAATCGAACCGTGGATCCTCTCAGAAACGTTCTTCCTTCCACGCTGCAGCGCCGCCGTCTCTCTACTGAGGGCTGCTGGTGATCGCCCGGAGGACCTCGCAGGCGTTCTTCGACGCCACGTCCTGCAGCCTCCGGAGGCGGCGAGGGCTGGCGGCGCCCATGAAGCTGTCGGGCTGAAGCACCGCCATGCCGTCGCTGACTTCGCCCATGATGATGAGGAGGCCCTCGGCGGCGGCGGCCGTGATGTTCGGGCACGAGCAGCTCCAGTCCACGTTGAGGAACGTGACCTCCAGGGGCCCCCTCCCGAAAAAGCGCAGCCCCATCTTCTCGTCCTTGAAGATCTTGTCGATGGTCACGAGGGCGTGGCCCGTGTCCTTCTCCTGGCTGACGTCCGCCAGGCGCCCGGTGATGACGAAGTCGCTGCGGCAGAAGCTGGGCACCATCTTGGCGCGCGGCGGGCAGCCCTGGCAGCGGGGGGCCTTCTGGTGGGGGCAGCTGTCCTCACAGGCCCGCTTGGACTCAAAGTTGTTGTTGTTTCCGCCGCAGCCGCCGTAGATGAAGGTGTGACACCCCCGCAGGGCGCTGTACGCCCACCGCAGCTCGTACGCCTTGCAGGGCCCCTGCAGGCTGGGGAGTCCGCAGGGACCCGACGGCTCCGGACCGCAGCACCGCATGCAGTCCTGGAGGGACTCGAACCGCCGGGGCGGCTCCTGGCTGCTGCAGGAAGTGAAGCTTCGGCACACGTTGGCGTTCGGCTCGTAGAACCAGCTCACCGTCTCCGGCCCACTCCCACAGTCCTCCTGCGGGCTGGGGGGGCTCACACACGCCTCAGGGGGGCAGCGGCTCTGGTTTTTGGACTGCGGGGGGCTGGGGGCCTCAGCGGGCAGCACGGTGAGGAGGTGGAAGGCCTGGACCGACCCAGAGGGGTTTTGAACCGTGCACCTGTACACCCCCGAGTCGGGGGGCTGGGCGTTGTAGACCACCAGCTGACCCTCGTTGGTGACCACCATGTTTCCGACCATGTGGTTCCGCCTTAAGGCCACGCCCTGCTCGTTGGGGGGCGCCTGCTTCTCCCAGATGACGTCAGGCTGAGGCCGGCCCGTGACCGCGCACAGGAAGCTGGCCGTGTCCCCCGCGTTCACCATCTGGTGGGCGGGGCTTCTGACCACCAGGGGGGGCTGCGGTTCGGTGGGGGGTTGCGGGGGAGTGGTGGTGGGGCCCACAGTGGTCATGTGGGGCAGTGGGCGACCTGCTTCGGGCCAGGTGAGATGCAAGCGGCAGGAGACCACCGTGAGCGTGACCCCCTTGGAGCACGCCTCCGCGTCCATGTAGCAGCGGTTGTAATACGTCATGCCGTCGGAGGCGCACGTGAAGCTGGGCTCGCGCCCGCAGCGCTCGCGGCATTTGCAGTGAGGCTGACCGTCCCAGACGTCGCACTCGGATCCCTGCTGCGTGCACGTGAAGCCCGCGCAGCTCGCCTCTTTGGGCGTCATGGACGGGCCCCCCGCCGCAGAGCGCGCGACCACGCAGCTGCGGCCCCCGCAGACGTTCTGGCAGCACTTCTCAGAGGGGTCGCACTCCTGCCGGGGGGACACCTTCATCAGACTCCTCGTCTTCATCACAACATCAGATGTGCACGAGCCGTAAAGCTTAAAATGCTCACCTGGTCGGACTGACACTCCCGCGTGCACGTGCTCATGGCGTCCACCCACAGGTTGGGGTTCACGTCATTGGGGCAGATGCCCGAGTGCGCGTGGGTCACGGGCGGCAAACCTGCGGCGCGGAGCTCTGTGCACGCGCGCGCGAGGATACAGAGCCACAGCAGCATCTCCAGCAAGGCAAGCGCGCGCCTGAACAGTCCAGCGGGGGGGGGAAGGAGTCACGCACCGGGGTCCGCAGGGCAGCGGGTCAGTCAGTGATGGTCGCGCGGAACGGAGCCCGGCCGGTGCAAGGATGAAAGCTGCAGCTCACGCGCCGGGAGAAGCTTTAAGATGAGCGGGGGGTGGGGGGAGAGGGGGCACCTGCCTGTTAAAAAGGCGCGCGGGGTCCCCCGTTTAACTGTTTGTGCTCTGCGCGCGCGGCGTGCCAAGACTTCAG
Organism: Oryzias curvinotus; assembly: GCA_023969325.1. Taxonomy (NCBI): domain Eukaryota; kingdom Metazoa; phylum Chordata; class Actinopteri; order Beloniformes; family Adrianichthyidae; genus Oryzias; species Oryzias curvinotus. Next base: position 1,774,663 of record CM043724.1, read on the forward strand.
AGGAACGTTGGTTTCTCTGACAGGACGCCGCGCGCGCGCGCTCAAACTTTTAGGGTATTTGTGAAAAGTTTTCATGAAAACAAACTGATGATGTGATAAAGAAACACGTTCTGCTTGTGATGAGTCTGAACTCCGCAGGCGCAGATTCTGCGGCTGTTGCGCAACATCTGCCTTCATCAGCTGACCTCCGTGTCTTTGTTCACTCGTTACTCTCCTGCGTGCGGATGCGTGCACGTGCGCACGAACCTTCCCCAGACGCGCATGCGTGCAGAAATCGGGACGGGACGAGTGTTTCGACATCCCGACCCAAACGTGAGTCCAGAATCCGGAGCGCAGACCCGACTGCGGCAGAGGTGAGCTGAGGACAGGCTCAGGGGGCGGGGCTTTGCGGCGCGCGCAGGCGCGCAGCGACTAATGAATGAAGTTGTAATTTTCTCTTTGAAGAACTTCCTCCGGTTCAGCCGAGGACAGGCAGCTATTAAACCGCGGACCCACGCTGCGCGCGTGCGCGTGTGAGGCAGAGCGGTCTTGTTTACCTGGGACGCACAGCGGCAGGTCTCGGTCCTGGGGGGGGATCATTATGTCTGCAGCTTCTTAAGGTCTGCTTCAAGTTTGCGGAACATCTGGGCTTCAAACGGCTTCAGGAGGGGCAGTGCGCATGCGCCAGGACTACAGAGGTTATCCGAGGTTCTGTCAGCGGTTCCTGGAGAACATGGAGAGAGAACAGCACTGTTCTGTAGAAAACGTGTTTGCTCTCCTGCTGATCTTTGTCTGCGCTCCTCGTTTGTGTCTCGAATGAATCCTAAAAGTCTAGAACAGATGAGAACCTGGAGGCCACGCCGACCTTCCTGCAGCTTTGGGACTCCAGATCCACATGGAGGACTCTGAATCAGAATCAGAATCTTTTATTATCATTCTGCAGAGCACAATGAAATTTTTTCCAGCCACTCTCATCCAACAATATAAAAGATAGAATAAAATAAGATAAGAATAAGGAGCTATATAGGCATAAATACTTAAATACTGTACAGTAGAGTGGGGTGAATATTGCACATTATGGGTATTCCACATTAGAATGGATATTGCACATACAGCATGAATATTGCACACATAGTTTAAAATAGAGACAGAGCATTGTCAGCTGTGTGCAGACTGGGGTTAGTGGGTTATGTTAAGTCTGGGGGAGGGGGCGGTTTCGTTGACCCAGTTGTGTGATGTGGGGGGGGGGGGGGGTGGATGGACCTCACTGCTCTTGGGAAGAAGCTATTTCTCAGTCTGTTGTATGAGTTCTGATGCTCCTGTATCTCTTCCCAGAGGGAAGAGGTACAAACATGTTTTGTCCTGGGTGGGTGGGGTCTGCAGCAATACGACCAGCCTTCCGTCTGACCCGGCTGTCGTACACTGAGTCAAGTTGTGGGAGAGGTCCTCCCACAATCTCCTGTGCGGTTTTCACCACCCGGGCCAAGTCCTTCTTGTCTTGAGCGGTGCAGCTCCCGTACCACACCGTAGCACTCAGACACAGGATGCTTTCAATGGTTGCCCTGTAGAAGTTCCCCAGAAGTTGTGATGAAACAGGTGACCAGAGAGGACCAGCAGGTCCGAGTTCAGACTTGGATCCATGGAGAGCTGAAGGAGGACAGAGGAACATCTGGACTCGTGTTTGGATGGGAAAGAAAAGGACTGGAACCTTTCAGAGTCAGACACAGAGGTGGGAGTGTGATGGTATGAGGTTCGTCTGAACCACCGACCCGAGATCTGCAGCCATAGAAGATTCAGTCAGATTGAAGCTGTGTTCATCTGAATTCTCTGCCTGTCCAGAAGGTGTTCATGGCAGGTGTGGGAGGAGCTACTGCCAGATGTTTGTAGCCTGACCGCTGCATGGAGCGGCGTCCGTGTGGATCTCATGAATGATGCACGAAAGACCCGGAAGACGTTTAGAGATCAGGCTGATCTAGTATGTAGAGTTCTACAAACCCATGTCCGCTTCAGGACATCGTTCAGAGACTCTCCCAGTACCGGCAGCTTCAGTCCCGCTGCGTCTCAATGACGGCCGCTGTTTCCGGTTCTGTGACCCAGTTGGAGGGCCGACATTGACCCGAGGGGGGGGTTTAATAAACAAAGATAAAATGAGAGATTCCTTTTTATTCTAGTCTCTGTGAAAACAAGAAAATGTTGCTGAGCAGGCGACCCCCCCCCACACCGCTGCTCTCTGTGTGGCCCCCCCATGGGCCGGCATGAGCCCTGCCACAGACCACAGGGGTGCGTAACCTAGGGGGTGCGGGGGTGTCGGCTGTTTGAGTGACAGGTTCTTCTCACGATGAGCTTTTCTCCCCTGTGGGGTTACTCTGACCCCCCCCCCCCCAGCCACTTTAGTTTCACATTTGACTTTCCGCCTCAGCCGTCATGAACGGGTGATTGACAGGTTTCAGGGCCAGAGCACTGATTCTGACCAATAGGAGGTCACTTCCTGTTCTGTCGGGTTCTCCTCACTGACGCCATCTTGGTCCAGCTCTTGGTTTTTGGTGGTTCTGTCTTTTCTAACCCCACGCTGGTGTTGGTGGATCTTGCAGCATCAGCATCCTTCAGCGTGAGCTCCCCCTGGTGGCGGCGCACAGACATGACACTGTTCAGGTGACGTCAGGTGAAGAAGAGAAGAGACCCGGATGTTGTTCCCATTTTTTTTTAATAAAGGCGTCAGCATTTTGGTGATACAGTAATTCAAGTTTTTATAGATTGGGCTCACAGAAGAATCACATGTCTAACTCAGCAAAGTTTTCTCAAAGAAGCATAAATAACAGTACAAAAATAAGTGGGCGGGGTTTTCTCCTGAAGTGGCACAGTGTTGGTCTCTGCTGGTAGAAAACGTTCCTCCCTTCAGCTGAGGGACAACGATGCGTTCACTGGCTTTTCCTCCCACAGCTGAAGGCCCTGAAGGCAGCACAGGCGCCATCGAGCGGCACGTGCTTCCTGCTCAGATGCAGGTGAGACGAAGCCGCGGCGGTTCTGGAGGTGCCGGGTCATCCCCGCGACCTGGCTTCACCACCACGAAGGGCCTGAAGCAGCAGGAGGGAGGTCCCACGGCGCCTTCACTGGACCAGGCCGGCGTCTTTGGCCATGCCGTAGAAGATTCCTCTCTTGGAGATGAGGTTGCTGGGGGTATCGAACTCTGCGATCTTCCCCTTGTCCAGCACCAGAACTCTGCAGGACCAGACGAGTCGGGTTAGGACCACATCCTCAGACATCACGGCTCGCCGTGCGCACATTTGCCTTCATGCTTCCATGTGACGGAGCTACGTTAGATTATCCGCACCAACAGCAGAGGGCGATAAAGAGCAGCGCAGTACCAGTAACCCTCAGAGCTCCAGCTGTGGTGTCGACCATCAGCAAGAGATACCAGACGTTTCCTGATGTTATGACGGAACGCTTTCCTTCCTTTAAGATTATAAACCTGGAAAACTCTACCTGAACTTCAACACGTCTTCCATTGTAATCAAATGGTCAAATTCAGTTTATTCAATGATCACAATGTGAAGCACTGCAGCTGTATGTCATACACAAGCTGCTTTTATTTTGGTAACTCTAAGTATAGAAAGGAAACAGTCATTATCGTCTGACTCACACTGAAATATATGTTGTTGTGTAAGAAAACAAATAGACTGAATGTGTCTGAACCAGTGAGGTTCTAACAGGAAATCTAGTTCTGTTTATGTTCATCATTAATGTAGATTCTCCAGAACTTTTAAACTTTCATAACCAAACAAGCTGCATCATAACCTTGAAAAAAGGTTTCTGGTTCAATATCGTGACGCGTATCGTATCTCTTGCAGATACACCCCCCCCCTAAAAATACTCTAAGTCTAACACAGGTGTGTCGCGGTGGTGACATGCTTATTTACCGCTGAAGACAAGAAAATGATCAGATGATAGAAAACGCTGACGATCCTAAGCTAACAAAGGACATGTAGCCTGAAGCTAAGGAGGCGTGAGAAGCTCTGGACCTGCTGGACTCTACAGAACTGCAGTCCCACCTGGTGTAGTCCATGATGGTGTTGAGTCTGTGTGCGATGCTGAAGACGGTGCAGTTCTCAAACTGAGTCCGTATGGTGGACTGGATGAGGTCGTCGGTCTCCAGGTCAATGGCAGCGGTGGCTTCATCCAGGATGAGGATCCTCGTCTTCCTCAGCAGAGCTCGGGCCAAACACACCAGCTGCCTCTGACCCACACTGGACACACAGCAGCGCATCAACACCCCCGTCAGGAGCCAGGAGGGCCCGGACTCCCCTGGAACCCACCTGAGGTTCTCTCCTCCCTCGGCGCACTCCATCTGCAGCTGGGCCGGCTGGTTCCGGACGAACCCGTGGAGGTGGGAATGCTCCAGAGCTTTCCACACGTCTTCGTCCGAGTACTTGTCGAAAGGATCCAGGTTCATCCTCAGGGTCCCGGAGAACAGGACGGGTTCCTGAGGCAGAAAGGTGTCTGGTTGGATGAAGCCAAGCCTGGTTTGTGGGCGGAGCCCCGTCAGCTCAGGTACCTGAGGAATGATGGTCAGTCTGGACCTCAGATCGTGGAGGCCGATCTCTGCGATCTTCACGCCGTCGATGCTGATCTCTCCTCCAGCGGCTTCCAGCAGCCGGAAGAGGCAGAGCGTCATGGACGACTTGCCGGCCCCCGTTCGTCCCACAATGCCGATCTGCAGAAGCCGCCATGAACGTCTTTGTGTGGGAACCCCCCCCCCGAGGGTTCTGCCTTACCTTCTCCCCTCCCTTCACGTCCAGCGTAATGTTCCTCAGGACCAGGTCCAGACCGTCCCTGTAGCGAACGCTGTAGTCGTGGAACTCCACCTTCCCGTCCGTGGGCCATTCGGGGGGGGGCTTCTTGTCCTCCACCTCCCAAGGAGCCTGTGTTTGTAAAGCAGAACCAGAACCTCAGTCTTCAACCCCTGGTCCAAACCCCCTCCTTCAGTGTTCCTTTTTGGTCGTGGAACCGCTCCGTCACCAAGAACCTTGACTTGCTGGAAGTCCAGACCTTCAGACTCGACTCTCCTCAGCTTGTCCTCAGTTAAACACACCCATGTGCGGTTCGTAGCGGGTGTGGTCAGTGGTCGCTAAGGGAAACCGTAAAACTTACTGTGAAGTAGAAACACAAGAAGTCTGGTTTATGAGCTCGAGACATGAAAACAAGTCAATGGTTGCTATGGGCAACCACCTTCAGGATCTGCTTTGAGCCTAAATCTGTTATGTATCTGTTGTTAGCCATCGATTAAAAAACAAAAACAATAGACGGATGACATGTGGTCATGTGACCTGTACCGTGCTGGTGTTAGCTATTCATCAGAACTTGGACCTTTCATCAGGTATGGAGCCAGCAAAGCCCTGGTTCTGCACCAACTCCAGCTCCAAAACCACATGGATAAGACCCCAAGAGGGGGACCCGCCCTCCAAGAGCTGCCCCGCCCTCCAAGAGCTGGCCCCCTCCAAGCTTCTCCTTCAAGAAGTCCAGGATTTATGAATGCACCCAGAGAGTCCTGTCTGTGTCGGGTCTGGTTCTGGTCTAGGGTATTGGTTCATGGTTGTGTTCTTCCAGCTGATTGGTTGGGCGTTCTTATGGCGCATCCAGAGCAGCGCGGCGCCAACCCCCCCTTAAAGGCACAGGCGCGTTCCTTCACCTCCGGTTTGGTCTCCGAGTACTCCTTCACTCGCTCCACTGCCACGATGTTGTTCTCCAGGTCTGACGTCATCCGCACCATCCAGTTCAGAGACATGGTCACCTGGGGGGCGGAGTCACATGGTCTCAGAGGGCTTCGGGTCCGGGCTGCAGACCACGTTTGGGTTCAGCGTACCTGCAGAGCGTAGGACACCGACAGCCCCACCAGACCCGGGTTCAGCGTCTCCTTCCAGATGACGGCGAACAAGGCGGCGAACAGAACGATGGAGTTCCCGATGAACTCGATCCGGACGCCCAGCCACCTGCAACAAGAGACAGGGAACCGGTTCCACCTGCTGCACTGCGTCGGTCAGAGCAGAGCCACAGCTGATCACCTGGGTCAGGTGTGGTCAGCGGGTCACAGTGAGGAGACACCAGTCTCCGCAGGTGGCGTCTCAGGTGGGCGGGGCTCTCACCTGTTGGACACGATACCGGGGTAGTAGCTCTTCTGGTTCTCGTCCACCTTGGCGTCGCTTATTAGCACGAAGGCGTCGTGCCTGCCGTAGGCCCGGATGACGCTGGAGCCGGTGACGCTTTCCGAAAAGTGGGAGTAAATGGGAGAGCGGCTGACCGACTCCAGACGCTTCAGCTGCCGAGACGTGGCGACGTAAAACCTCTGCGGCGGCGGCGGAGGGAGACAAATCAGCAGCGTTAAAGCCACGAGGCCTCTGCACGTGCTCAGAAATGTCAGAACGAAACAAATGAGCCGCACACACACACATGCACACACAAACATGCACACGCAGAGGCAGTAAAGGAGCAAAACACCTGCAGCCATCGTTTGATTCCCTCATTTCCAGATAGTTGAAAAGCAGCCAGCCAATGTTCCAGGATAAACCTCAGGAATGCCGCTCCGCCTGCAGAACCGCCGTCACCTGCAGGTGTTTTGCCTTTCTTCACCGTTAGCTTTAGCCACATCCTCTCAGCACTACAGCAGCTTGCCCCGCCCCCCTTCCCGTCCGTATGAACGGGAGTAAAAAGGTCATGCGGCACAGAAGCAGCAGGAAGAGCGCGGGTTAGTCTCCGCCTCCAGATCACAGCTGGAGCTCGCCGTCCGCCGACAGGCGTGACCTCTCCAACCTGGAACCAGTGAAGATGGGTTCTGACCAGCGGGTCCTTCAATGATGGGACCGGTTCTAGAACAGGCTAGCCATTGTGCCATCTTGTACCAACAAGATGGTACAAGGGCTAGAACTGAGGAAAATCCTGAACCTGCAGCCTGTCGGACCCTGACAGCTTTCCGTCTGTCTGATGTTCCAACACGGGTTCCATGTGATCAGGTTCTAAGCTTTGGGTTTGGTACCAGAACACAGCTAAGTGGAGCTGAGGAGTTCTGCAGCGTCTGTGTTTATAGACTCGAACCGTCGTGACGGTGGAGCCGCCAAACGCCAAACCTCAGAAAAAAATGACGCCGTATAAACTATAGGAACTAACTCACATAAGTGACTGTTTGTCTTTTTAGTCAATCCTGCCCAAAAATGAGTCTATGAAGCCACGCCCACATAACTACACCCACCATTAACATCGAAGCGCCTCACGTGAAGCCACGCCCACATAACTACACCCACCGTTAACAACGAAGCGCCTCACATGAAGCCACGCCCACATAACTACACCCACCGTTAACAACGAAGCGCCTCACATGAAGCCACGCCCACATAACTACACCCACCGTTAACAACGAAGCGCCTCACGTGAAGCCACGCCCACAGACATTCCTAACAGTCTTAAATAAATGAAATCTTTCTGTGGATTCAATCATTTGAACACGCTACATTTGGTCATGACTGATCTCTCTATCTCTGATCTGTGGGTTTTGGCGTGAAGCGAGGGCCGGTCCCGTCTGGTCTCTGGCTCTCTTTTTCCTTTCTAGTGTTTTCCGTCTTGTTCCGGTTTTGCCGATGTTCTTCCGGTCTGGAGCTCATGTGGAGAGCTGCAGCGTTGAGGCCATTCTCTCAGAAAAACCTTCTTGAATGAGCTGCAGCTTCTCTCCACATTTCCCAACAGGAAGTGGCGTAATTGAAGCCACCAGCTGATGAAACCACCTTCTGATGTTTCAGGCTTTGTTCTCATTTTGTTCTTTGGTGTAAATGTTCCTCCCCAGCTGTCAGGGAAGCTTCCTCGTCTTTCTGCGTCTGTGTTGTCATGACGCCTGGGGCCTCCAGGGGGAGCCGTGACGCCTGTGGATTGATTGGCTTGTTAGTGAGGCAGAATCACCTGCGGCGTGTCATCATGATCTGGGTGTTAAACTACGGGAGGCGTTGCCACCGGACCCCCGCGGCTGCTAACTAGCCGTGTTAGCTACTGCAATAGATTACTGCACCGCTACGACTAGCCACAGCAGAACTAGCACACACTCCTGAATGGCTGGCACAGCTGCAAACACATGCGGCGGTCTACCAGCGCAGTCACGCAGCACTCGCAGCCATGCGGCATGTATTCATGAGTTAGTGGACCGGATTCCTATTTACCTGAACCCACCAATAGAACAGCGTTAACGGGGCTACCACTATGAGGAAGACGGGGGTGAGGGCGGAGCATATGAGCAGCACATTCAGTGTGTACCAGAAGGTGCGCATCCATATGTCCATATTGTCAGGGATGAGGGAGTCTATAGCGTCCATGTCTGTGCCGAAGCGGTTCAGCAGCCGCCCCGAGGGGGTGCTCTGGAAGAAGGCCTGCGGCGCCCGCAGCACCCCCTGCAGCAGGCGGCCGTGCATGAGCTGGGCGGCGCGCAGCGTGCTGTAGACCCGGCCCAGCAGGCAGGTTACCAGAACCAGCAACCCTGCGGGACAAGGGCGAGAGGGGGGGCTGGAGTCAGCAAGCGCCGCCGAACTGCATCAGAAGCATCCGACGGGGTCGGGCTGCACCCGAACCCCGCTCCCATGATTCCTTGTAGCTGCAGACAATTGTCTGGTGGTTCGGTTCCCGTTTTTCACTCAGCTGCAGAAATTCTATCAGCCTGATTTTGACCGTTTACTTCAGTAGTTCTTGTACTTTTAATGTGAAAATACTTTTACTTCCACTTAAGAAGTATTTTTGTTGTCCTGCTGAAAGCCTGAATAGTATAACTTATTCTCATTTTTATTCTATTTCTTTAAGATGTCATTTCCTGATAGCCAAGTTTCATTTCAAAATAAAAGCCCTGACTTTATTTAAACCGTTGGGATGAGTTTGGAAGTAAAGTTAAAAGAATTTACTGAAATGATGCTTCATGTCTGACTGGAGGCCTGACCTTAGTGACCTCAGAACGTTTCAACCACAAATATTTCTAAATGTGAAATAAATGCCTGAGATCATAATAATAGAAAACAAAACATAACACTTTTGCCCCTTTTTACCATTAGAATAAATTATAATATATTTTTGTTTTACTTTTCCTCAGTCTCACTTTAACTTTCCATCTCGTATTTTCTAAGAGTGATTGATTATATAAAAAACCTATATGAATTAGGAAAAATCTGTTTTTGACAAACGTTTTTCTCCTATAGACTCCTTTTTACTGTTATAAAATCTTTCGGTTTAAATTTGGATCAAATATTTGCTTTGAACATCCATCGTTGTGTTCAGGATCCAGCTGAGAATCGTCATCACGTCTCCTGTTTTTCCTCCTCAAAGCTAAGTGTTCTGTTTCCATGGCAACCCCTTTCCTGCACATTTCTGAGACAAAAACAAACAAAACTCTCAAACGCGATCAGAAATCTCCCGAAACTGAAGCTGTAATACCAGAATCTGCCACCAGAGGGAGCGCAGCCGTGAGGTCAGAGGTTAAATGTGTGTGTGGGGGGTGCAGGAAGTGCTTCAGCTGCAGGGACGCTGCGGGAGGAAAAAAGCCCAGAAGGTTACAGGAGGTCCTGCTGCAAACGAGCCAGAGAGGAGCAGAGGGGAGCAGAGAGGAGCAGAGGAGCTCTTTTCCCCCAGAGCGGGTCGGCCCCCGCAGGAGTACCTGAACAAAGACGTAAATTAAAGCCAGAACGGGGATGATGAGGGCGAAGTACGGCGTGCTGCAAACGATAACGATCATGGTGGACAGCGAGGCGCAGAAGGTGCCCAGGAACATGAGCACGGTGGACGGCAGCGCCTCGTCGATGACGTAGACGTCCTTGGAGAAGCGGTTGATGATGCGTCCTATGGGGGTGGTGTCAAAGAAGGACTGTGGGGTGCGCAGCTTGTTGGTCAGCAGGTTGGCGTGCAGCCGCCTGGCCGCGCTGATGTTCCCCATGGCTAAAGTGTAGGAGGAGATCATGACCAGGATGCCTGCGGACGGTTAAACCACAGGAGACGTTTTACTGGGAAGGACGCTGGAGCCCCGCCCACACTGAGACGCTCCGCTGCCACTTGAATGAAGACGTCGTTAAAAAAGGCGGCCGTCTGAGACGAGGGTCACTGAGCGCGCTCACTTACCCTGTGCGATGCCCAGCGCCGCGTACACCGACACCCTCATCTGCACGTTCTCCTGGGTGTGGTTCCCCGCCGCGTCGTTGGTCCACTGACTGAGCCAGATGTTGGATCCGATGGCGGCGGCGCTCTGGCAGCCGTACAGCAGCAGGATGAGCACCGACAGCAGCACCCCCACCGCCTTCACGTACTCCAGGTACACCTTGATTTTCACCTGGGGGACGGTCGCACACGTCAGCCGCTGCTGGAGCTGGGGGCGGAGCCTCTCTGGGCGTCTGCACTGACCCGTCCGGTCTCCGCCGTCTCCGCCTGGATCAGCTTCTCCAGCTCCTTCTTCTTCTCCGGCGGCTCGCCGCGCTTCCTCTGGCTGCAGCCGTGCCTCCGCACCGAGCGCCTGCGCGGGTTCTCGCCATCCGCAGACAGGACGCTCATCTGCCTGCAGACAGGAAGCGGAGAGTCAGCCCCGCCCCCGTCACCGGCGCACGCTCCCGGCCTCTGAACCCCCACCTCATGAAGGCTTTCCTGGCCTCGTTCATCACCGGCTCGTTCTCCATCATGTCGCAGTGATGGTTGCCCAGCTCTTCTTCAGGGAAGAACTCCATCTCGTCCAGCAGCTCGTCTGTAACCACGGCAACAGAGAGTCAGGCGCAGCCCCCCCAGAACGGCGCCCTCGCAGACGCTCCACCCTCTACCTTCAGCCTCGTCCTCCTCCAGGACGTCCTCCATAGTGTAGTTCCTGAGGAACTCTGCGAAGGCGCCGTTCTGCTTCAGCAGCTCCTGGTGGGAGCCCATCTCCGACACGCGCCCCGCCCCCAGCACCATGATGTTGTCCACCTGCGGCAGGAAGCTGATGCCGTGCGTCACCAGGATGCGCGTCTGCAACGACACAACAGCGTTCTTCTCTGCTGCAGGAGGAGATCTGATAAAAACGGCAGCAGCTTCCTGCCTGAGGGGGCGGAGCTCCGCTCACCTTCTCCTTCAGGAGCCCCTCAGGCCCGATCAGGCGGTCAAAGATGTGTTTGGACACGTGTGCGTCCACGGCGGACAGCGGGTCGTCCAGCAGGTAGACGTCGGCGTCGCTGTACAACGCTCGTGCCAGGCTCACCCTCTGCCGCTGGCCCCCCGACAGGTTGATTCCCTGCGAGACACGAGCGGCGCGTCAGCCAGGACTCCGCCTCTGCTCCGGGACTCCGCCTCTGCTCCAGGACCCCGCCTCTGGTCCGGGACTCCCTCCTACCTTCTCTCCGATCTCGGTCTGATCTCCTCCGGGCAGCACCTCCAGGTCCGGCGTGAGGGCGCAGGCGTCCAGAACCGAGCGGTACTTCTGCTCGTTGAAGGCGTTCCCAAACAGGATGTTGTCCCGCAGCGTGGCGTTCTGGATCCACGCCTGCTGAGGGACGTACGCCACGGAGCCCTGAGGAAGAGGAGGAGCACACGTTGCTTCTATCTGAACACAAACAGAACCGTTCTGACCCAAACAGACAGTAACCAACCCTGGAGTTAGGTGATCTGTTCTGACCATTGTGGCTGGATATGACATCATCATTGGGCCCCCACTCTTTTTTAAAATGTCAATCAAAGTGTTATGCCCCTCCCCTCAATCAGTCGAATTTCTGCATCTAATATGAAGAAAAACTGGAAACCCTGCTCAGCTAAAGTTGGTTTTATTTTGAAACTGGCTTCAAACAGGAAGTGAGGGCGTGGCGGTTCCATCAGGATGGACGGATGGATCCAGATCTCTGTTCCACATGTATGAAGGCTTCCTGTTCTGACTGAACACACAAAGGGATGGGATGTTTCCATGGAGACGCTATCTGCAGCTTCCAGGCGGCCAAAACTGTTTCAAAAGTGGACGTTTTCACTGGAAGTCTGGTTCTTCCAGCTGTTGATTTTCCTTATTGTGTCCGCGACAAAGAATAGAATAAAGTATTTTGAAGAATAGTTTTGTAGTTCAACCGTCTGGACTACAGCTGGAATCAGGTAAAGGTGAGTCTGGCTCCTCCTCCTCCAGAGTGAACAGCTCACCTCATGCTACGGCGGCGGCAGCGGCGGGACTTTTACGGTTCAACACAATGTTTCACAATTTTAAGATGGCGGTGGTTCATGAAGGGGTTAAAAAAATCCTGTTACTCTTGATCTAAAATAAATGAGGATTGGCCTCTTCATCAGGGTCCTGACAGATAGCTCCGCCCCTCACGCCAGCAGTGAGAGGAGCGGCTCTCTCGGTGTAAATGAGAGCCCCCCCCCTCCGTTTCCTGACACCTCTTCCTCCATCAGAGTCCCTCATCGATGATCATCACCCGTCATGAAAAACGCTTTCTGCCCCGTTCTGTCACTCATCTGTCAATCATCTGTCACTCATCTGTCACTCATCTGTCACTCCTTTGTCAATCATCTGTCACTCATAGATTATTAAAACAAGTTTGGGAAAGTTTGACAAAAAGAGGAAAACATGTCAAAGTTTCCACGTTTCTTATGAAAACGTTTCTTTTTTCCTGAACTTTGGCCTAAAAACACAAAACAGGAGAAGGGGGGCTTACCCGAATGGACACCTCCCCCTCCAGCTTCTCCATTTCTCCCAGCAGGGCGGAGATCAGGGAGGACTTCCCACAGCCCACGGGGCCGACCACGGCGAGCAGGGAGCCGCGAGGAACCATCACGCTGATGCTGCAATGGCACGGCGCGTTAGCCGAAGGCGGCAGAGCCGACGGACGGCGGTTTGCAGGACGCACCTGTGCAGGACGGCCGGGTCTTCCTTCGCCCAGGTGAACGTCCCGTTGACCACAGTCACAGAGAATTCTGAGGAAAAGCACGCCAGAGGTTCAGAAGGCGTCCACCAACAGGGAGGCGGAGCAGGTGGAGGGTTTACCGCCAGTCGTGTTCTTCCGGTCCACGGAGTCCGGGTCCAGCTCGTCGTGACTCAGGAAGTTCTGGATCCGCTTCAGCGACACGCTAGCCTGCGGGGAACGCACGGTCAGGATGAGAACGGCGTGAACGGCGGCGGCAGAGGAAGAGCGAGGAGGCGGACCTGCGCCATGCTGCTGATCACTTGGGGGAGCATGTTGAGGGGAAAGCGGAGGATGTTGAAGAGCGACAGCGACACGAAGGCCCGCTTGGCGTCCAGAACGTTGTTCTCGTCCACCGACACGAACACGGCGAACGACGTCAGGGCCACCTGGACACAGAGCACACGTCTGATGCAGATCGCCCAGCATCTCCTCCTGAGCTCCGCCTCCAGCAGGGGGCGCTCACCAGGAAGGGCGCGCTGGTCCAGGCCACGGTGGACAGCGCTCCCAGGTAGGCGGTTTTGCGCAGAACGTTGAGCTCCTTCTGCCGGATGTCCAGGACCTTCTGCTTGAAGGAGTCCTCCCAGGCGTACAGCTTCAGGACTTTGATGCCGTTCAGAATCTCGTTCATCAGTTTGAGTCGAGCGTCTTTGTACTGCATCTGCTCCACCTGGGGAACGAGCAGAGCTTTACCCACACGCCAGCAGCAGGCGGATCAGAACCGGACCGAGGGACGGACCCATCCTCCTCAGCCTCAGAACGAACCATGAAATGATTGACAGGTCCTTCTGTGTGTGTGTGTGTTGGTCTGTTGTCATGAATTTCTTGTATTTCTTAGTTTATTGAAGCACTTTGGGGAGTTCTGCAGCAGGGAAAGTGCTGTATAAATAAAGTTTCATTTGAATTCAAAACAACAGTTTAACAAAAATCATTTCCAAACTTTTCCTTTTTCTGGTTTCAAGCTGAAACAGTTTATTAAAGATTTTAGTTAAAAAAGTGATAAAAACCCTTAAAGATACAAACATTTTACATAAATAAAGTCAGATAAAAAGTAAAACGCGTTAGCACAGGTAGGACTTCCACCTGCAGGACGAACGGCAGATACCTGATAGGCCCGCGTCTTCATGGCGATGAAGGCGTTCAGTGGGATGAGCATGACCATGACCGCCACTCCGGCGAGCACGGACGGGCCGAGGTTCTGCAGAACAGACGGAACATCTGTGAGATCCAAAAAGCTGCATCATCTGAAGGAAACTGGGAAATCCTGCGGGTTGATCGTAAGCTAACGATGCTAAACGCGGTTTTGTCTGAATTCCTTCACTGCTCTTTACATTCGTCATTTAGTCTCCATGAGCTAAAACTCCACTGTGCATCGATGCTGATTGGTGAACATAGACCACAATGCATTGCATGTGGATGATTTGTCATTAGAACAAATGTATTTATTTTGTATAAACAATCCAAGTTTCCATCATCAGAACACGTGGATTCATACAAAGCTGTTTGTTTGAAGTCATTGGGTTTTTACTTTTGGAGGTTAGAGGAGTGTCTGAATCTGTGAACCTGCTCATTGCTCATTTGGCCACTTTTCAGATCTATCTTTCAATTTAAACGTTTACATATTAAACCAAAACACTGGAGAATGCCAATATTTCTATTTCTATGTGCTATAAGAACTAACTGGAAGGACAATGATGCAGAAAAAGCTCAATTTCAGTCAAAATATTTGAAATGAAGCAAAAGATGCAGAAAATAATGAACTGAAATGCAGATTTTTGACTTTTTCAAGAAATGCTTAAAAAAATCCAGTGAGAAGGAACTTGTTAATCTGAGGTAACAAAGCTGATGCTGTGACAAATGCTGCTGACGAAGCTAAAATATGTTTTCTTTTGCTTAAACTCTGTTAAATGATTATGAATTCTGGTAATAAAGCTTCTGCAGAATAATTCTGAGTGCTTCAGGGACGTGTGGGAAACTCGCCTGCCAGAGGAAATAGAGAGCCAGCATGATCTGCAGCGGCGCCGACCACAGCATGTTCAGGAAGGCCGTCAGGTCCATGAACCTCTGCGCGTCCACGGACATCAGGTTCACGATCTCTCCCACCGTGGACGACCGCTTGGCGGCGTTGGTGATCACGAGAGCCTGCGGAATGACGGCAGAGTGAGAAGCGTTCCTGCGTGGCGGCGGCGGCTCTGCGGCGGCGGCGGCTCTGCGGCGGCGCACCTTCCGGTAGATGGCTCCGATGAGGGCGGTGCGCACGTTCATGCCGGTGACGAAGCAGTACTGGAAGTGGCGGTGCAGGATGAGGGTCTGCAGGAAGGCGGTGAAGAACATGAGGAAGGCCAGCGTGTAGCCCCACCACAGAGGAACGTCCTCCTGCTTGGTGAAGGAGATCAGCAGGCTGAGGAGCAGAGGAGGAGCAGGTTGGTCACAACAACACCTCCTTTTGGGGAGCAGTCATGCATGTGGCAGAGAATTATTCTGAAATGATCAAAGTATCCTTTAGCAAATAGTAGTCTATGTACAAGTACCACATGTGTACTTAGTCTATACCAGTGTTTTTCAACCAGTGTGCCGCGGCACACCAGTGTGCCGTGGGAGATGGTCAAGTGTGCCGTGGGAAATTGCCCTCATTAACTGATCTAACAACATTTCCCATCTCCAGGATTTCAGCTCTTTGTTCATCCAAACAGGCCCCTGATAAAACACTGAGTAGTTAGGAATATGAAAGATCATAAAATTATTTTTTCTTTGTGTTTATTTGATTCTATTAAAGACATTTTGATAAGAATGAAGATACAGCGATTTAGCTACAGCTATACCTGTTAGCTATACCAGTGCCGCCCCTTTAACTGTCTCCACCAATCATTCTTGAAGGCTGAATCACATGTCATCAGTCTGACCAATCAGAAGTGGTTAAAGTCTTAACTTCCTTGTTTAGATTTAACTCAAAAAGTCTCTCAGTTCTAACAAAAATACCAGCTAAAGCTCGTCTTTAGCGGTGTAGCTTTCCACAGAATCCGGTGTCAGACCGTGGAACAAGAGAACAAAACCATGAAGCTCAGAGAAGCTGGTCTTTCTGCGGTCGGCGGATTTACGGCACTACACCTGCCATGATGCATTGGGTTAGAACGACAATGAGCCTCTCCTCTTCACGTCTTTAAACAAGGAACACACATCAAACAGTTTTTGAATCTTTCAACTTAACTTTTAATACAACTTTTAGAAAAAACAGCTGCAACTTCCAGCTTTTTCTGCCACAATTATCATGAAAATGCCCGTGAGATTCCGGAGGGCGGGGGGCGGCTGTCGATCAATGCAGACTGAGTTTTTGCTTTTTTTTTTTTTGGGATGCTGGTGTGCCGCGGGATTTTTGTCAAGGCTAAAGTGTGCCGTGGCTCAAAAAAGGTTGAAAAACACTGGTCTATACTAACAGTCGGCCCGTATACACAAAGTTTACTTTTTACATAGTATCTATATACTGTACACTTAAAATGTTCCAGTGTAGTCTGAAGTATTCAGTTAGTAAACTTCCTGCACTACACGTCTGTAGTATACTTACTAAAGTATACTTATTAAAATAAACTTTAAGTGTACTTTCAGCAACAACACTTTCTAAACGTCCCTATTGCAAAAACACTTTAAGTTCTCTGACGGACCTAAAACTAAAAGTTCTCCTGTCAAACACGTTAAAACTTAAACGGTTCATGCAAAAACACAAAAGCTTCTTTAATCTGAAGATGTGATGCTGCTGAAAACGGCTTTTGATTTGAACCAACAGATAAATATACTAATGGAAAAGAAAAGGTGAGGAACGTCAGAACGATGCCAGAAAAAACCCAGGATGTTCAGAGTTAAATGTTTAAAAACATCATTCAAAACTGCAAACATAACAACACAATAGGTAAAAAAATAAAGGAGCTAAATAATAAGCAAAAAAAAAACATTTTAAAAGGCTAAAATAGTTAAAAAGAAGCTAAAGATGCAGAATCTTAAAGGAAAAGACAGCTGACAAAAGGCTTTTATTTTGAAAGAAATGTGTAAAAATCAGGTTAAAGCAAAACTTCTGAATAAAATACTAAGTTAGTGATTCATATTGAATTACACAAATTATTGAAATGAATGTAATTTGCTAAAATATTAAAATTAAAGGTAAGTAAAATTGATTTGTACAGAAATGATGAAAACAGACTAAATATTGACTCAAACGAGGCGCTGCATGGATCCTGACGTGGTCACACGTCTGTGATGGCTTATCTGCTGCAGCCATCACAGACATGTGACCACGTCAGACCGCCATCAGACCGCCACACAACATCCACTGTCCGTCCAGAAGCTAGAAGCTAAATTTAACCGGGAGGAGGAAACTAATTTACATCCACGACAGAGACGGGCTTCATCTGGGAGGAAGAGACCGGCACACAGGTCTGCATTCACCTGAGCAGCTGCGGGTTGATGAACGTGATGACGTCCTGCAGCAGCTTGTAGGCGGAGCCTATCAGGAAGTACGGTCCGAAGGCTTTCAGGAGGGCGCGCAGGAAGGACGGCTGCTTCGGTGCTTTCTGATTGGACAGCAGCACGTCCCCTTCCTTTGGTCCGTTCTCCTCCGCCTCGTCTCCTGACAGGTGATTGGCGGTGGATGGCGCCAGTTTGGCGTACTGCGCCTGGCCGGACAGGTTCTGTTCGCTGCGGGATTTGGGAGATTGGGTCGTGTCATGAAAACCATTCTGAAAGGAGCAAACGTAACCTGGAGGGAAGATGAAACCCGACGCGGCTCTAAGAAATTCATCCCTTCAATGTTTTTAGGATCTCTAGGAATAGCTCCGCCCCTCACCAGCTGTCTCCGTGGCAACAGTGCAATTTTTTTGTTTGTTTTCATAATGATTTATCGCTCAGATGCTTCTGATAGCGAGTCAGAAAAAGTCTGACATTGGCTACTCTGAACCTCTTCCTGAGGGTTTTGAACCTGTGAGGTTTTTCTACGGCTTTGAAGTATAAAGTACTTTAAAGTAAAAAAAATACTTTTCTATGATTTCATTTATGGGAATAAATATATGGTAGCTGTGGACCTTCATGGATGCCATGACTCTAAATGAAAACAAGAGTTTTAGCCTCTGACAGGTTATTTACTTCCTGTGCTGTTGAGAAATCACACAGACGGGGAAAAACACAAATGAAGTTGGTACGATCCAGCAGAAAGTCTGGAACGTTACGTAAGAGTTCAGCTGGAGGGGTTTGAGGGGACGCTGCTGCTCGCTTCAAACACAGGAGCTCAGAAAAGACGGAGATCCCAAACCAGCGGGAAGGAGAGGAAACAGGTGGAGCTGCAGCTCCGACAGAGGAGGCGGCCCGGCGGACTAAAGTTCTGCTGAAGTTCTGCTGAAGTTCTACTATAGTTCTGCTAAAGTTCTACTAAAGTTCTGCTGAAGTCGTGGGCTCTTCCCCCGGAGCCTCAGGCGTTCATGCAGGACGTTCTGCTCTGGCCTGGTCTGATCTTTCATCTCGTTTTCTCCTCTGCTGGCAGGATCACATCACAACAGTTTCACAAACTCCAGGCTCCGCCCCCTCTGACATCATCGTTTGTCTCCATGCAGAGAAAGTTACTCTGAGCTTTGAGGAGGGATGTGAGCAAACAGATGCAGACAGAGGCGTCTCCAGCGTTTTGCTCCTCGCTCATCTGAAAACGGCGCCGTTACCTCCTGGCCTTGGCCTCCTCCTTCCTCCACTCGGCGAGGAGCCTGGGGACCATCGTCTCCGAGCTGTCGCGCTGCTTCAGGGACCACAGGTCTTTGGCCTCCAGAGGCATTTTGTAGCCTTTAAGGGCCAAACTGAGAGAGCGAGCAGAGAGATGAAGGTTAGACTCACCGGAAATGACCCCCCCATTGGCAATGTTTATTTAGTGTTTCTGTCTTCACCTGTGACACACGTTCACAGGGGAAAAATATCATACAAAAATGTAAGTTATTTAGTTTAAAAAATATAAATTCATCGGCTCTGTTTACTTAAAAGTCAAACTTTTTAATTTAGGTTTTATTTAGAAACTTCACATTAAAATAATATAACACTTTTATTTTGAAGGGATTGTTTATTTTCTTCGCTTTTACTAAATTCAAACACAAAACAACAGACGTTTTTGAATCTTCTAACTATGTAATAAGTGAATTAATAAATAGACTGGAAAGAATTGAATTTGTTCTAAAGCTTTAAATTATAAAGAAAACCACGTTTACGTTTGTTTGAAGGAAAATTTAAAGATTAAAAAAAGTGAAACTGCTGCTTGAATTTAATACAATTTAATAAAATAAAAAATAAAATAAAAAAAATCTCTAAAAACACCTAAACCAAAAAATGAAACAATAAGAAGCTGAAATAAGCTGCAAAAAATGTCTAAAATACGATAAAAACTAAATATTTAAATGTTAAAAAGCTGAAAAATGACAGAACCAAATTTAAGCTAATTACTGACAGAAATGCTAACTGTCCAAATAAAGGTTAGTTTAAATTATGGGTCAAATCAGGATCAGCTTAAGGCAAAAGAAAAACAACTTAAAAAAAATAATGTGAAGAAAACTTAAATAAAAAAGCACAAATCTGTTTTTTATTCACTTTAAGTTCATCCTGGTTTGAAAATGTGATTAAAAATTAAAAACAAAACATTCATAAAATTCATTTAATTAAAATAAAAGAAGATCCAAAATTCAATGTAACTCAAACTGTGAAGATGCTAAGATTGCTAAAAATCCACATATTTGATGATTTGATGGTAAACGGGACGAACTAAATCCTTAAATAAAGACTGGGGGGCTGACATTAGTTCTGACAACCGCTTTTCAAACCTAAAACTGTGGTTCTGTCAACAGTTCCTTTGTTTTATGGTGTGTCAGACAGATTTCCTTCTAAAGGTGAAACTGTCCGTCGTGTGGAATCTTTCCTGCCTTCCTCAGGAGATGAACTCACCTGGTGAACCACCAGAACGTCATGGAGGACAGAAAACCTGCCGTGGTTTCAGGGCACGGGTTCTGAGGAGAAAAGGCTCACATCATCACATCATCAGCGTAGAGTGAGATTATCCTTGTCACTTAGACATGA
This sequence comes from Oryzias curvinotus, assembly GCA_023969325.1. Classification (NCBI taxonomy): domain Eukaryota; kingdom Metazoa; phylum Chordata; class Actinopteri; order Beloniformes; family Adrianichthyidae; genus Oryzias; species Oryzias curvinotus. The sequence goes on from CM043724.1 coordinate 1,794,639, forward strand.
CTGAAACATGGCGGTGGGAGTATAATGCTGTGGGAAAAAACTCCATTTGGTCGAAGTTTTGTATTTTTATCAGATTTCTGTGACATTCAAAGTCTTGACCAGGGCTCTAGAGTGCAACTGATTTGGTTGCGACTGGATTTTTCATATTAATGGTCGCACCGGTGGGCCCAGCCGTTCTGAGGGGAGAAAACAAAATTTCCACGACTTTGAAAGTCTCGTTCCTTTGCTTAAGAGGATGGACATCTTGAGTTTGGGTTCACAGAAAAACTACAAAGATGGAGGCGTGTTCTCAGCGCCGGACTCACGGGATCGGTGACGGTGTCGGAGAACAGTGGAGGACTCTCGTTGAAGCAGCAGAGGATCAGCTCACACACCACCAGGCTGAAGTACACGTAGAAGGTGGTGAAGCGCAGCTTGTCGGGAACTTCGCTCTGGAATGCAACAGCAGGAAGTTAGCCGGGTTGCGTGTGGCGCGTTTGCATAACATTATTGAGCGCTCCTCCGCGGCGAACAGGCACAGTGATGAATCTGAGAACAATCGAGTTTTATACTGCATATGCAAATCACAGGCCAACTTCCATCCATTCATCTGACTTCTGGGTAAAAATAGCAGACAGGTAGTCAAATGACCGACGGAGAAATGAGAGCGTCTGACTTCAAAGATCACTTCTTACTCTGAACAGGAAACGTTTTAATTTGAAAGGGCAGCTTTTTCAGGAAACTCTTCTTACATTCAGGACATTTTCACTTGAACTGAACAAACCTGTCAAAAAAACAAGAGAACATTTCAAACTTCCTTCCTGTAGAAACTTCAGTTAGGTCTCCAGCATAAACAAAACGTTTGAAGTTGCCATATTCTGGATAACAATCAGAGTTACGGCAGAAAAGTTCCAAATATTCAGATTTAGGAAGTTTGTCTAAGTCATTTGTAAAATGTTTGTCTTTGACGATTCTAAAGTTCTGAACTCATGACAAAGTCTCGGTTGATAATAAAACAAAATCATATTTTATGTTAATTCAACAGAAATATTGAAACTGTGGAGAATGCTGGTCATTTCCCGCATTTTTGTGTTGAATTAGCAGCTGTGAAGATGTGACATCAGACTGATGTCACGCTCTGATGTCACACTCTGCCTCCAGATGGCGCTCTCCACAGAGTTTGACTTGAACTGTTGACAGAATTTGTGGTAAATATCAGCTTTGCGCTGATATTTACGTTATTAAACATGATTAAACATTAATGCAGTAAACGTTAACGCCGTAAAGTAAACGTTAACGCCGTAAAGTAAACGTTAACGCCGTAAAGTAAACGTTAACGCCGTAAAGTAAACGTTAACGCCGTAAAGTAAACGTTAACGCCGTAAAGTAAATGTTAACGCCGTAAAGTAAACGTTAACGCCGTAAAGTAAACGTTAACGCCGTAAAGTAAACGTTAACGCCGTAAAGTAAACGTTAACGCCGTAAAGTAAACGTTAACGCCGTAAAGTAAATGTTAACGCCGTAAAGTAAACGTTAACGCCGTAAAGTAAACGTTAACGCCGTAAAGTAAACGTTAACGCCGTAAAGTAAACGTTAACGCCGTAAAGTAAACGTTAACGCCGTAAAGTAAACGTTGACGCCGCAAAGTAAACGTTAACGCCGTAAAGTAAATGTTAACGCCGTAAAGTAAACGTTAACGCCGTAAAGTAAACGTTAACGCCGTAAAGTAAACGTTAACGCCGTAAAGTAAACGTTGACGCCGTAAAGTAAACGTTAACGCCGTAAAGTAAACGTTGACGCCGCAAAGTAAACGTTAACGCCGTAAAGTAAATGTTAACGCCGTAAAGTAAACGTTAACGCCGTAAAGTAAACGTTAACGCCGTAAAGTAAATGTTAACGCCGTAAAGTAAACGTTAACGCCGTAAAGTAAACGTTAACGCCGTAAAGTAAACGTTAACGCCGTAAAGTAAACGTTAAAGCCGTGATGTCAGCCTGACTCTTTTAGCGCTCCATCGGCACAGAGCTGCTTTTCCCGCTCCAGGATCTGCCGGAGTTGAGTTGTGTAAACAGATGAAGAGTCCCGGTAATCCAGACATTACAGCTGAAGCTCAGGTGATGACGGTAAAATGCAGCAAATATTTGGTTAAAAATGTCCCACCAGCTCTGTTGCCATGGCGACACTGACTGGTGGTTTTGATGAGCAGTTTCACCCAAATCTCTTTCAGCTGAATGAAGAAAACGGGTCTCAGATAAAGTTTTTATACAGAACTTCAATCTGGGAGCCTCGGCGGGTCCTGCTGACCCGGGTCAGAGGAGTTCAGAACATGGTGGTCAGCGTGCGTCCGCGAGCGTTCTTTCCTGGGCTGGCGTGACGCAGGAAGCGGTCGGCTGCCGCTGCCTGCAGCGTCTGCGCAGCCAGTCAAGTCGGTCAGGAACAACAGGCTTTCTATGAGCTCAGCGGCGCCCTCAGATGACTCCACACTGAAAACCCCAGGTCGGGGGGGGCTGACGGAGAGCGCTGGGAATGCTGGGAATGCTTCAGAAGGTAAAGAGCCTGGAGATGAAGACGAGAGCGCGCTCACCTCACCAGAAGCCTTCAGGATCTTGGAGCGGAAAGGCACGATGGCACACAGCACAGACAGGAACCAGAAGATGAAGAGCACCCCCGAGGACTGGACCCCGTGTAACCGCTCATACTGGATCAGAACCGTGGCCAGCAGCTGAGGAGCAAAGAGAGGATTAGCAGAAGCACTGAAGGCACGTCGGGCTGCTGAACCTGAACAGAACACTCTGCTCTGATCTTCTGCGGCGCTTCAACCAGCAACCTTTTTCTCTTTAAAGCGCCGTCCTTCATTCTGAGACTCCTCCAGCCAAACGGATAAAGCCGCAACGACACTGGTGACTTTGGATTCTGATCCATGACGATCTTTCTGAGAGAAGCTTCGTTTGATCCAGAAAAGATGGATCGTCTTTCACACAGTTTAAGCATCGGTCTGTCTCTCCAGGAGGATGATGGGAAATCTCAGCTAAAGATGTCCGTAAATCAAACACAGCTCTTCTCTATGCTCACCATGGTGGTGCCGAGCACCAGCGGCGTGATGAAGAAGATGGGCGGCGGCGTCTGGTCCTGCTGCATCTCGTGGAACGAGTAGAAGAGGTCCGTCCAGCACACGACCCACAGGAGCAGGCCGAAGACCTGCCAGGCGCCAGAAACAAGGAGCATTTTTCAAACAATAGAGGAGACTGTGGGTTCGCTGGTTCCTGCTGAAAGACAAACGTCTCCAAAGGTTTTGAACGACACCCTTGGAGCAGACGGAGGAAACGCCTGATGAAGAGAAGGTACCGAGAGCTTTGAGTCTATCAGATCTGAGCAGAAGGCTTTGGCTCCTGCAGCTCACTCTCAGAGATTTTACCCCCAAAGGTCAAAGGTCAGGCTGCTGTTCTACCTGCTGAGCTTTCAGAACATCAGCAGACGTTTTTGGGTTTCCCAGCTCATTCATGGAGTGGCTGGGTTCACCTCCAGACGCGGTTCTTACCGTTTTGAAGCGGTTCAGGATGGACACCATGATGTAGCCTCTGTTGTTCCTCTTCAGGTAGAACAGGTAGACCGGACTGACGACCCACAGGTAGACGCACGGTAGCCACGCCAGCACGGACAGCTGGAAGCAGACGGGGAGGTCGGGCTGGTCCGTGTGGAACGTCGTGTTGAGATCCTGCAGGAGAACCACAGGAGCAGCTTCAGTGAGGCCGGTTCTGGAGGAGCATCCCGGCAGTCGGAGCCAGAAAAGCCCGACCCAGAGCCGTGATCCAGCCTTTGAAGGCTCAGCAGATTACTCAGACCCCCCCATGCCGAGCGAGGGTTCAGGACCTGAGAGGTTTCCACGTTACGGACCTACTTCCAGCTACAAAACCACCGTTCAGCCTGCAGACCCTCAGCGCCGACATGGACCGGTTCTCCGTTTGGGTTCCACGTTCTCCTTCATGCCGTCTGAGAACTTTATGAAGCTTCTTTTTGTGAAGCTTTGCTGCTGCTTCCTCGCTTTCAGGTAAGCTGGGTTCTTGGGCCTTCACTCTAAACCTATCGCTAAATTCCCGCCTTTTCCTCAGCCAATCACAATCATATTCTGCTTTCAAATTCATGGACGTTTATTTCTCCATTCTAGAAGGTTCTGCCAGCCCTCCTCCGTCCCAGGAGGACCACTACCGGGTTGTGGACTAGCCTCAACCGCCATCGGCGACTGGGCTCTGGGGTTTATCCATCTATGGTCTAAGCTCCTCCCACCAGCATAAAGCCGTCATCTGCTCAGAGCCTCGCCGCCAAAAGGCGATGGACTATTTCCTGCACTTTTTTGCATCACAAATAAATCACATTATCTGCTTTCCCACGATCTGTCCTTATTCTGATTCCATCTTGTTCTTGAGGCTAAAAACTACAAAAAAAAACCACAGAAAAACCCAAACTGACTGAAAATACAGAAATAACGCAGAAAAGTCCTTCAGTCACCCCTGACAACCGTTTCAACAACACCAAGAATCCAAATGTTTTCCAGAAAAAAACGCAAAAACCATAAAACACAGTTATGTCCATTTCCTGCAAAAATGTTCTTACAAAATAAAAGTCCCTTAATTTTCTGCGAATGAAAATTGATGATTTTCACTTTAAAATATAATATATATATATATATAATATATATATATTGTAGGTTTCCAATAAACCTATCAGGGTGAGAGCGTGTGGCTGACGCATGATCTCCACAAGAAAAAATAAGAAAAAGCAAAATGGTGGAAGTGCGTGAAAGAAATGGGGGGGAAAAATGGATGTCATCCACTTGCAGTCGTTTTCCTTGCTTTATTAACATCCACAAAAATAAAAATAAAACAACAAACATAAAATCCACTTACTTTCTTATACTTATATGAAATTGAACTTGAACATGTACATGATCAAAAAAAAGACCGTCACGCTCCTCACTCTGTCTCCTGCAACTGCCGACACCGAAACTCCCCCCTCCCCTCTCTCATGTCGCTACGTTCTTAAAGGCACAGGATCTTATTTCTCTGCACATAACGAAAATCTTCAAATATATCCCCAACAAATATATAATTCAAATAATCTTGACAGAGAAAAGAAATATCAGCAAAATATAACTGAGATCAAACATTTTCTACTTTCATAACTAAAACTAAGTTCAGGTTTAAACTCCACTAATAGAAATTAACATAAATCTTGTGACCTCACATATGGCACTTACATTCCGGCCCCTAATTGTTTTAACAGTGCAACGATTTTAAAACAATTATAATATTTCTTCATTAAATCACAAAACAAGAATCATCATCACTGATCTTATAAATTGTTCAGACTTCAACAATCACTCCGCAGCCAGCCCGTCTTTGGCAGGTGTGGGGAGAAAACATCCTGAACTTGGGTTTTAACTAAGATTCAGTCTTTATCACTGGCTCATTCAGACTCCAGAAGAAGGCAGAGCTTTGTAATGGGTCTGTCCAGGGTGCTAGTCTTTGTCTTTATCCTCACTCTGCGAACAAAACCCTTGTTGTCAGGAATCACTTCAATTATTTTTCCCATAATCCAAGAGTTTCTTGGCGCAGAGTCATCTGCAAGAAGAACCACGTCTCCTTCTTTAAAGTTCCTGGAAGCTGTGGCCCACCGCTGACGCTCCTGAAGTTGAGGAAGATATTCTTTGATCCATCTTTTCCAAAATAGGTCAGCGATGTACTGCACCTGCCTCCATCTACGCCGTGCATAGAGATCCTCTTTTTTGAACAGTCCAGGTGGCATGTTTGGTTTCTTTTTCAAAAGCAACAAATGATTTGGAGTAAGTGCCTCCAAGTCATTTGGGTCGCTGGACACCGTTGTTATAGGTCTACTGTTGATAATAGACTCCGCCTCACACAAGACTGTGTGAAGGCCCTCTTCATCCATGATCTGTTCCCTGACAGTGGAGTTCAGCACCTTCCTTACTGACCTGATAAGCCGCTCCCATATTCCACCATGATGTGAAGCAGCAGGAGGGTTGAAAATCCACTTTATGCCATGTTGATGGAACAGATGGTGAAACTCAGAAGTATTCCAATCAGCAATGGCCGCCTTCAGCTCACGGTTGGCGCCAGTGAAATTCGTCCCATTATCTGAGCGTATCTCTTTAACCTGTCCTCGTCGTGCTAAAAAGCGTCTTAAGGCATTAATACAGGAATCTGTGTCCAGAGTTGAGGCAAGTTCAATATGCACTGCACGCACAGCCAGACATGTAAATAAAACTCCGTACCTTTTTACAAGGCATCTTCCACGTCGCACATCAAAAGGTCCGAAATAGTCCACGCCTACTCTGGTAAAGGGCGGATCGTCTGGTAAGATGCGGTCTTGTGGTAAATCAGCCATTAGTTGCTTTCCTACTTTTCCATGTAATCTGCGACAGGTGACACACTTTCTGCAGATTGCTCTGATGGCTGTATTGGCACTTGTGATCCAAAACTTCTGACGTAACTCTGAAAGCATGTGGTTGCGTCCTCCATGCCCAGTCTCTTTGTGAATCTGATGAAGAACCAAGCCTGAAATGTGGAAGTCTTTGGACAGGATGATGGGTTGCTTGCTGTTCTCTGGCATAGCAGCCCGACTCAGACGTCCACCAACTCGTAACACCCCATCCTGAAGAATCGGATTCAACCTGTACAAAGGACTGCTTCGCTTCACATTCTGTCCTTTGCCCAGACTTTTAATTTCTTCAGAAAATTTCTCATTCTGACAAAATCGGATAACACACAACTCTGCCGCATCAAGTTCTTTTCCTGAAATTGGTGTGCCCTTGTACTTTCTTTTAAAGTTTTCCAATTGACTTTGGACCCACTGGTGATTACTGTCATGCCCATCTTCCTCACTGGCCACATGCAGGTCTTTGCGTTTTTGGCACAGACCGTGAAGCAAAGTTTTAAGCTTCAAGAACCATGCTACGGTTCGCTTCAACTTATACCATGATGAGAAGTAGCTGATCAGTTCTTTGAACGGAACTACATTTTCTTCAACGCTCATCAGGTTCACTGCAACTCTTTTGATCTCTGGATCATCTGCAGCTGTTTCTGCATCGCTTGGTGGCATCTTTGGCCAGCACTCAACAGGCTTGCAAAGGAAGTCTGGCCCTGACACCCAATTTAGATTTTTCATGAAATCACTCACCCTTTGCCCTCTAGAGGCGGTGTCTGCTGGGTTGTTGTCAGTGCAGATGTGTCTCCATTGTGTAACATCCGACGCTTGCAGAATGGCTGACACTCTGTTTGCCACGAATGTCCGGTAACGTGTTGTCTCATTCTGAAGATACTTTAGTACCACTGTGCTATCAGTCCAGAACACTGATTGTGAGAGGTCCAGTTGCAACTCTCTTCTCAGGACGCCATCCATTTTTACCGCCACTGTGGCCGCCGTTAACTCCATCCTTGGGATGGTTGGTGCCCTCAGAGGTGCCACTCGGGACTTGCCCAGCATAAACGCACAGTGTGGCTTGTTAGTCATGCTCCGCATCAGGAGATAACTGACTGATCCGTATGCATCCTCACTTGCATCTGCAAAGTGGTGTAATTGTGCAAATGCACACTTTCCAAAATCTTTAGGCTTCATGCATCTGGGGAGGTAGAAGTGCTCTAAAGCAGGAAGACTGGCTAACCAGCCCAACCATTTTTCCTTGATGTCATCCGGTAATTTATCATCCCACCCAATCTTCAATCTGCATAAATCTTGCAAGATAAGCCTGGCTGGCAACACAACTGGTGCCAGTATGCCTAATGGGTCATATACTGAGCCAATGACTGAGAGTAGACCCCTTCTTGTGAATGGGCGGTCTCTGATGGTGATTTTAAATTTAAACGTGTCAGACTCTACACTCCAATTGAGACCAAGGGCTCTCTCCATTGGAAGCTCGTCTCGATCGAGATCCAAGGTTTTCATCTCCTTTGATAACTCAGATTTTGGAATGGAGTCCAGGACTCTGCGGCAGTTACTCACCCACTTGTTGAGACGGAAGCCTCCGTTACCACAGATTCTTCTAAGATCTTGGCACATTGATATAGCCTCCTCTTCTGTGGGAACAGACTTGAGGCAATCATCCACATAAAAGTTCTCCAGTACTGCCTGCACAATCTCTGTTCTGAAATGCTGACTTTGGTCTTCAGCGCACTTCCTCAAAGCAAAGCTGACGCAACTCGGTGATGATGTTGCTCCAAACAGGTGCACCGTCATCTTGTGCTCTGCCAGAGGTTCGCTGTAATTCCCGTCTGGCCACCAAAGGAACCGCAACAAATCAGAATCCTCATCGGGTACTTTGACCTGATGGAACATTGCTTCCACATCTGCCATAATCGCAACAGGTTCTTGTCTAAATCTAACAATGACACCAAGAAGATTGCTGGTCAAATCAGGTCCCTGCAGGAGCTGGTCATTCAAAGATGTTCCTTGATAAGAAGCTGCACAATCAAATACGACTCTCAGTTTTTTCTTTACTGGATGATATACAGCTGTATGTGGTATGTACCACAATTTACCTTCCCGATGCTGTAAATCTTCATCAGGCAACTGCACAGCGTAACCCTTCTGAAGAAGATCCTTCATGAACTCTGTGTATTCCTTATGAAAGCAGTCATCCTTTTTGAACCTCTTTTTCAGACTCTGCGCTCGCTGTTCAGCCATTGCTCGATTGTTTGGCATGCTGAGCAACTTGTTCTTTATTGGCAAACAGACAACATAGTGGCCTTCTACCAGCTTAGCAGAGTCTGTTACCATGTCCATAAACTGGTGGTCTTCTCTGGACATTTCCACTTCCTCGTGTTTTCCTCCTTCTGGGAAATCCATCTGAAACTGTTGCAGCCACCAATGTTCCAAATTTGCTGCTGAAATCCTGTTTGCTACAGCTTTCATAGGTTTTCTATTGTCATAGTAGCTGCAGCTTTCTCTCAAAGGCCCATTTATTGTCCAACCAAGTTTGGTTCTCACTGCGTATGGTCCATTACCAACGCTGCTCACAACCTCCCATGGCTCCATGGCCTTTGGTGCATTTGCTCCAATAAGCAATCCAATGTTAGCTTCAATATGAGGCAGTTTTATGTCTTTGAGGTAGGGCCACCTTTCAAGGTCCTTCTGTCGTGGAATGTTTTCCTTTCCCACAGGTATTGTCTTATGAGTGAAAGCATCTGGGAGATCAATAAACTCGTCACCTGACAAACTGCTGACCTCTAAACCAGACACCACGTAAGTAGTCACAGGTTTTTCTTCACTCATGGTTCTCAGTAGCATCTCTGTCTTTCGTCCGTTAACCTTTAAGTTGTTCATTAGCGACTCCGTGCAAAATGTAGCCGAGCTTCCTGGATCTAAGAAGGCGTAGGTTTGCACTATTGTGTTTCCTGTCTTTGATTTGACTCGAACTGGAATTATTGCAAGCGTACAATCATCCTCTCCGGCCCCAGTGAGCTCCGGCTCGTCAGGCTGAGCACGCACAAAAGCACTCAATACTGTCTGACCATCATTGTTATCTGTTCTCCTTTCTGCACCAGTATCTGAGTCCTTTTTCTTAATGTGCAGGAGTGTGGGGTGCTTAAAAGAACATACCTCACAGCTCATTTTATTTTTGCAGAATTTACTCAGGTGACCGTGCTTGAGGCAGCTAAAACAAAGTCCTTCATTCTTCAAATAGTTCAATTTTTCTTTGTGTGATTTGCCTTTAAGCATGTCACAGGTCACTACTTCATGCTCACCTTTGCAAAAGAGACATGTCGAGGTTGCTGAGGTGGTTGCAGCTGAGTGTTTAACAGATTCTGCATCTTTTCTTTGTTTATCCAACTGAACAGCACTTGTGGTGAATGACTTTCTAGCTATGCCTTTTTTTGGTCCTTTTTGATCACTTTGTTTAAATGAAGATGTTTTAGTTGCATTGTTGTCCCTTATTTCACCAAAGACTGGATGAAGAGCAACTTTTGCCTGCTTACTGATAAACTCAGCCAAGTCCTTAAACTTCACTCGTCTTTCACATTCTTCTTGTATGCTCCACACAACACTTCTCCATTTTTCCCGCAGCTTGAATGGAAGCTTTGCTACGATGGCTTTTAAGTTTGCAACATTGTCCAACTCTTCCATGTAGCTCACTTCAGTCATGGTGTTACAGCAGGCTGTCAGGAAGAGTGAAAATGCATTTAAAGCCTCTGCATCCTCTGGCTTGATGGGTGTCCAGTCCAATACTTTGTTCATGTAGGCTGCAGCAATTTTGTAGTCATTTCCAAAATGCTCCTTCAATAGCTGTTTAGCCCTTTGGTACCCTGCTTCTGGTTTCATATGAAGGCAGCTTTTAATCAACTCCTTGGGCCGTCCTTCAGTGAACTGTTCCAAATAGTAGAGACGATCCTTGAAGCTTTCTGTGCGGGATTCGACACCATGCTCAAATGCTCTCAAAAATGAGTTGTAGTCTAGTGGATCACCGCTGAAAGTTGGGATGTCTAACGGAGGTAATGAAATCATTCTTTGCTGCTTGACCATTAGCTCTGTAATGTTGTTCTGTCGTGCCATAATGCTGCAGAGCGTTTCGACAGCATGATCGTCTGTGACATGATCTTCACTTGGCTTCTGCAAAGTGGCAAACCTTGGTTGTGGTGGTCTGATCTCACATTGTCCTTTTTTCGTGTCGTTGACTGTGCTTTGCCTCTCACGTAATGGCAAAAACTCAGACTCGTTAGTAGTTCCTCCTTGATCACTGACATGCGACAAGTGTTCATTTTCATAACTTTCCAAAACCTTGAGTTTAGCATCAGCGGCAGCAATGGCAGTTTCTATATCTAAAGCTTCTCTTTTTGCTTTCAATTCAGCTTCTTGACGTTCAATGTCTTGCTTTTGCTTAAGAGCTGCAGCTTTAGCTAGTAATGCAGCTCTTTCCACTTCAGCCTTGAGGCGTGCAGAAGATGCAGTGGAAACTTTACTCCCAACAGTTGATGCACGTTGCCTGCTCCTATAGCTTTCAGCGACTGATGCCAGTGATATGCTGTCTGTTGGCTGCACGTCTGCATCACATTCTTTAGCCTGCTCTGCACGATCCTCTGCTGTCTGCACCCATTCCTCCACTCGCTGCATAAACTCACGAACAGGCTGTAGTTTAGGCTCAAACCATGAACTTTGATCCTTTTCCAGCTCTTCTTTGCTCAAAAGACGTGTTAAAGCATCATTCATCTTACAAAATTCTCCTAGGGAGTCCTGCAAGTTTAGACGCAACTTCTGCTTCACTATGTTCATATTTGCATCTTCTTCCATTAACTGTTCAATCTCGTTGACTAGGCATGTTAAATGTCCCAGTTTAGCTCTCCGAGATTGAGTTAACCGGTAAATTTTTTCTTCAACAGCCTTTTCGGTCATCTTTGGTTCTCTCTTTCCACCAGGTGGCTCATTAAAATCTTTTTCCATATTTCCAATAAGCTCAAAGTTTTACCTTTTTGCTTCTCCTTTATGTGATCCACAGAAGCCACTTGTCCACACAGACTTTTCTTGAACAGTTCTTTTGTCTCTAGTAATCTTCAGAAAAAGTTCACAGTTTCAAATGTCCTTTTCCACTAGAAAAAGCATGGAAGCAGGTCTTTTTTTTGACTTAAATGTAGGTTTCCAATAAACCTATCAGGGTGAGAGCGTGTGGCTGACGCATGATCTCCACAAGAAAAAATAAGAAAAAGCAAAATGGTGGAAGTGCGTGAAAGAAATGGGGGGGAAAAATGGATGTCATCCACTTGCAGTCGTTTTCCTTGCTTTATTAACATCCACAAAAATAAAAATAAAACAACAAACATAAAATCCACTTACTTTCTTATACTTATATGAAATTGAACTTGAACATGTACATGATCAAAAAAAAGACCGTCACGCTCCTCACTCTGTCTCCTGCAACTGCCGACACCGAAACTCCCCCCTCCCCTCTCTCATGTCGCTACGTTCTTAAAGGCACAGGATCTTATTTCTCTGCACATAACGAAAATCTTCAAATATATCCCCAACAAATATATAATTCAAATAATCTTGACAGAGAAAAGAAATATCAGCAAAATATAACTGAGATCAAACATTTTCTACTTTCATAACTAAAACTAAGTTCAGGTTTAAACTCCACTAATAGAAATTAACATAAATCTTGTGACCTCACATATGGCACTTACATATATATATATATATATATATATATATATATATATATAATATATATATATATATATATATATATATATATATTATATATATATATATATATATATATTATAGATATAATATCAATTACTGTTCTAATAACAAACATTTTGCTCAAGTAAACTGCAACAAAGTAAATACATGACTAATTTAAGTAGATGGAAACGGTGACGTGTAGATCCATTCCTTTGAAAATCTACAGAGATGAGATCATTTTAGTTCTGGACTGCAGTGAAAAACAATCAGCTAAATGATAAACGATCAGCTGAGTGATAAACGATCAGTTGAATGATAAACGATCAGCTGAATGATAAACGATCAGCTGAGTGATAAACGATCAGCTAAATGATAAACGATCAGCTGAGTGATAAACGATCAGCTGAATGATAAACGATCAGCTGAATGATAAACGATCAGCTGAATGATAAACGATCAGCTGAGTGATAAACGATCAGTTGAATGATAAACGATCAGCTGAATGATAAACGATCAGCTGAATGATAAACGATCAGCTGAGTGATAAACGATCAGCTAAATGATAAACGATCAGCTAAATGATAAACGATCAGCTGAATGATAAACAATCAGCTGAATGATAAACGATCAGCTGAGTGATAAACGATCAGCTGAATGATAAACGATCAGCTGAATGATAAACGATCAGCTGAATGATAAACGATCAGCTGAATGATAAACGATCAGCTAAATGATAAATCATCAGCTGAGTGATAAACGATCAGACTGTTTGTTTTTGCCTAAATGTTGATGTGACTTCAAGAAAATCAGACGAGACGAGTTCACGACTTTCCAGACAACGCCGCTCGCTCAAAGACAGACGGACGGAACAAAACAGAATAATGACTTAAATATTGTTTTATAAAAAACAAAAAGACAACGAAAATTATTGTTTTGTTTTATTTTGACAGTCTCGGGGGAAGTAAACAGGTTATTGTTTTTCTCATAAACACCTGGATCAACTATATTAAATGAGAAACTAAACAAAAAAAAACAACAAAAAATCTATAAACAGAAGTTCATAAATAATATCAACCAACATTTCCCTTCTCTGAATATTTCTGCTGTTTTTAAGATGAAATTGTTTCTGATGTTTAATCCTAAAGCCTCTAAAAACTGCTGGATGACCTTCACGTGGTCATGTGGTCATCCTAAGTCTGCTCTCTGATCGGACGCCGTTTTTCACCTTAAAAGGTCCATCTGTCTGTCCGTCTCATCATGAGGACAAACTGTCGTTTCTGCAGGAGCAACACAAACATCAAGCAGGTTGAAGCGCCCCCCCCGCCTCTGCACAAACAAGCACAAACACCCCCCCCCCAGAAGATAAACACAGCTGGCTGCCTTTCCAGCTCTTTACCGTCCTTTAGGGTTTCAACCCATTTCAACGAGTATCTGGTAGCAAAGTTCAGAACAAAACTAAACAGAAACATAAACAGAATTTCTTCCAGGTTTTTATGGACTCTGATACTAAAGTTTAGCTGAAAAAGAAGAAGAAAACGGATTTACAGGTATTTTTTGCATGAAGTCTGTTCATTTCCTGGACAGACAGGAAGTGCTTCTATCTCCACTTTGGTTCCTGCTGCCTAGCGTTAGCTTGTTATCGCAGAGTTCAGACTCCTGTGAGGGATTTAGGCCAACGGCCTGGAAACAGACGGAAAACGGGAAGCAGACAGAGGACGGACACGCCGGTTATGGGGATCTGTTTGTTAATCCAGAAACCCCACAGAAGGCTTCACCTTTGACAAAAAGCAGAAACTGAAGAAAAGACAAACAGTCCACACCTGGGGGAGGAAATGTGGAACAAACAGACATGGAGAGCAGAGCAAAAACCAGGACAAAGTTCAGCAGAACGGATCCAACATCACCTTCAACAAAATAAAAGCTGAGAGGTCCTCTGTGGACGGAGGAGACCTCCAGCTCTGAGAGGGTCTGCATTTTCCCAAACATCTCCTCAACAGTCCATGGAAATGTTCTCAGTGCAGTCAAGGTACCAGTCAGTGGTCCTGACTGAAGCCAAGCCGGAACCCAAAGGCTTAGCATTTAGCATCGTAGAATGATAGCATCGTAGAATGATAGCATTGTAGCATTTAGCATCGTAGAATGATAGCATCGTAGAATGATAGCATTGTAGCATTTAGCATCGCAGCATTTTAGCATTTAGCATCGTAGCATGATAGCATTGTAGCATTTAGCATTGTAGAATGAAAGCATTTAGCATTGTACCATGATAGCATTGTAGCATTTAGCATCGTGGAATGATAGCATTTTAGCATTTAGCATCGTAGCATGATAGCATTGTAGCATTTAAAATCATAGAATGACAGCATTTAGCATCGTAGCATGATAGCATTGTAGCATTTAGCATCGTAGAATGATAGCATTTTAGCATTTAGCATCGTAGCATGATAGCATTGTAGCATTTAGCATCGTAGAATGATAGCATTTTAGCATTGTACCATGAAAGCATTGTAGCATTTAGCATCGTAGCATGATAGCAGTTTAGCATTTAGCATCGTAGACTTATAGCATTGTAGCAATTAGCATTGTAGAATGACAGCATTTAGCATTGTAGCATGATAGCATCGTAGCATTTAGCATCGTAGACTTATAGCATTGTAGCAATTAGCATTGTAGAATGACAGCATTTAGCATTGTAGCATGATAGCATCGTAGCATTTAGCATCGTAGCATTTAACATGGTAGCATGACAGCATCGTGGCATTTAGCATCGTAGAATGACTGCATTTAGCATTGTAGCATGATAGCATTGTAGCATTTAGCATCGTAGACTTATAGCATTGTAGCAATTAGCATCGTAGAATGACAGCATTTAGCATTGTTGCATGATAGCATTGTAGCATTTAGCATGGTAGCATCAGTGTCTGAGGATTCTGCTGTCTCCACATCAACACTTCTTCTCAAAGGTTCTGTTGCTGCTGTGAGTCCAGCAGGTTCTCCTGGATTCTGGTAAAACTGCCCACATGTTCTGCTGCTTCATCCGCTTCAACTGAAGCTACACGGAGGAAGCTAGCAGGACTCGTGGGGGTGGAGGGGGCTTCTCGCTGGGTGTTTTTTGTCTCAGCAGACGTAGCTCCTGTTTGCTCGCCGCTGTTTTCACATCTACGCTTTGGAGAGACCTGACTTTACCACAAACAACGGAAGCAGAAGAGAGCCAAGAACATAAAATCTCCATTTTCATCTAAAACAACAAATTCCAACTGATGGATTCAATCGATGAAACCCAACAACAGTTTTAAAAACTCTATTAGCAATCAAGAAGAAATTAGAAGCTATTTATTCATTTATTTACTGCAAAGATGTATCTTTCTAAAGATCCCTGAAGGAAAGTGGTGACTTTGTACAGACAAACACAAATGCCTGAGGATAAAAAAGAGGATGTGAATCAGGAGGAATCAGCAGAAGGAAGAGTGTGGAGTCAAACTTCTGTCTTTGAGCGGTTAAAGCAAAGTGGAGGATGAGCAGGAAGTTCCAGGAGAAAAGCTGGAGTTCTGTGAAGAACGCAGAGGAAGCGACGCTAAGATGCTGTCAGACGACCTTTGACCTTCACTTAGGACTGAAGTCCTCAACCACATTGAGCCGATTCCTCACAGACGGACTCATCGCCAAAGCAAGCGTGGATCACAGAAACCTCTCCTAAGACGTGCAGCTTTGATTGACAGGTGGGACACATGACTCACTTCCTGTGTGAGTGCTGGTCGTCAGCAGGACTTTGGATCAGCACCGGCATGGCCCAGAACCCCAGAGGGATCTCCTCACAGGACACGGCGCAGAACCACAGAAGAACCGCCATAAGCGACTTGCTCCACGTACAGAGACGTTTCCGGACCAAAGGTAGATCCAGAAGTACTGGTTCTGGTTGAAAGGTGACCCAGAAAGGTTTTGCTTCTGGAAGCAGATTAGGATCCCAAGAATGATCAGTCGGTTTCAGTCTGACAGGAGAACATGGAGGAATCTTCATTTGTTCTGGACCTGCCGGGTCAGAACCAAGGTTCTGGAGAAGCTGAACATTGAAAACTCGTGGAAATCTAAACTTCTTTCATTTGTTCTGCGGGTTTTTTCAGCTTCCCTGATTTGAAACTCTGACGACCTCGGAGAAGAGGAACTACTCTGGACTTGCACCACACCTCCTCCTGCTCCTCCTCCTCCTCCTCCTCCTCCTCTGATCCAATCTAACCGCTGGGTTACAGCAGAAATCGGTTCTGATGGGGAACATGTTGGGCCCCAGCAGCCGCTCTGTCTGCTCCTGCAGGTTGGGATGGCGGGCAGACTTGACCTGCAGGCGGCGTCCTGGGAGGAGGAGCGGCGTGGGATGAAGCAGGAGAAGCCTTCGTCATGGGAAGGAGTCCGTCAAAAGTTCTGATGTGGACAAATGTCCCTCTGTGATCTGAAAACGTCTGAGTTTAACCGACACTGGAGGTTCAGAGGAAAGTCAGAGGACGTTAACGAAAAACACGTAATATTCCAGCTGTTAGCATGACTCAGCAGAATCTATGCCTTCATATTGCTGAGTCATGGTCTCCAGAATAAACAGAACGCAGAAAAGAGTTTCACTATTTAAATGTGTTTGATTATTATTTATAATCATTGAATATTTGATCTGACGTTTAAATGTTTTTTATTCGATGAACAGATAAATATGACGTGACGTTTGGCAGAAGTTCTCAGCTGGATGTGGTTACGGTTAACCAGAAGAGTCCACCTCCAGCTAAGGGCTTCTCTGAAACCGTTCAGGTGGAGATGCGTTCTCCTGCGGTTCTCCTGCGGTTCTCCTGCGGTTCTCCTGCTCTGCGTCTCCTCTGTGGACGGCAGAAATTCTGACAAATTCTAGTTTTTTTGCCTGAGAATGAACCTTCCTGCTCTGATTGACTGAATATTTCCCCAAAGCCCGATGATCTAAGTCCAAACCCGCCTGTGGTTCTGAAGCTCAGAGGCCCGCTTTGAGGGACGGTCCCTCCTCATCTCTGAGGAGAGCAGGAGGAACCTCCGGGAGAACGCGGCTGCAGGAAGTGAAAGTGAAACCCCCCCGAGCTCCACCCTGAGATGCTTCCACATTCCTAGAAATCGCCACAGTCCGGCCCCACGAGGGCGGCCTCAGTCGGGTCAGAACCAAGGAACCTGGTTTGAATCCCTTTGTACTCATGAGGCTGAACTTTTCTGTTAGTTTCTGCCAAATGAAGAATGAGACCTGAACCGGTCCGGTCCGGTACCGCAGTCCAATGATGTGACGTCCGTGTAACCGGTTGAGTCCACTGGACTGGACCTTCAGGTGCTGAAGAGCGTCCTCTCAGGTCCACATGTGAAAGCCAAACCCCGCCTCACACTGAGCGCGCTCACTCCAGCACCAGCAAACAAACAACACTAAACAACAACAACCATCAGGCTGGTTCCCCTGTGGGCGGAGCTCTGCTTTTACCTCCAGAACCGGGTTTTTCTCTCTAAGCGTCTGAACTCAGCACCTTCTCCATCACCTTCATCCTCTCTGGATGACTCAGCATTCCCGGGAAGCCTTTGAAACCAGGAAGCGGCTCCGAGGAGCACAGCGGAACATCGGCGGCTGTGGGACAGAACAACCAGAACCGTGCTGCTCTGCAGAAGATCTGTGGCGTTGGGTTTCTGTCTCATCCGTTTCTCCTGTCAATCATCGTCTGAAGGCGTGGACTCTCCGTCCATTGACGCACATGAAGACGCGTTGGGACTTGCACGTGTTCAGGTGCTTCCAGATCTTCTCATACGTTTTCTGCTCTGACACCATCTAAAAACTTTACAGACGCTGAAAGTTTCTCAGCGCTGGTTGTCATGGCGACGCGTTCAGCATCCCAGCAGCTCCTCTTGCTAGATTTACTGTTGACCTCTGGATGGGGTACTACAACTGAAAAAGGACTTGGTGACCCCTCCCACCTGGCGTTCCAAACAGGAAGTGGCTCCATAGACGTCTACAGAGCCGTAAGCAGCTGTCACTCGGCGTTCTCTGTGGCGCGGCGCGTAAACATCAGGCCGACCGCCCTTCCAGCTGTTCCAGCTCTACAACACACATCTGTTTGAACCTGCGGGTCAACGACAGGCCCACGTACGGCTCCTGTCCTGGTCCACCCAATCACAGCCCCCCCTGATTGACCAGATATTGCTGCATGTGCTGCATTTGATACCGCTGTGGTTGGAGAAAAGGGGAGGAGCTCGCCGTGTCCAATAAACAGACATGGTAGCCTTAGATGACAAACTCCAACATTTTTTTTAAAGTGTCAGCTCGATGACAGCTGAAAGGAACTCCAAATATGGTCTTTAATGTTCTACGGTAATATTACATTTGGAGACATTTCTGTTTTTGACACAGAGAGGAGAACATAAAGAGGGAAACATTCTGTTATTGGTTTATTATACAGTAATAAATCATGTCTAACTGTTTGTTTTAATGTGAATTTCAGTGCAGAAGAAGACAGAGAAAAAAACTAACAGACGTTAAAGAAGAAGAAAAGTCGTTAGACTGATGATTAAAATCAAACATAACTTTCTGCTGATCATTTACTAAACTGGGGGGGTTAATTCCACCAGGTCCTCTGCACAGATGCAGTGAATGTCCTCGTATAACGTACAGATGTGAAGAGTGTGGACAGACGGAGGCTGATATTCACGCTTTCACGTCTGCTCGTTTAGTTCAACAGTTAAAAACGTTTGCTGCTGCAGGAAATGAGCCGTCAGGTTCATGGACCAAAGGAAAAACGGCTGTTAGAAGCAATGAAAAGCTGTGGCTGTCAATGCAACAAGTCAATGCAACAAGTCAATGCAACAAGTCAATGCAACAAGTCAGTGCAACAAGTCAGTGCAACAAGTCAATGCAACAAGTCAGTGCAACAAGTCAATGCAACAAGCAACAGGTCAATGCAACAAGCAACAAGTCAATGCAACAAGTCAATGCAACAAACAACAGGTCAATGCAACAAGCAACAGGTCAATGCAACAAGCAACAAGTCAATGCAACAAGCAACAGGTCAATGCAACAAGTCAATGCAACAAGTTGGTCAAGAACTCTGCAGGATTCCAACAGTTATTAGGAAGAAATAAAGATTTAAGGATTTAATTACAATGAACGTGAAAATAAAGTCGTTTTTTCATCTGTTCTTTTTTATTGCTTTCTCTGTTTACTTTTTACAAACTATGAATACAAATATGTATTTAATGCCGTTCCTTTCTCTGCATGTTTACGTGAATCGCAGCTGTTTGTGTACAGATGTTTACAGATGTTTCTCTGAAACACAAAGCCTGACGTTCGTCATGGATGTGGTCGGTCTGCGGTTCCGTCTGCAAACGTTTGGACTTCCACATCCTCTCGGTCCAGATTTAAATCAAACTTTATGACAGTATTACAACAACATGGCGCCTCCGTTTGAAGCGCTCGCGCGCATTTCTCCTGTTTTTGGGACGTTCCTGTTAAAGTTCCGGAGGTGCGTTCAGGTTCCTGGAGACCGTGCAGCTGCTCCTACAGCGCGGCATTAACGGCCAGCCCGTAAACACGTTCAATGCTATTAAGCGGGGTATTTATAGTCCGTCCCGGTACCGGACCCCTGACCGGCGGTCGGCTCCGCGGACACTTAGTCACACCGGGAAGGACTCACCCAGAACGGCAGCTCCGGTCCACACAGCCTCTCCATCGCGGTGTTGGCGGGAGACGTCGTGAGCTAAAAACTTCCCTTCACGCTAGCAGGCGCTCGGTGGCTCACGCATGCCCCGCAGGCGGACGCGCGGGGGGATGACAGCGGGGACCGACCTGTGCGGGGTGGGTCCGCTCTACTAACGGCGGAAAAGGGAGAAGTCATCCGCGCGCGCCGGGGTTGGCTCTTTCAGAAGGAGTTCAGGAAGCCCCGCCCCCCGAGCTCCTCCCTTTGCACGAGCCACCGTGACGCAGCAGAGCGATTCTGCCGAGTCATACTTTTAAAAACAGTCAGTTTTTCTACTTTCCTGTTGTTTGAGGACTTTGTTTCGAAAATCAGAGTTTTTTTTATGAATTCTGCCCAAATCCAACCCGCTGAAAACATTTTAATAAAATTATCAACCGGCAAAATGTCCACTTTTATGATACAAGAAACCTATAAAGTTTATAGATGTTTATCCCATCCAAAGCCCTGCGTTACATTCTGTTTTTAAATTTAGGTCAAACACCAAACTATTGTTGCCTTGATGACCACTAGAGGCTGGTTTCACAGTGAGACAACTCACATCGACTCTTAAATCACAACGTCAAACTTCCCACCAAAAACCAAACCTATGTTCAGCCTATCAACAGTAAACTAGACCTGGACTGAGTGACCCCTCCCTCCCGCCGTTCCAAACAGGAAGTACCCGCTGGTCTCAAAAACCAGAAATCCTGTAGACTTCTATTGAGAAATAAACAGCTGTTACTCAGATATTATGTTCTCCAGAAAAGACATTTATGCACTGATACCTTTTATTAACATCGTCTTAGTAATCCTAATTTTCTCACAATATTTTTAGCGCTGATTATTCAAGTTAGAAACTGACCAATCAGACGTCTCAATGAAAGCAGGTGGCCTCGCTCATGCTTGAAGCATTCGACAGATTCTCCCGAGCCTAATTTCAGTGGAGGGGGTGTGGTCTCCTAACATGCTCACTCCTGATTGGAGAGACTGGCTGCCGTAGAAATGCAGACGGACCAATCACAGCTTACCGAGGATGTCTGGTTCCAACATGGTGGTGGACATATCGCAGGAAAACGGCGACTACATCGGGTTGGAGCCGAACGTGAGGCATGGATGGCGTCACACGTGATCCGTACCGTTGCATACAGTCAGCGGTTCAGCCTGGCGTCAAGAGCTTTTTCAGAATAGAAGAATAAATAGAAATATTTATTCATCCTGGAGGAAATTCAAAAGTGGCAAGCTGCGTATTCCACATGGCTAGCACATCCTATAAAAATAAAGACATCAGATAAAACATCACATTTTATTAGCTGAAATACAATAAAACCATTAAAACCTTCAAATATTACAATTCTGTCAGTTTTTGTTTTGATGCTCAGTCAGGGAGTCTAGTTTTCAAGCTTATTTCCTACATTGACATTTATATAACCAACGGTTTTGACTTTATTAGTTTGCGTTTTATCAGAGACGTTATTTTCCTGAGGGGCAGACGGGTGGACCCATAAAGACGGACCATGAACACAACACGACCCTCACTTATTGGTGTTTATTCACTGTAGTTTTATCTCCATCCAGCTGTTACTTCAGAAAAATGTGGACCAAACGTGATGAACTGGCTGGTTTGTTTGGGTTGTTAGTGTGGCATTTATGACACGTTTATCACGTTTAACGATCAGATTCAGTCAATCATGTTTGAGGAAATAAACCTGCGAGCAAACAAAGAGAGTACCCAGTCTGTCAAACACGGAAGCAACAGTGAGAAGTTAAAGAGTAGTTTCTCCTAAATGAACTTCAAACAGTTTTCCTCCGTTTTGATGCAGTTTGCAGCATGGATGTCAGACGTGGAACCTCTGTCTGTCTTAGAGCAGATGTTTCCAGATGTGAGCAGAAACGCTGTGAGATGCTGACGATAACTAACTTCCAGTAGAGGTTTGATCTCATTTTTACTGTGACTCAGACACTGGATGAACTCATCCCACTAACCTTAACTTCACAGAACAAACACACCCATCCCACCTGACCCTTCCCTTTACATTAACAGTCTGCTTATTCTAAACGCCTATGGAGGCTTTGGAAAGCGGGTGAAAGGGTCCTTCTTTATCTTTGCAAACCTGTCGTGCAGGAAAATCCTGATGTTTCAGGTGAAAGGTTGGTTTAATGCAAAATGACACCTATTAACCTGGATACTCCACAGTAGAGCTCACATTCTTCCCCCCGACGGTCAAACATAAAGCAACATTTATGGAAGTTTTCCAATGTAAAAGCGTAGCCAAATGACAGGGAAAACAGCCCCCAATAAGCAAATCCACCCACACAAAGGCCTACTGACAGTCTGTGCCGCAACAAACAAACTGTGAGAACTTCTGAAGTTTTCTTTTCAACTCAACATTTGTTTATTGTCAAATATGCAATAACAGTGTTCATCTTTCTGCCTCCATGCAAACATGTAAACAACTAAAAACAGTAAAAATGTCATCATTACTGATCCGGGAACAGATCTCATCGCTTCATCGCTCCACTTCTCCTGTCCCATCAGGAGGCTCTGTCATCCGAAGCAACGTGTTCTGAACACCAAGACTGGGAAGGCTGGGATTTGAACCCCCAGCCAACCATCTGGCTGCCCCCCTCATGGAGCTGTAGGACGAGGGAGGAACTGTTTGCAGGTATGCGATCTGTGGCTGGAATATCATGTCCCTCATGGTTCATGGAAAAGAAAGAAAGACCAGATGTTTGCACTTCTGTGGAATCCTTACTCTGAAGATTTCAAACTTGTTCTCATAAACGGAGAGAGTGAAGGCGGGAAATCACAGATTGAAGCGGAATAAATGCCTAAGATTAGATCACAGCAAAGATGGAGGACGTTTGAGGGGTTGCACAATTCTCAGATTAATCCTGCAAACGTAATCGTAGCGCTTCGTTCACTGAGACGGTGGAAGATCTGCAGTTCTGGGTCCTTATCAGACCTCAGCTGTGAGGCGGTGTGGGGGTTTGGGCCTCTGAGGCCTCCATAGCTGTAAGATCTGCTGATGCTGTGGATAAAACCAACCATCATCCGGAGGCTGAACATCTCATCTTCTCATGTGAGGAAGCAGGAGTTCCAGAAATGCTGATGGTTGTAGATTGATCATTGATCTTTATACAGCAACATTTTCAGAAATGTGTATTTTTGGAGGAATTCAGATCCTCTTTTCCTCCCATAGTGAACAAGTTCTGAACTACAGGAATCTGGAAACTTCATGGAGTTACCACGAGGATCATCGCTGCTGGAGAAGCCTGGAGGAGCGCGGCGCTCTGCTGCCATGCAGTCTGAGCTGCAGACAAAGTTCCTGAGGGTCTTCTCTCCGACCTCCTCACCTGTGGGCTCAAACTCCTGCAGGTGAGCTGTGAGGACGGAGGAAGCAGCTGCTTCTGACCGCAGGGGCCAGTTAAAGCAGTTTGGAGACATTCTTCTGAGAAGGAGCATCAGAGAAAGCCAGAGAGGACGTCAACCGGCAGCTGCCCTCAGGAAATGGAGGGGATGAGAGTCCGGGGGAGGTCAAGGACCTTCTGGAGCAGCAGGTTTCAGAAAATTCCTGGTTTTCCTCCCCTTTGATGAAGGCTGTTGTGTCAGATCAGAAAGTTGTAGAAAACGGCCCGTCATCATATCAAGTTACGTCTTCTGCATCACAAAACCAGCTGGTTTCAAACGGCCCCATTTTTTAAGCTCAGATGGCAAAATCTAAGACTTGTTAAAGTCTTCTTAGGTATTATTTCCAAATTGATGAATGTAATGCTTTTAAGACTTTAAGACCTGGAACCCTGGGATGGATGGATGGAATTCAGGAGGATCCATCCATCGTGGCCATAAGCTGAGCCCCTGATTGGTTGAGGCGACCTCACCAGGGTTCAAATATATGAACTCGGACCACGCCTATCGCGTCAGTTTCAAAGAAACCACCTCTGCCGCGTGAATGGCGTTCGGTGTGAACGCAGCACCAGAGTTGACAGGAACAGCTTGAATGTTTTTGTGGAACCCTTGAATGATGTTCTGATCTCTGACTTCCTGTAGAGGCGGTTCTCCGTGCCGCTCCCACCGGGTTTATCTAGAACACAAGCAGGGAACCCTCCTCTGATCTGCAGCTTAGCTCCTGAAGTGGAAGCTGCACTTTCTCAGATGATCGGGGCTGTGATACTGAGCCGGTTAATCTTTGAGACAAAAACATCAGATGAGGAGCTGAGCTGCTGCCGCGCCTCCTTCAGGGGACGCAGCAGAGGAGTTGAAGTCAACCAAGAGTTTTAGGACAAGAACAGACGGGAGCAGCTCTGCATCTGCAGCTGAAGAGCTGCTGGAGCGGACGAGGGCGGGGCTTAGCTCCTGCTGCAGGCCTCACCTGGAGATCTGCTTACAGGAAGCTTAGCGCTCCTGCTGCCCCCCCCCCCCCCCCCCCTGCAGGAGGAGGCCTCTCCCTGCGATTAGACGGCCGTCATTTGGGGTTAATTGCAGCTAAAGGAAGCTGCCTGCAGATGACGGCGCTGCAGGCGCTGCAGGTCCTCAGACGTCAGCGCAGTTTAAACACAGCAGCCCCACCCAACATAAACTCAGCCTGCAACCCCCCCCCCAGGGCTCAGGGCTTGACCCACGACTATAAACCCCTCCCTCTGCTGTTTACCACTTCAGCTTTTATGGATGAAGAAGACTTCCGGCTCAAAAAGGCGGGATAGTAAAGTGTTTTGTTCCTCTTTAAAGTCTTTGATCAGTAACAGGTCTGGACATTTATGATAGTGTTTACGCGCTCATGCTGCTTTAAATGTATATTCATGTCTGCTATGATACAAGTCAGACGAAAACAAAAGGGAAACACGATCTCTAATGGGGGGGACTGTTGTTTTTAAATAATATAAGTCTTCATGTGGAAATCACATTGTTGCACAACAGAAAGGAAGAAAAAAAGACACGCCCACACATGAATGGATGAATGGAACCCCACCCCCACGTGCTATTTTATTTACATCCCTAGAATTGTTACAATCTATTATTCTTTGTTTTTTGTAACCATTTTTGTTTCGGTTTAACAATGTATCTTTTCATTAAAGTTTTATTTAAAAATGTTTGTGTTAATTTTGGGGACACACCGCCCTCTAGCGGCCACCTGTTGACAGTCTGTTTCCTATTGGACCCACGTCACTGAAAATCGACTTTTAGGTGTTTTTATCTTGTTCTGGAGGCATTTTTCTCATGATGGAGGACACAGATTAAGAAAATTAAAATTACATTTCTGAGTATTTCTTCATCCGAATCGGGATAAAGCAGGAGGCGCAGATGATAAAGCTGTCATTGGTGATGCAGAAAACGGAGGAGGGCGGGGCCACAAGCTCCCTGCTCCGCCCCTTTCTGATCATCCACCTCCAGACCAACAGATCCATGAAGGTCTTAGTTTTCCTGGTCTGAGCTGGAATCTGGATCAGAACTTGACGGACGGATGGATCTGATACAGCTGACATTTTTGTCACAGCACTAATGTTAGGGGGGGGGGGGGCTGTAAGCTAGCTGGGGAGTGTGTAAACAGATGCATGATGGGATAAAAGGACAACTCTGAGGTGAATTTGTAATGAACTCCTGCCGCTCTGCAGAAACTTTGTGTGAAATGATGCAGGTTTTTGGATTTCAGCTAAAAACGGCATCATCATAATGAAGAGACCACTGGGAACATTTTACACTAGATCAGAAAAATCAAGTTTTTAAACTTACGTGTTGTATCTTTTTTTTTGGTAAATGTTAACCATCTATTGTTAATACCACGATGGGCTACATTGTTCATATAAAAATTAATATTTTTCTAAAGTTTGCCAATATCTTTATAATTTTTTTGACATCCATAAATTCACTACATTGAATTGTAATAAACTGAAGTTAGTTTGAACCATTATTGTAATAACTGACATCACGAACACCTCAGCAGCGGAAACAAAGTGGCTGTTCTGATCCAGAGCATCGGGCTCAGGGTTCTGGTTTTTCAGGGACAGGAGGTTTTTTTTAAAGCTGACCATAAAGCTTTTTAAACTATGATTGTGTCTGAATCCCTTCCCTACTCGCTGCATAGCGCACTAATAGTGTAGGGACGGAGTTCAGACTTTTATTTGGTCTTTTATTGTTGTGGGGTGGAACTTCCGCTCTGCTGTTCTCTCTGGAGCCTGAAAACCCGCCGCGCGGCCGCCAGATGGCGCTCTGCGCGCTCGCGGGTCTGTTGGACAAAGTTGTAAAATCTCGCATTTGAGTGTGAGCACGCGGCCGCGCGCCTATGGGCGGGAAACATCTGTCCGCGTGCTCCGGGGGCGCGCGCCGCAGCTGCACTCTCTGAGCATCTGCTGCAGCTGAAGGCGCGCGGGGATGAGCGAGCGCGGGGCCCCCCAGGAGGAGCCGGAGCGTCCAGCCCCGGAGGTTCGCTTCGTGATGAAGAGGAGCGGCCGCGCGGCGCAGCTGTGAGTGAGCGGGACCGCAGGAGAACCCTGCAGAACCCTTCTGTTCTTCTGCAGGGTTCTCCTGCAGGAGCAGAGTGCTCCTCTAGGGTTTGGCGGAGCTGCGGGAACTTTGAACGCAGCTAAGCAGCTTATGGGGTTGGTGGTGGGGGGTGGGGGTGGGGGTGAACAAGGCCCGATTCTTCCAGCTCTGAGGAAGAGGAGGGACTCTGGAGCAGCGTCTGACCTGCTCCTCTGGAAAGCTCTCAGATCTTTGCTGCTCCTCATTCCAGCAGGTCCTCCACCTGCAGGTCAGCAGAGGAGGTGCTCTTCAGACCCCCCAGCAGGTTCCGCCGCCAGGCCCAGCGCCTCTCTGGGGTCTTCATCCGTGGACCCGGCTCCATGGCGCTGACGGCGGCTCTCCGCTCGTCCCGGGCCGTCCAGACCAGGAAGGGCAGCAGTACGTGGCCTCAGCTCCCTCCAGAGCGCTCCTGGTGGGAGGCCTCCTAATGGGTTCTCCTCCTCTGCAGTGTTCCCTGCAGACGTTCTGCCAGAGGACGACCCGGCGGAGCTCTCCAGCCAGATCACGGCTCCTGGGATCCTGAAGATCTTTGGAAACCAGATCTGTGAAGGAGCTCACTACAAAAGCGTGCTGGCCACCACCCACTCCAGCGCCAAGGAGCTGGTGAAGGAGGCGCTGGATCGGTGAGACCTCCTTCCAGTTCCGTCTGTGTGCGGTTCTGTCAGAGCTGCCGTGAAGCTCAGATCACATGAGGAGTTCTGGTGTCCTGATCCTGAGCAGAACCAGGATCAGACCCCAGACTGACAAAGCTCCGCCCTTCTGATGGTCGTGGGATTTTCTCAGCTGGTCCAGGAAGTCCAGGACTTCAGGGAAACCGTCACGGTCCTGATCCCTGTGCAGAGCGGGCAGCCGGTCCTCAGATTGACACAGTTTTGTGGACTAAATCTGAAGGTCTAAAGCAGCGTGAGAAAGAGCCAAAATAAAACAGAAAAGTTTCCAGCCGCTGTGATTGGCCCTCAGCGTTTACCGCCGCCGCGGCAGACGTCTTCCACAGGAGCGCAGAAGTTTAGAAGTCGTCTCTTTACCTCAGGAAAGCGTCAAGAGCGTCTAAACTTCAAACTGCCCCAGATTAAAAAATGGCCGTCGCTGTGAGGGGGAGGGGCACCCCAGACAAACACAGGTGTTCCACCCCCTCTTCCAAAGGGGGTGTGGCTTCTTTAGGCACATGGCAGCGATGGGATTGAAACTGAAAACTTTGTGAACTAAAGACGTTGGGAGAGGTTCATGTTTTTTGGAGAAAACCAAAATAGCGTCTGTTCTGTGATGTCATAGTTTGAGGCAAGATGGCGACTTTGCGGACGGCGAAGCATCAGAGACAGTTTTTAAGGCTGACATGCGTGCAGAATCATGCTTCCGTACGTGAAAGTTCCAGTAAAACGTTTGGAATCGACTTTTTTGCAGATCCTGTTTTTTTTGGGGAGTTAACTTTTGAAAAACAGTACGACTAACTTAAATATAGTAAAAATAATCGCCGTTATTACAAAACCGTCTTTAGGAAACCGTCCTTAGGAAACAGTCCTTAGGAAATGGTCCTTAGGAAATGGTCATAAGCAAACAGTCGTTAGGAAACCGTTGTTAGGAAAAAGTCGTTAAGAAACCGTCCTTAGGAAACAGTCGTTAGGAAACCGTCCTTAGGAAACAGTCGTTAGGAAACAGTTGTTAGGAAACCGTCCTTAGGAAATGGTCCTTAGGAAACCGTCCTTAGGAAACCGTCCTTAGGAAACAGTCGTTAGGAAACCGTCGTTAGGAAACCGTCCTTAGGAAATGGTCCTTAGGAAATGGTCATAAGCAAACAGTCGTTAGGAAACCGTTGTTAGGAAAAAGTCGTTAAGAAACCGTCCTTAGGAAACAGTCGTTAGGAAACCGTCCTTAGGAAACAGTCGTTAGGAAACAGTTGTTAGGAAACCGTCCTTAGGAAATGGTCCTTAGGAAACCGTCCTTAGGAAACCGTCCTTAGGAAACAGTCGTTAGGAAACCGTCCTTAGGAAACAGTCGTTAGGAAACCGTCCTTAGGAAACCGTCCTTAGGAAATGGTCCTTAGGAAATGGTCATAAGCAAACAGTCGTTAGGAAACCGTTGTTAGGAAACAGTCGTTAGGAAACCGTCCTTAGGAAACAGTCGTTAGGAAACCGTCCTTAGGAAACAGTCGTTAGTTAACAGTCGTTAGGAAACCATCTTAGGAAACCGTCGTTAGGAAACAGTCGTTAGGAAACCGTACTTAGGAAACAGTCGTTAGGAAACCGTCCTTAGGAAACAGTCGTTAGTAAACAGTCGTTAGGAAACCATCTTAGGAAACCGTCGTTAGGAAACAGTCGTTAGGAAACCGTCCTTAGGAAACAGTCGTTAGGAAACCGTCCTTAGGAAACCGTCGTTAGGAAACAGTCGTTAGGAAACCGTCCTTAGGAAACCGTCGTTAGGAAACCGTCGTTAGGAAACAGTCGTTAGGAAACCGTCCTTAGGAAATGGTCCTTAGGAAACCGTCCTTAGGAAACCGTCGTTAGGAAACAGTCGTTAGGAAACCGTCCTTAGGAAACCGTCCTTAGGAAATGGTCCTTAGGAAACCGTCGTTAGGAAACAGTCGTTAGGAAACCGTCGTTAGTAAACAGTCGTTAGGAAACCGTCGTTAGGAAACAGTCGTTAGGAAACAGTCGTTAGGAAACCGTCGTTAGTAAACAGTTGTTAGGAAACGTCGTTAGGAACAGTCATTAGGAACCGTCGTTAGGGAAACCGTCGTTAGGAAACAGTCCGTTAGGAAAACCGTCGTTAGGAAACAGTCGTTAGAACAGTCGTTAGGAAACCGTCGTTAGTAAACAGTCGTAGGAAACCGTCGTTAGTAAACAGTCGTTAGGAAACAGTCGTTAGGAAACAGTCGTTAGGAAACCGTCGTTAGTAAACAGTTGTTAGGAAACCGTCGTTAGGAAACCGTCGTTAGGAAACCGTCGTTAGTAAACAGTTGTTAGGAAACAGTCGTTAGGAAACCGTCGTTAGGAAACAGTCGTTAGGAAACAGTCGTTAGGAAACCGTCGTTAGTAAACAGTCGTTAGGAAACAGTCGTTAGGAAACCGTCGTTAGGAAACCGTCGTTAGGAAACAGTCGTTAGGAAACCGTCGTTAGGAAACAGTCGTTAGGAAACAGTCGTTAGGAAACCGTCGTTAGTAAACAGTCGTTAGGAAACCGTCGTTAGTAAACAGTCGTTAGGAAACCGTCGTTAGGAAACAGTCGTTAGTAAACAGTTGTTAGGAAACCGTCGTTAGGAAACCGTCGTTAGTAAACCGTCGTTAGTAAACCGTCGTTAGTAAACAGTCGTTAGGAAACCGTCGTTAGGAAACAGTCGTTAGGAAACAGTCGTTAGGAAACCGTCGTTAGTAAACAGTCGTTAGGAAACCGTCGTTAGTAAACAGTTGTTAGGAAACCGTCGTTAGGAAACAGTCGTTAGGAAACCGTCGTTAGGAAACCGTCGTTAGGAAACAGTCGTTAGGAAACCGTCGTTAGTAAACAGTCGTTAGGAAACTGTCTTTATTAACCGTCGTTTCCCTTTTGTTCGTGTTGTCCTGACGTGAACCTGGATGAAATCGTATCTGAACAAACGTCACATAGATAGTTTTGGAACAGGCGGTAACTTTCCCCTCCGTCCGTCTGCCGCCTGTTCAGGTTTGTGTTTGATACCCGATGCAGGTACGGTTTGAGCAAGCGGGAGGCCGACGCCTACGTCCTGTGCGACACCATCGGCTCCATCCACAGCCGGCAGTGGCGGACGGAAGCGTTCCGGGTCGTTGGCGACCACGAGAAGCCCCTGGTGCTGCAGTCGCTATGGAAACCCAGAGAGGGTTTGGCGAGGCGCTTCGAGATCCAGAAGAGGAGTTTGGTGGAGGAGCAGACGTCCAGGGAGACGGACACCGTGACGGCCGGTACGGTTCTGTGGGAGGGGGAGGGGGGGTCAAACAGCTGTTTTTTTGTCTCACTAAACGCCATGTTGATGAGTTTCACAGACAGACGGCGGGACACGCCCGTCTGTCTGTGGGATAGAGGTCCGCTGCAGGGATCCAGCGGGGGTTGGTTCTGGGGGGTTGATCCAGCTGTGCGTCCGCCGTCATGAGCGGCGAGCTCCCATCGGCGCCATGAACCCAAAGCTTTGTCTTTCCATCGCCTCTGCTTCCTGCTGCTTGTTGATTCTGGCGCAGCCGCAGGAAAACGGGGCGTCGCACGTCACCTCGCTCTGCACTCACACCGGCTGTCCCGGTTGCCCCCCAGGTCTAAACGCTCAGGCCCGTAAGCTGCAGAAGAGCCGCTCCAGAGTCTCCTCCACCCTCCTGGAGAGGGCTGCTGGATCCAAACTGTGGAGGAGCAAAAGTGAGATGGACCTATTGGACCCCGACACCAAACAGGACCCGGGATTCTTCACACAGAACCTGGAACCCACCCCAGAACAGAACCCTGCAGCCCCCCGAGGGGGGGCCCAAATGGAGAGTCTCTGTGCGCCCAAGTCAGCCGGTGAGCGCGAGGGGGAGGAGTCTGAGAGGGAGGAGACGGAGAGCAGCGGCGATAACACCACGCAGTACTCCCTCCACCCCCCCCACGACTGCCCCTACCTGCTGCTGCTGCAGGGTAGCTCTGCTCAGGTACGCACCCACACCTGAGACGATGAGGGGAGGGGCATGCTGAGGTCATGTGACCTGCGTCTGCTATGACATCATCCATGGCCTCTCAACCTGACACAGACAGACTCACCTGTCAGCTGTTGGACCACGCCCACTGCGGGAGTCACATGACCACACCCCTTTTCAGAGTAAAATGTGGGCTTGTTAAGATTGACAGTACGGTTGTAATAATCCACCTGGTGGTCACACCTTGAAGTGCGTTGGCTCTAGAAGACTGACACCTCACAGAAACTGTCCAATCAGAAGCCAGGAATAAAAGAGGCAGGTTTAAACCCTCAACCTGCAGCCTGTGAGCAAACAGTAGAAAAACATTAAAATGAGACGATGAAGTCTTCGTTCTTTAGTTAACTAGTTTGTGTTTTACACTTCACCTCCGTTGACGATCATTGTTTATAGAACAAATGTTAGAAATAAAAATGGTGCTTTGGTCAAAGTAACAACGGTTCACGTTAACAAACGTGATCAGATCTAAATCATTCATACTTATTGTTTATTCTTAACAAATCTTTTAATGTTTTTGGAAACAGAAACTCTAAATATAAAGAGCTCCATCTGATTGGTCAAATGCACAAATGGATTTATTTGATTCGTTAAATACCTCCATAAGATGATTTTAGCACGTTTAAGTTAACTATTTATTGCAAATTTCCCTGTCTTTTGCGATATGCTTATTACACAGCTTGATATCGCAATAACGATAAATTAGCGATTTATTTTTCAGACCTACTTCAATCACTTGGATTGACCTCATTTTCCACAACGGAGTGGCTTCATTGGCAGGTGTGGGAGTTCCAGAGGTGTTCTAGAGATGTGCTAGAGGTGTACTAGAGGTGTTCTAGAGGCTTTCCAGAGGTGTATCAGTGGCGTTCAGAGGTGTTATAGAATTGTTCTAGAGATGTTCTAGAGATGTGCTAGAGGTGATCCAGTGGGGTTCTACAGGTGTTCCAAAGGTATTCCAGCGAAGTTCCAGAGGTGTTCTGTTGGCAGTCCGAGTCACTGTATGGAGTTTGACCAAAGATAACGTTCAGAATTCCCAGATCTGTGTTTAATCCCAGAACCTATCAGGTACTATGAGCTACTGAAACCACAAGGGGGTACTCTCTGATGTTTTTATGTGCATGTCCCAAGTCCGGGCGAATACAAAGGCTTGAGTTAGTACAGGCGTCTGCGGTAAAACTAAGACCAAAGCACACATGTGACTTGTTAGGGGATTTGTCGTGCCCCCCCCCTGAACGAAACAGCTGAAAGTAAAAGCATTTATGAAACACGAGTGAAAGGACAGAAGGTGCAGTGGTAGGGCGGTCAGCCTCTGATCTGAAGATCACAGATTCGATTCCTGCCTTGGAATTGCACTGGTGGAAGGTTGGTGCCAGTGTCCGGTAGTGTGGGACTGGGACTGGGACGGGGCTTTGGGCCTTCCAGGACGGTAGAACAGCGCTGTACAAGCACACGCCTTCTGCCACGGACATCTCTGCAGCAGCTGTGGAAAAACCAACACAGAACAGGAAGCAGAAAGGACAGCACTTCCTGTGTTTTTACACCGGTCAACTCCTGCCACACATGACAGGACAGTCCCACGCTAACGCTCACACGCCTAACACATCGTCAGCATCAGGTCTCACAGAGCCGGTCTGTCATTCTGGGAAATGTCAGACCTGATTAAACTCTCCTCATTGTTCTCGGCAGTCAGTGGGTTTAATGAAACACCATAATCCGGCTTGAAGAAAGACCTTTCTTCTCACAGCTCCACGTGATTGAAAAGAAGTTTTCCCCGAGCAAAGCGCTCCATCATCAGTGACAGCCATCCGACCCGACCGGTTCTGGGTCCCAGAGGACAGGAACAAAGAGGGAAAGAGCTGGAAAATCCTCTGGAGGAGGGCAGAACAGACTTGTATGGAGTTAGGTCTGCCGGAGGAGCTCAGCTCTGACCAGTAGAGGCGTGGCGAGCAGGGCGGCTAAAGGTCACACAGGGTAACCACGACAACAGAGACGGCGTCACAGTCACCGTCTCATGATTCATGTTAGATCATTAATGTTCTCCCGGTTCAGTCCCCCCCAGTCCACCATGTTCTGGGTCAGATGCCCCTCCCATCCAGCAGGTGGCAGTTTGCTCTGTTTTCATTGGTTGACCATCCATGATTGTAGTTTACAGCTGAGACTCTGTGACTGGATCCAAAGCAGCTGTCAGAGTGTTTTTCTTTTCTTTAAATCATATCTAGTGTAAATATTCTGGGTTCAGATGGGGGCGGGGCCAGTTGATTTGATTGAGGTGAGAATGGCTTTCTGGGTGTGGCCTAACAGCTGCCAGGTCACATGATCTCCGCTCCACGTGTCCTGCTGAAGGTCCTCAGCACCCTGAGCTCACATGTTGGCTCCTCTGTGATGTCAGGACTTCATCATCTATCTGCTCGCCGCTCCTCTCGTTGGCGTTGGCCGGCACACCGACGACGACGGCGGTCCAAAGAATGACATCAGCCTTCACGCCGCCGACATCCTCCCCCAGCACTGTCACTTCCTCCGCCGCAGACCTGGCGAGCCCGTTGTGCTCCGCCCCTCCACAGATGCCTTCGTGACGAAAAACGGTGCAGTCCTGAGAAGCGACGTGCCATCTGAGCATTGGTGATGTCATCGGGCTGGGCCGCCACTACCTGTTCCTGTTCAAAGACCCGTCAGCGCCGCTGCATCAGGTAGAGATCTGTGGGTCCCTGCAGGATTCGGTTCCTCTGGCTCCTCCTTCACCTCCATGTTCTGCTCCTGCAGGACGGCGAAGCGCCCGACCTCCGCTGGTCGTCATGGAGCCGCAGCCCGTCTGCAGCGAGGCGCAGCTCCCAGACCTTCGTCTGCAGCAGCTGCGTCTCCGACCTGCAGCCTCCTGCAGGAGCAGCTGAGGCGCTCAGCCTGTCGCTGAGCTACGAGGCTGAAGATGAGGAGCGCCTGGTGAAGAAGATCGTCGCGATGCCAGGAGGAGGCCGCGCTCCGCTGAGCGCCTCCTTCCTGCTGAGTCTGTGTCTTCATCGCTCTTCGTCGTGCCTTCGGGCCTCAGACCTGCGCAGACTTCTGCTGCTGATAGCGAGTAACTGTCAGACCGCCGTGTGGGTGAGCTTCCAGACCGCAGCCTGAGGGCGGATGATGCCGTTTCTGTCTGTAGTTCCAGTTAGAATCTGACCAATCAGATGCCTCAATTAAAGTGGGTGGAGCCTGTTGGCCCCCAAACGATTGGTCGACAGATTTTGTGTAGCCTGCTTTAAGTTTTAGGGGTGTGGCCTTCCAAGAAGCTCACTCTTGATTGGTTGGTGGTTGTCATAGAAACAATGACTCAGACCGACCAATCACTGCTTACTGGGGACGTGTGGCTCCAACATGGCAGCGTCCGAAGCAGGGAGGAGTAACGTTTCTTCTTCTTGCGTTGCAGGAACACACGAAGAACGCGGCTGCAGATCGGCTGGACGTGTAAGCTCTCCTGTTGGTTTGTGAAGGACAAACGGACATTTAGGAAAATGCATCCAAACATCAACTAAAACACAAAATACACACACAGCATGACCCACAAATCAACACATTTCTACTTCTGATAGAGTTTTCCTGCTTCACAGTCGTCTAGTGATAAAAACCACTGATTTCTTTGACTGAATCTGTAAATTTGATGTCGTTTAGCCACAGATTCTCTGAGTTTCCTCAGAAAACATCCCATGTTCTGTCTTGTAGTCATGGAGACGAAGTTTTCACCCCAGAGGAACTCCAGGCTCTCCATTTGGACCAGGTCCTCTCAGGACTGCGCCCCCTGGTGTTGTGGATGTCCAACAGCCTGGAGCTGCTGCACTTCATCCAGCACCAGCTGCCGCTCATTTTGGAGAGGAGGAGCCAAACGGCGCTGGGAGGAGAGGAAGAGGAGGAGGAGGAGGACGTCAAGGAAGCAGAGACCTTCGGTTGGTGACCAGGACAACATCTGCTTCACAAAGCGTCACAGATGAAGACAGAGCAGAACATCATTCAGTTTCTGAAGGTTGTGAACGTTCTCCTCAGAGCTGCTGGAGCTCCGCCTCCCCGCCATCCGCTCAGTCAGCGAGGAGACCAGCTCTGCCCTGGAGGAAGTCCTCTTGCTCTCCTTCCAGCAGTGTGTCTTCTACATCACCAAGGTAAGGAGGCGACGCCCTCCGTGGTCGCCGCCTAGCTTCCATGACCTCAGAGCTCACCGAGAGTCTTCTGAGAAACGAGTGAGAAGCAGAGAATTGTGGGTCAGGACTCCTCATGTCACGAGTAGACGCTGGAAGGAGGAACCTTGAGGAACTCAATGCGGAGGTGAAGTAAAACGGGAAATTTGACATTCACGCAGCGTTCGAGTGTTTGCTCATGACCAGGCAGCAAAACCGAGTTCCTTTCAAAGTGTGAAGGTGGTGGGGAAGGAGACAGCGGCGTCCTGGCCTGCAGGGGGCGCTCCACTCCATCTATGAGTGCTGAAGGTTTCGTTTTTATGCTGTTAAGCTGAAGTGGCCATGAAACCATTGGAACAATGAGGGTTTCCGTCTGCTCTGTCACGTCTCCACATTCTGCTGGACTCTGCAGGTCGGACTCGTTGGTTAAGCCGACCCTGGGTCTCGTCTTGAAGGAGGAAACTTTTTAATGTCTCAATGCCAGGAAGACAAACTGCTTTGCAGCTCCAGGAACGGACGGTTGGAAGACTTCATATGTTCTTGAGGGATGAAGCTGTCAACTTCAGGAAAACAGTTTTAGTGAATGGGGTTGTCTTTATTAAATTCTTCTTTAAAGATGTGTAGTAAACATGTCAAAGCTTCAGAAAGTGAACTACTTTTTAACGTCTGTAGATTCGATGGACAGCGAGTTTCCTGAAAATGGTCCATCTTTGACTCGGAGAACATCCTTCTGCATGTCGGCCTCCAGTTCCTCAGAGGAAGCGCCACACCCCTGGAAGAGCGCCCAGGAAACTTTTAGAGGACTTTCCACGCGGTTCTGGCAGCTCTGGGCTGCAGCCGAGACTCCGACCCGTCTGAGTTACAGCCGAGGGGCTGGGCTGAAGGTCGGTTCCAGCATCGGTGGTCTGAGGTCCGGACCTCCAGCTTTCCAGAAGGGTTTCCCTGCAGGAAGAGGATCTCCTCCGGCACATTCCTGCTCAGGATGTGGTTACTGTAGCGTACCTGCTCCCAGACTCCGCCCAGTCTGTCAGCACCCAGGCCCGCTGAATGGATAACAGATGTTCATAAATCCATAAATAGTTTATTAAATGCAGGACTCACTGCTGCAGCCTCACTTTCTGAAGCCTGAGTCCAGCGCGTCCCAACAGGAGAGGAAACGCTGGCGAGGGACGGACGGCGCCTCATTAGCGGAGCAGAGCATCGTTTTTGGAACTTTTCCCCCAAATGATCAGAAATGTGTCCCCAAAAAACTGCACGCTCACAAAACACGGCAAATAAAGCTAACAAATCCAACCACGACAGCGTTTCCACGGTAACCATTTGTTAGGATTTCACTAAATCTGTGAAGAGGCGGAGATTTGACTGTAAATGAGAACTGGACTGAGTGACCCCGCCCCCTTGGTGTTCCAAGCAGGAAGTGCCCGCAGGCTCCATTCTTGCTCTGAAACCTTTTTAAACAACTTCTTGATCATTCTAATTTTTTTTTCAGGTTATGAGTTATTGGATCATAAACTGACCAATCAGACGTCTCAGTAAAAGTGGGTGGAGCCTGTTGGCCCCTTAACATTTTCAAGTCTTAGGGGTGTGGCCTGCCAACAAACTCACTCCTAATTTGCTGGAGTGGTTGCCATAGAAACGATGACTCAGCGCGACTCGGACCAATCACTGCTTGCTGATGACGTCTGGCGCCAACATTTGTTCGTATGACGCAAAAATGACAACGGAATGGCTTCCTACGGATGACGTCACGCTCAGTCCAGTTCTCTGATACAGTCGGTGGATTTCACCTTGGAGTAGCCGTATCAAACGGAAGCGCGGCGTCACGCCAGACGTTCGGCTTTCCCACAGCAGCAGATTCCTGCGATCTGAGATCCGTTATTGGAAACCATCTTCAGAACCTGCCTTTGACCAGCAGGGAGCTGAACACCTTCCAAGCTTAGCATCAACGGTGATCTCATTGGTTGTTAAGGAAGAATAAAACTTTTACTTTGAGATAAAGATACAAAAACTACCAAGCACATTTATCAGCCCCAGTCATGACAAAGTCTGTATGGTTGCTATGAACTGATGCTTTCATTGGAAGCCAACATTTCAGATCCAGAAACCTGTTCAAGCAGCTGATGAGAGGTTCTGGGTTCTGTCTGGGTTTGGACTTACAGACTGTTGGTTGGGAAATATGTTAGCTAAGAAAAGTAGCATGAACAGCTTTTTGTTTTTAGCTTAAACCTTTTTTGGATACTTTAATGTTTGACTTTTTTAACAACATTTGTGTGTGAAATCTTAGCAGTTTAGGTCTGAAAACATCATTTAGTTTCTTCTGTTTCTGTCGTCTGATATTTCAGGTTTCTTTAGGCATAAATATGTATGTGGTTGGGAATTTAGGAGAAACTGTGTGGGCCTGGGGGCCCGGGGGCCCGGGGCCCTCAAACCTTTCTAAACGGCCCTGACCTTCAAAAACACGAGAAGCCACTGAAGAGCCGCAGCTTCATCTGATGAGTCAGACGGACTTCAAACCAAAGCTGTTCACAGGAGCCGGATCCATTTTCCATTTTAAAGACCTGTCATCTGTTCTAAGAGTGACGGGCCCCCCCTCTCTGCAGGGGCCCCTCAGTACATGTAAGCCGATCTGCTGGATTCCTGCAGCGCTTCTCACTCAGCGCGTCTTCCAGCAGCAGCGCCGAGCCAAGCCCGGATCCACGGCCATGCCGGGCTCAGAGGAATGTGGGTCTGTGGCTGGCACCGGCCTTTGTGGGAGTAAGAGTGGAATGGGGGGGCGCTGTCAGAACAAAGCCGTGGTTGTGTGGACAGAAGGAGGGGCTGATGAAAGGACCTGGGTGGTCTGAGATCCTTCATTCTCTTCTCACCAGAAGGTTCTTTCTTCTGCCCTCCAGTTCCTTCACCCCATCCTGCCGGCTCTTCTGGACTGCAACCCCTTCTCCGGAGGTCCGGGGTCGGCTCCCGGGGGTCTGCGTGTTCCGGCGGCGGTCCGGCAGGTGCTGCAGGTTCTGGACCAAACCCGGACGCTGCTCTCGGACTGTCGGGTCCATCCAGACGTCTCGGCTCAGCTCCTCGGCTACGTCTTCTACTTCATCAGCGCGTCGCTCTTCAACGCCTTCATGGAGGGAGGTGTGTGAACGGTCCTGAAGGGTGGTGTGGAGCGTCCCGCCTCTCTTACTGAGTCTGTCTCATTCCTCAAAGGGTTCTAACTTTTCCTCATCATCATGTTTGGGAATCTGGTGGTTTTTTGAAGGTGTTTCTGCTGCACATTAAACTCTTTGCTCTTTTCTGCTTTGGGACAAAATATAAAACATCAAGTTAAAATTTTTGATGTTTCTGAATCGGATGAAGCTTCACAAACATGAACATCCAGAGCAGCTGTCACAGAACCTGCCTCCTGCTGACACACAGGCTCAGAACCGGGCTTCTATCACTGGTCCAGAGGTGTGCGGATGCGGGCCAACCTGGACCTGCTCCTGGACTGGGCCCACGCAGCTGGACTGGGAGACCTGGCCCTGGAGAACACACAGGCCCTGTCGTCAGCCATCAACCTGCTAGCCACGCCCCCAAAGAAGTTACTGCAGGTATTGGCGTGGAGGGCGGGTTTTGTTCTGTAAAGGTTTCCGTTCTCGTGGATCAAACTGTTGTTTTCCGTCTCTGGAGGGAAATCAGCTGAGAGGACGATCATGGTCGTCCTGGAAACAAGTCTTTTCTGTGTTTGTGCTGTCAGTGTTCCTGGGCGGGGCTCCGCTCCGAGTACCCCTCCCTGAGTGCGGCCCAACTGAACCACCTGCTGAGTCTGTACAGTCCAGCCCCGCCCTGCCGTCAGGCGTGGACGCCATCGCCGCAGGACCTGCGGGCGGCCCGTCAGACCTGTGAGGCCAGGACCTCCTCAGATCCTCAGATCCAGTTCTCCCCCTGACCTCCTTAACGCTCCTCCTCTTTGCTCAGCCGCCGTCCTGCTGAGCTTTGACTCCCATCATCCTCTGCTGCTTCCTGATGAAGGCTACCAGCTTCAGCTGACCACCACCGGGACAGAACCGGCTCTGATGGAAGAACTGGACCGGCTCAAAGAGTTCATTTCAAGCCTCCCGGCCCCCCAGGTACCAAAACATCTTTTCTGTTTGATTCCAGGGTGGATGAGGAGGGTGGGGGTTCTGACAGGGAGGGAAATCTGACGGGAGGTTTGAGGAATTCTGGACTTGTCTGGGAAAAGCTGTCGGTTTGACGCCGACAGCTGTTCTGGAGGCATCGCATCCTCAGAGGAGACAGATGGGTCCAATTTAAAAGAACATTACCAAACAAAGCAATGAACCCTGAAGGTCCCTTCATAGCCTCCTGCTGCGCCACCTGCTGGCCATCACGCCCACTCCAGTCCGTCTGATTGCTCCCTGTGGAGGGGCTTCCTCCCCCAGTTCCTCCACCCTCAGGCTCGGTTCTACAGGACTGTCGGTTCCGTCTGTTCTGTACTGACGGCAGCAGATAAACCGGACGGACCTCTAGGCTATTCTGCAGGTACAGGACAGGTGGTGTGGTGTGGGTGTGGCTTAAATCTATGCCTCTTCCCCATCAGCTCAGGTGTGCCTCAGGGCTCTGTCCTGGACCCCTTTTTTCCTCATTATCCTTGTTTTAGGAAGTCCAGCTCCTGGTGGGACTTAGCGCAGCGGGAAAATCCTTCAATACATCGTTAGCATGTTTTTGTCGGCCTCCTCTGGATACAAACCTGTGTGGTTCTGCTACAGCTTTTACTCGTAACGTTTCCAGATCTGAATGTGAACAAATCCAATCCTGAGCGAACAGGATCATCCAAGTTTTTACGTCCTGCAGACCTTCTGACACCCGTGGAGCGTAGAGACGGGTGCTGATGCTTTCCTCTTCCAACTGTCCTCCAGGGTGATGACGTTCTGACTGAGGAGGCCCAGAGGAGTCTTCAAACCGCCAGCAGGGGAACCTCCAGCAGATCATCGGAGGAGCTTACTCTGTCTCGGGCCTCCGTCCAGAACTCCTCGTGGTCCAACAACACCTCTCCTTCCTCCCATCCCTTCACCCAGCAGCTCAGCAGCTCTCCATCCCAGAAGCTCAGAAATGTGAAGCAGCAGGCCAGGAAGACCCGTGAGGCAAAGACGGCAGCCGCAGACCCCCTCACCCCGCCCGCCACCCCCCACGGGCAGGACGGCCCCCTCCATGAAGGTAAATCCAATCCGTGTTCAGAACAAACCTTCATCACAAACGTCAACGTTCTGATGGTGAGGACGGATTCAGACCAACGACCAAACATCTGTCATGTCAGACCGTGGACAGAAGTGGCTTTACGTTTCTGTGGACATGTTTGACGTGTGTGAACGTCTGCGTTGTTACTCACATGTTAACGGCAGCATCCTTTCTCTGATGGATAACCTGGAGCTTCATGGAGCTTCATGAAGCTCCATGAAGCTTCATGAAGCCTTATGGAGCTTCATGAAGCCTTATGGAGCTTCATTGAGCTTCTGTTTACTTCGATGTTTCAAAGTGTCATTTCATTACAGCGCCGCCTGCAGATGGGCGGGGCTTTGAAAGCCCGACTGCTCTGACAGCAGAACGCTGCAGACTGGAGCTGAGAGAGGAAGAGGAGGAGGGGGGCGATGAAGAGGTGTTCAGCTTGGAGTTGGAGCGAGGTGAAGGAGGACTTGCTTATGCATTGAAGGACTCAGAGGTCAGTAAATGTTGACTTGTGGATTTTTGTAGAGTATTTAACTGAAAGTTTAAAATATAACTGCAGAGAAGCTGCTCTGAAGCTGCAGCCGCAACAAATTCAAGAGCTGCTCGCCATCGTCTCCAGTTCATCCTCCAGGATCAAATATGTTCAAATACGTCCTAAAAATCCATGTTAGGAGCAGCTCAGCTCTAAAGGAAAAGGTTTTGGACCAGTCATGCAATACTTCAGCTGCAAAAAAAGGATCCAAGGATAGCCAAAATAAAAAGAAAAAACAGACGCCCAAAGAGATGAATCGTAAACTTTGACAGAGCTGAAGGAAAAATGCTGCGTAGCGTTAGCATGCAAAGCTGTTAGCTTAGGTTTAAAGCAGCTAACGTAAAAAATGAAAACACTTAGCAAAAGTTTGAGGACAGATCCTTTTATTAGATCATCATCTGCAAAGATGAGGATTTTTAGAGTGTCTAAAAACGGATAACAGGAAAAAGTTCGCCAGCAGAACATTCAGTTCTCTGCTAAAATGAGTCTATAAATGGACATTTATAGACATTTAAGTGCTCAGTAGTGAGAAAAGTGCATGTCTAACACAGGAAAAGTTTTTTAAAACATCAGTTGAATAAACTGAACACCCCTCCCCCACACACAGAAAATGTTTAACATCTTCTCACCTTAAATGGTGACAGAGCTGGATGGTGTTCTCCAGAACCGGTTCTGTTGGACTTTACAAGGGAAATTTTCAGATGTTAGTGAAAACTTTTGTTTTTTTTTAATCCGTTACACTTTGATCTGTAGGATGAACCACTGAAGAGGGTGGGGGGCATCTTCATCCACGCCGTTCTCCCAGACTGCCCTGCTGCTCAGCGTGAGAAGCTGGAAGCAGGAGACCGGATCCTGATCGAACTGGACCACCAGAGGTAGGACGTTCAGCGGTCTCATTCCAGCCGGGTTTGGTACGTGGATCGGCTTACAGAATCTTTGCCGCCCCCCCGGCAGTGGCAGAGAGCGGATCGGGTCATCCGGGACCACCCTGAGGTTGCTGGTGGGGGGATCCTCCTGCGAGGCTCCGGCTGTGCAGACCGGGTTCTGATGCTGAGGAACGGATGCAGAAAAGGTTCTGGAGAGTCGAGGGAGGATGAAGATGAAGCTGCTGCGTTTCCAGTGAAAGGTTCTGGGTGTGGTCAGGGCGGGTTTGGGTTTATGGACGTGAAGTCAGACAGCAAAACCACAAACAGGCCAGCAGAAGGAGGCTCCGGGCTGGACGCTTCCTTAAAGTCTGTGGAAGTCCAAACCCGGCAGGAAACCCGCTTTATTACGGCTCATAAACTGAGTTTTGTGACAAGAATCTGTGCCAAACATTAAATCATTTCAGCTTTACGGCTTTATTCTCGTTTGTTCATTAGAGAAACCCGTCTGTTTGATGCTGACTGGAGACATGAAGTCTGTTTACAGGAAGAAAGAGGAAAAACTGAAGTTCTGGTTCTGGATCCTGAAGTCCAGAAGCTGCTGGTGATGAAGACGAATCGTTCTGCAGCGCTGCAGAATGGACTTGCTTTCCCGCCTCAAAGAGTCAAAATCCCACCGCCAGTTTAAGTCTGCAATCACAGCTGAAGTTTCGTTGACCTTTGACCTCTGGGAGAGAGGTCGCCACCTTGAATTAAAAAAGAAAAATCACCTTTACACCCGCCTACAAATGTTTACTGCTTCTAAGGGGCATCATTGGGAAGCTTCTTGGGGGAAAAAATGTTGGTTTTTGTTTTTCCAAAACGTTAACGGCGTGAGCGTGGCGAGCGCACAAAAGTTGTGTTCTTTTATTGTTTGTATTTTTTTCATTGGAATATTGTGAAAATGTGATCCATGAATGGTCGTGTCAGGCTGAACTAAACAATAGAACAGATGAACATTTAAGGAATGTGGGCGGGGTTAAAAACTAACCTCAGTTGTCCAGGAAATCTAAAGTGAACTTTTGCCAATTCTTCTAGAAAGGACATCGACCTGATCGTCACCCCCCCCAGACGACCAAAACTTTAAATGGTTGCCATGGAGATGGGGGGGTTATGATGGGATAACCTGACTAGCTGCAAAGGTGAATTTCTACACCTAAATACCTCCAAACTCCTGCAGACTCCTGGATGAACTCCTCTGGGTTTCTACATTTGTGGGGTTTCTGTGTGAAGGGGCGGGGCACTGGGAATTGTAGTTTTTGGTGGATTTAAAAGAAATGTGACTTTTTTTCCGTCTGGCAGTCAGTCTTTAAGTTGCTGTTTGATTTTGCATTATTTTAAGAGGGATTTAGTTGAGCAGAAATGCGGCCTCCAGTCCTACAGGAGGAACTGGACGGTGTCAGATGTTTGTAGCCTCGCAGCCGCCGCGCAGGGCGCCGCGCTTCATTTTATTGCTTTGAGTCGAATTCAAATCTCTGTGTTTACATTGGACATTTTCTAATATTTTACCCCTTCATGATTTTTTTTTAACCCCTTAATGATGCAGAAAATGAAACCCACGAGCGCTCGTAATCATGAGAACGCAGCCTGGTTGTCATGGTAACGACAGAGTGTAGTCCGTACAGATGCCTGATGAAAACCCCCGGAAGACACGTAAATAACGAGACGTCTCATTTTCTTTTACTAACCAGAAAATAAACCTTTCAGAAACATCAAAAGCTGCTCAGCGCTATGATCTGTTGTTGCGACCAACCATGCGCATGCTCACTGTTGCACTCCTTTTAACCGAAGAAAAACAGGAAAAACATGGAAAACATCCACCAGATGGACAGAAACAGCCCGTTTTCAGAAGATACACTGCGTCCAAATGTATGCAGTGTTTTTCAGCCGCCGGAGGCTGAAACGAACCAAGATGCTGGTAAGAAAATTCAGATTTAAAAGAAATAAAGGTCTCTGTCTGTGAAGTAGTAGTACTGGCTAACTATTAGCTTCTTGTTGAACCAAACAATCCTATGGACGACATTCTTGTCTT
This sequence comes from Oryzias curvinotus, assembly GCA_023969325.1. Lineage (NCBI taxonomy): Eukaryota > Metazoa > Chordata > Actinopteri > Beloniformes > Adrianichthyidae > Oryzias > Oryzias curvinotus. Next base: position 1,838,508 of record CM043724.1, read on the forward strand.
TAAGTGCACAAAGTGCACTAACATCAACATATCGTGAAATAAAAGAAAAATACTTTTTTGCAAATAAATGAAAAAAAAAAGATGATTGGGTTTATTTAAGTGGAACTGAAGACGGTCCTTCTATGTGTCACCCGGAGGATTTATCGCACGTACATCCGGTAAACGATGAGAAATATGTCCGCATTTTGGGCTTTGCATGTTATTCAGAGTTTTTTTTGTTACAGCGCTCCTCTGTCATAGTGTTATTAAGTTAAGAGTTTAAAATGTAAAGAGATAACATAGATGTTGTTAGTCAGAGTACTTTTATTATATTCCACTAGATGGCAGTGTGAGACACCAGATGCTTCATTTTACGTTCAGTATCTTCTGTTCGAGACTCTTTGACTGTCCCATAATGCCAGCGTGCATCGAACATTTGCTGAGAAAATAAAAGGACAGGTTATCAGGCATCCTGCTTTGACTCTAAATCCTCCTGATGAGTAAAATTCTGCTTTAAGTATTTTCTGCTTCATTTCTGCTAAACAGTTGAACTCAAAAATCAGAGCTTTGCTCCAAGATCATGATCTGGTTTCTGGTCCATCAGCTACTTTTTACTGGGCTATTTTTATATCTAATACACAGATTTTACCCAGCAAATCATTACTGATCTAAATTTAAGGCTGACATAAACAAACATAACCCTAATTGTCATCAATAAACATCTAGTAATACTGATGGGATTTCTATTGCTGCTAAATCATTCTGATAAGTCATCTGGCAGATGACGCCACAATATTCTGTAAACTCCTCCCAGGTTCTTCAAATGATGGACACATTTTCAAAAGCGTGACCTTCTTCATTTCTCCACTTGAAACAAATTAAATGGTTAGAAAGTGAAAATTCCCTTTAGAATTTAATACCTAAATATGTATTTGATAAGCTTGACGTTCTGCCGTTTCTTCTGTTATGTAACTTGACAATAGAAAACTATCTGTCATAAGCAGATTTTATCCCCACGGATCTACAAACATCGTTTTTCTCCTCAGCGCTACTATATGTGGAATAATGCCGACATTCTACACAAAAACAGGAGTATTAAAATAACAAAAGCTTTGACAATGTTTCTCTTGTAACACGACAATAAACCCACAAAGTCAGACGTTGAGTTTCTGTCCACCTTTAGTCTGCATGTCTCACCTGCAGAGTTTGCATCGGGTATTGGAGCTGTCCCAAGTCCGGTTAAAGTTCTGTAGGAGTTCTCCTTCAAATACTTCATGTGCCCCCCCCTCATGAACAGAACTTTGGTTTGGAAAAATATGTTTTTCAGATGGCAGAAATAACAAAAACATCCGTTCACTGTTTCAAAATGAGTTTTCTTTCACCGGTGAAGTTTGGTTTCTGCTCCACAAATATTTCATCTCCAACAAAATGAAGGAAATCTCTCTGAAAGGGATTCATGAAGGTTTCTCTGTGAAACCCTTTTTTACCAAATGTGAAGCCGATCTGGTCATAAACTGTTGCTTTTGCTGCTCCTCACCAGAACCAGGCCTCGTCGTTTTTGGAAAGATTTCACTCATTTTATAACAACCCAACTATGTGAAGACTATACATTATTCTATGAACATAAACAATGTCCATATTGTTTGTGTGTTTTCTGTTACTTTCAACAAATGTACCTTTAGTACAGCGTGTCACTCTTTGATTGTCTGTATGTGCAATACTTGTCAATAAAGTTGAGGGAAAAAAGATTCAGATTTCAGACGGAGGATGTGTCTTTTGACGAGCCATTTAAATAAATAAATGTCTAAAACTGTTTTCAAATGGGCCTCATTTGTCTGTACTTTGAACTTTGGTTACATTCTCTGTGTCTCTTTATTAAACTGGAAGAAAAAAATGACTAAAAGCTCTCAGATCTGTCTTCATTCTATAGGAACTAGCGCCCTTCTGTTCATACGTTATACATTATGTCTTGTTTTTTTTCTAAAGATACTTTTAAATATCTCAGATTTTTCCCGCTATTTGGTTGAAATCATCATAAATGAGAGGAATTCAAATGTGTGTTTCATTCACACGTTTCTGAGAAGTTTACATTAAACATGGATGTTGGAGTCGGAGCGTCAAAGTGAGACGATAAAAGCGTAAAGTTCAGACAGGTGAACATACCTGAGAGTCTGAACAGGAAAAGCTGAGTTCAAATCTGTCAGAGAGGCATCACCTGAAAACAGAGATGTGCTTCAAATATTTATGTTGAATAAAATATAAAATGGAACAAAGAAAATATCCAAGAGTAAACCATTTCAGCCCCAGCATCACATGTTCAAAGTTTTTCTTCCACAAAGTGTTGATTGTTGGAACATTTAGTCTGATCACAGGTTTTTATACGTATTTGTGATCTGTAGAAATGTGTCTTCTCATGTCTGGTTCTGTTCTCCCTGCAGACGTCCAGCAGATCCTGCCTGTCAAAGCAGAAGATCCTCATGAATGGAGCTCCAGTTTGGGCCACCAGGACCAGAACCCTGTCCTCATAAAGGAGGAGCTGGATGTTGTTCTAGTGAAGAGTGAAGAAGTTCTCAGCTGCAATCAAGCTGAAGACGGCAGAGACGAAGGTCCTCCAAGCAGCTGCTCAGCTCAACAGATGAAACCGGCTGAAGAACCCGACCAGAACCCAGACCCAAGCCGTTGTTCCCAACCTGCTGGAAGAGAGTCAGGCTCCTCTGAGACTGATGTCAGTGATGGAGACTGGCAGGATTCTGGACCCAAGGCCGACGGCAGCGAGACTCTAAAGTCTGTTTGTGTTACCGGGTCAGGTCCAGAGGAACATCAGAACTCTTCATACGGCTGCAACGTTTGTGGCAAAACTTTTACACGGCGTCAAAGTCTGAAGAAGCACCTGACGATGCACACTGGAGAGAAGCCGTTTGAATGCGGCTTCTGCAGTAAGAGGTTCAGACAGCAGGTGGTGCTGAAGGAGCACCTGAGGATCCACACCGGGGAGAAGCCGTTTGTTTGTGACGTCTGTGGCAAAACCTTCACCCAGCACTCGTCCCTGAAGTCCCACCGGCCGGTCCACACCGGAGAGAAACCCTTCAGCTGCTCCGTCTGCGGGAAACCCTTCAGCCTGGAGAACAACCTGAAGAGACACCTGATGGTGCACAGAGACCAGAAGCCCTTCAGCTGCGACGTTTGTGGAGAACGCTTCACCGAGAGCGGCAGTCTGAAGCGCCACCGCCGCATCCACACGGGAGAAAAGCCCTACGTCTGCGGCGACTGCGGGAAGACGTTCAGCCGCGGTACGCATCTGCAGAGACACAAGCTGGTCCACACCGGAGAGAAGCCGTTCCAGTGTGGAGTCTGTGGACTCAAGTTCAGCCAGAAGACCCACTTTGAGCGACACGCCAGGGTCCACACCGGAGAGAAGCCGTTTTCCTGTGCCTCCTGTGGACAGAGGTTCAACCGGCAGAGCAGCCTGAAGAGGCACAGCACCGTCCACACTGGAGAGGAGCCCTTCAGCTGTGGGGGAAACGATCCACACCACAGGAGAACATGAGGAGAACCAGCAGGTTCTGACAGGAGAACATGAGCAGAACCAGCAGGTTCTGAGCAAATCTCCATCATTTTAGCATCGTTGCTGCTTTTTATCCAAAGCTTCTTGTGGTTTTTATGCTCTTTGGAAATCGGCACCAACTGGCTGGTAAAAGTCCCACCACAGATGAAAACATTCTAAACTGTGAACGTGTCGAGTGTTTGGATGAGATTCTTGTAAAAGTTGGTCACATATCAGCTGATCCTTCTAGCAGAAAAGTCCAGACTGAGGCTTCAGGCTGTGTTGATTTGCCCCATGGGCAAAATATTTAAAGTAGATTTATGTCAATAATGTGTTTGAAGCAAACTCATCAGGATGTTTAATATTCACAACAAACAGACTTTAAAGATAAAAATCAGAAGAAGAAGCAAAGAACTTTAATGATCACACAACAGAAAAAAAACATTAAAGTTGCAGCACATTTCCAGCCCTGACCTCCTGATGTCTAATAAACCTGAACTGTGCTAACCCCGCATGTCGGTGCTCCTTCCTGCAGGATGGTTGGTTGTTTCTTTCATTGTTGTCAAATGTTGGGCCCAAAACAGGAACAGTCAACAAGGGCTGTGAATTAAGCTAGGATTGTGTCCTATTAGCTTGAACCAGGACCAGCATGCATCGGGGCCGTTTAAGACACAATGTGAAGCGGTTGGAATGATGGTCAGCTCAGACAGGTCTCAGGTCATAGTTCTTGATCCAGAAAAGTAGATTGTCCTCTCTGAGTGAGCTGGAGGAAGTGGACCGGCACACCAACCCCATAATGGCGGACGCCACTTTTACATGGATGGAAAACACGTTTGACTTACAGTCATGTTAACAGGGTTCCTGCTCCGGTCATACAGAGACCTGACAGCCCTCAGTAAGGCTCCCCAGATCCCACACTCCCAGAACACCCTCCACAGAAGACCACAGGGGACAGGGTTGAACCGCTTTTCCAAATCTACACAATATATATAGACTGGATGAGTCAACCCCCAACAATCCCCCAGCACCCTATAGAAGATGTGGAGCTGGTCCTCTGTTCCATGACCAAAACAGAGACTGAACCGTTTCTGAATCTGAGGTTTGACTATCGAACAAAATCTTCTCTCCAGTACCCTGGTGAAGACTTTCCCAGGGTGGCTACGGAGTGTGATTATGCGGTACTTGGTACACACCCTTCGGTCCCCTAACTTAAGAAGAGGAACCACCGCCTCAGTCTCCCGGTCCATGTCACCTGCCATGGGTGCTGAAGAGATGTTAGCCAAGAGACTTCAATAACATCCACAGACGTTTGGTACTCGGGGCGGGCTCCATCCACTTACCACAGAGGAGCTCTTCAACTACCGTGGTGACTTCAGCTTGGATGATGTAAAGTCCTCAGCCTCTGCTTCCTCAAGAAGAGGTGTGTCACCAGGATTTAAGAGATCCTAAAATTAGTCCTTTCACTGCCCGACAATATTTCCAGTAGCAGGCAACAGCTCCCCACCTGTGAAGAAAAAGGCGTAGTTTGCCAGGACCTGTATGATTTGCCATAATCTCTCTGAGGTCCGGCGATAGTCTTTCTCATTAGCCTCATCGAACTCCTCCCAGGACTGAGCCTTTGCCAGCAAAACAGCCTGAGCTGCAGCTCAGAGACTGCCAGTACCCATCATTCGCTTCAGGAATCTTAGGAGCCAGCCAGGCTGGCTAGAACTGCTTTTTTGCATCCCTTACTTCTGGTATTCACCACTGACTTTGGGGGTTCCCACCACAACAGGATCAAGAGACCTTGCAGATACAGCCCCAAACAGCAGCGGAGACAATAGGGGAGAAGAACGTGGTCCACTTGGACTCAAAATCCCCAGCCTTCCTTGGTACCTGCTTGAGGTTTTCCTGGATGTGGGAGTTGAAGACCTCCCAGATGGAGGGCTCTGCCAGATGATTCCAGCAAACCAGACAGTTTTCCGGGTCTTTCCAGCCTCCTTCCCCACCAACAAATCAAACTGACCACCCTGTAGTGGACATCTCTGCCCCTCTTCAATACTTGACTGTCCAATACTCATGGCCGCATGTTGTCAGGACAAAGTCGCTCATCGATCTCCTGCTGAGGGTGTTGCTGTACCAAATGTTTACAGACACTCGTGTGTTTGAACATGATGTTCGTTTGGGACAAACCACAGCCCAAGACCTGTCCCCTGCCGAAAGGCAAAGGGACATGACTTCCTGTCAACCAGGGTGAACTGTAACACTTGGGGGCAGCGTTGGGGGATCCTCACAGGTAAGCCCACACCAGCCCGCCTGCTCTCACCAGGAGCAACTCCAGAAAGGGAGACAGTCCAACCCGTCTCCAGGGACTGAATTTCAGACCCCAGACTTTGTGTGGAGTGGATTCGACCATATCTAGTCGATACTTTTCAACCTCCTGCATGAGCTCAGACTCCATCCCTCCAAAAGAGATGTGACTTTTCATGTTCCAAAAGCAATGTTCCATGAGAGCGGTTTGGGCCACAAGGGGAACCACCTTCAGCTGCCACCCAAACCACGTTGAAACGGCCACTCTTAGCTCTCCTGCAGGTGGTCGGCTCACGAGATAGTGGTCCCATGTCATTGGGCTGGAACCAACCAGGAAGTGAGAAGAGTCCCGCCCACCAGGTGCTGAGCACCAGAGCAGGGCTCTGGTGACGGCAGTGGGGGCCATGTAACAGAATCTTGATGACACGTACATACAGAGAAGTTTGTGAGACATACATGAAGTCATCTGTGTTTGTGATTCACATGTTTCTTTGGTTTTTGCTCTCACACAACCCTCTGCATTTATCCAGACTTGGGACTGGCACAAGAGAACACTGAGTGGTGCCCCCTTGTGGTTGCATTACTCATTCATTCATTTGTTCATTTTTTTAAAGGTTAAATGGCGTGAACTGATATAGTGCGTTACCTATCCAAGATGGCGCTCCCAAACTGCCCGGTACCGGAAATCCTTCCTACCCAATACAATAACCCTGTACAATAACTCACAATGAAACAGATAACCCTTGCAAAAAAATGTTCTTCTTCTCTATTTTGCACATTTGTTTTGCACATCTCTTTACCTGCCCTGTTCTGTAAATAGCTTTTTAAATTATACGACATTTTCCTTGTTCTTGTTTTTATTTTTATTTTATATTATTCCTAGTCTTTTTTTCCCCTTTCAGTTGCTATGGTAACGAACAAATTTACCACATGTGGGATCAATGAAGTATTTCTGATTCTGATACCATCACAGATCCATTCACTCCTTCACACACTGATGGCGCGGCTGAACACTGGCACCAACCTTCCACCAGAGGTGAGGTGTCTTCAGCATCTTGCCCAAGAACATTTCAACATATGAGCGAGTAAGGCGGAAATCAAACATGCCATCTTCTGATCAAGGGTCAACTCTCCTACTGCTGCTCCCCAGTCACCCCATTATTCATTCATTCATTCATTCATTCATTCAGTCGGCTTCCTCGGGGAAGGGCTGTGCTGATGGTCGGTGAGGGTCCTCTGATGGGTCTTGGGGGTCCAGCGTCTGAGGACCAGGGCTCCCATTGGTGTCCTGGTTGCTCAAGTGGGGGTCCTGGCTCTGCACCCTGAGGGGCGTGTCTATCCTTGCTCCTCCCTGGTCGTGTGGACTTGGGGGGCTGCATATGGGGGCTGGTGTGCTCCACGGCGCCCCTGCCACCCTGCCTTCTCGACCTGGCACGTCTTTGTAACCTGTCAAGCGTTTACACCGAGGCTCTCAGTCATGTTGCAGCCACAGCAGGGCCAAATTTTGAGGACCCAAGCAACGGGACATGTATGAACTAAAGGGGGTGAGGGTGTAACCTGGGTGATTTTTGGCCGTCCTTTGTATAAATAGCAAATAAACAACTATTTACTCACGATTATTTAAGATAAACAGATACATTTAAAGACAAAAGGAACCTTTTCTGCCCCAGATTTTAGTATCGCTGAGCCAGCCTGGTGGTAAACCAAACGACTGAAGCAGTAGTGATGTTTGCAATATTTGGTTTCACCCAGCCTTCATCACAACGCTCTTCTTTCTGCAGCTCTCAGGCTTTTCTGGATGAACCCGGACAAAACCAAACACCACTTCAACGTGTCAAAGTCTTTGGGCACAGCAAATGGAATCCATGCAGACACAGCAAACGTTCACCGTAACACTGAACACAGAGACCAAGTACAGGCTGAGCTCCACTTGGCCACAGGCTCAGGAACACAGGAAGTGACAAAAACACACAAAAGATTTAACAATCTATCTAATCACAAACACGTCTGCCTGGAATGGACTAACAACAACCATTTAGTCATGACCAAGCAGTTCAGAGCCTAAACTGAAAGGACAGCAGGCCACAGCAATGACACTCAAAACAGAAATACAAACCAGTACTACACAAACACCTTATAATGACTCTCCCTGCTCTCTGGAACAGTCAGTGTGATCAGTTGATAACATCAAGGTATCAGGTACATTCTTTAAAAGCAGTTTCTGTTTTTCTTCGAAACCAAAAAATGTATCTGTTCTTGTGATCAAAACAAAATTTGTTTCATTTCTATATTTTTTATGTGGAAGTAATCCAGACGTTCCTCTTTCATTTCTTCCCACACCAGACGGCTGTTTGGCACCTTCATCAACTCCAGAATGGTGGACAATCCAACCCCTCTGGAGGGATTGAGTTCCAGAGTCCAGGCAGCGGGTGGAGGTGGGTGGAGGAGACCCCGACTACATCTGCCAGTAGCTCCCAACCCTCCACACAGGCTCAGTCTGCTTCCCTTCCAGAGAGGGGACAGGGATCCTTTCCATGACAAAACCAAAACGTGACAAACTCACAACATTCTTCATGAACACAAATAGACCCACTATATGGCACAACACTGACCCTGCAGACCGAACATTTTAAGGATTTATTTAATTTCAGAAATGCAGTATTCCGTACTGTAATCAGTTACAGTAATCAACAAAATGAAATTAATGAGACAAATAATTTGCGTCCTTTCAAATTGCGGTATTCTCTCTTGTATTCGCCATATTTTGTAAGTTTTATGTATATGTTTTGGTGTTGTTTTGTATTGTGTTCAATAAAAAAAAAGTTTGCTTAAAAGAAATAAAATAAACTAATGACACAAATCAAATCTGTAGACCAATGAAAATGTCTGCATGAAGTACATCCAGTTGACTCTGAGTGCTGATTTTCACATTAGCACATGTGTGCTTCCACACCTGCTGGATGATTTGGAATGATCAGCAGGTACCCTCACAATCCACCTGAGTCCAAGTTCTTGAAATGTTGGATTAGTTTCTCAAATCACTGTGTGTGATGTTGTGCAAAAAGACCAATGCAGACATTGTGTGTGATGTTGTGCTGATCTGTGGTGGTGTTTTCCTCCTTGGAGAGGAATTTTGAAAATTGGCTTGAGATTTTTATTTTAGAGTACAAACAATTGTAAAAAACTGTAAATGTCCACACTTTGAAAGATCAGTTCAGATTGAGACCTAGTTTCTGTTTCTCTGAAGTATAAACATCTCTACATGTTTAAACTGTTTTATCTAAAAATACCAGAAGATTCAGACTTTGGAGAAAATGTTGACAAAGAGCAGTTTAAGAGTTAAGTTTTCTTGAAAGACGTCTCTGTTGACCTCCTTATTGTTCTGGAGCTGTTGAGCTGCCGTCTCTTGTGATTGGTCGGCATCTGCATCATCCAGACGTGACATTGGTGTTGCCGTCACCTTCCTTGTGGGAGGGGCTTAACCCCCTACATCTTTAGGGATGCTCACAAACTGGTAGAAATGTTTCAACATGTGTTTGTGTTCAGTCTAAGAATTCATAGCACTCCTGATTTGGTTGAGGTTTTTATTTTCCAAATCATACAGACTAGATGAGCACAAACAGTGATTTGACTATGAACTGAACGGCTTTTTCCAGCGTCCACACCAACATAGATTTCCTGATAGAATGCCATTTCCAGAAGAGATGATGAGGACAACAGAAACATTGGATTCCAGTGACAATAACAGGAAAATCATCAGGAGTTTCTCAGTACAGCAGGAAAAATGACAGCAAACCCAACAATCTGATGGAATCATTCAGAAAACTGCAGTAAAAGTCCAAAGAAAAAACCACAAACCAGATGAAGAAATCAAAGAGAAAAGAAAACCCATCAAAGACGTGATTGTCCCCATCAGCCACAGATGCAGCAGGAACACATCTGTTCAGAGATGTCATCTGATTGTTTCAAAGAAGCAAACCCTTTTCATGACAGCAGATATCATTAGCTGTTGTCTTTGTCTGGAGGCTAGAAGGTGAAATGATTTCTGTCAAACACATTGATTTCTGTTCTCATCAAGAAGCTGAACCCACACAGGTTGTTGTTTCACCATCTAGCCCTCTAGAACCGGTTCACTTAGCAACTTTGATGAACATGAACCCAAGTGAATCAATTTCGGTTCCTGACCTGCCCTGAACTCCAAAACACATTCCAGAGCCAACATCTACTGTTGTGGGTGGTATCACAGCCTCCTCGTCAGACTGGCTGTCAGACTGCCTACCAGTGTCAAATGTTCGTTCCTTCGTTGTTGTGAATTTAATGCGACCCAGACGATTTTTAGCTTTGTTGGGCCAAAGACTGAGAGAGGAAAAATATTCTCCTTCCTCAAAAGTGAAAGACAAAGGATTGCCACTGGCTTGCCCAAATGTCTTTTCCTCACCGTCAGACATCTGGACCTTTATAGCTCTCACTTGGGTTGGTCCGACCCACACATCCAGCTTTGTAAGCAGACCATCATGTAGTGCAGCCTCAAAACCAAACGGGGTTCCTTCTTGTCCACCAACAATGGCAATAGGTGCTACGTACGACATGTTGTCGTTGACTTGAAGCTAAACGTCTGAAATAGAAAAAATGCCTTTTTTAGAATGACAGTTAATATTTAAGATAATATAGCAGATATTTGGCTTTTTTCATGATAAAAACACAGCAGAACCAAATGACTTTTTCAAACTTGATCCATTTGACAAACCTGAGCTTGTTGCAAAAGGAGGAAAAGTTTCTTCCCTTAGACTTCTGGGAGAAGTTGTTTCCTCTGAAGACGGTCTGGAGCAGGACCAGACTGAAAAAGATTAGAAAATCCAACAATCTTAACCAACTCATAGCCTAAAACACACCAAGATCCTAACATTTGTCTGTAGAAAATACACAAAAACCAAGAACTTTCTAAAGAACTAAAACAGGACAAAGACCACAGCATCATTTGAAAGACATGGAGACATTATAGCAGAATGGTGGATGAAAAAATCCAATGAATGAAACCATGACATCAAGAAAACTCACCAGAGCAGCTGAAGCTGAAGTTCTGCTGGTTGAGGCTGAGTCTCATCCTTAAATCAGACTCAAAGTGGGCGGGGCTCACATAGAACTTTGTTACATGTCTGTAGGGAACGCCTTCATCCCATGACAGCCAAGAACATTTCATCCCATATTTGGAGACAGTTGGAGGCAAAAGGGGCGGGGCTAGAGTTTTATTTTCATTTTCCTACTATTTTTCTACCTACGATGTTTTTTTGTTAGACATGGTTCATTTTTCAGGAAGTTTAACTTGTTTTGCTTTCACTCCATATTGTTTTTATGTTGAGCAATAAAAAAAATTCCTGACGCTTCAACATCTGGCCAGTTCCTCTCAACCTCCTACAAAAGCTCAGACTGCTTCCCTCCCAAAGAGATGACATTTCAGTTTCAGTTTCTTTATTTATAATAGACTTAAAGCAATACAGTGTGCTTGAAAAGGAGTGTGTTGAAGAGAAATCTTGGCTGATCCCACCCTTTTTACAACACCTGATGATGTGCGTATTTCTATTTACATTATGTACAAAACATTCACATTACATTCTGCATACCAACTGTGCAAAAGTGACTTTTTGTTTTACTAATAATTTCTGGTCGTATAAAGTTCTAGTAGTGACTTCTTGTGGGTTTTTTTTATTACATGTCCTACATGTCAGGTCCTAAAAGCCACATTCACTGGCTGTAGGTTGGGCTGCTGAGAAGCACACCTTCAGCTGCTGCCCAAACCACATTGCAACAGCCGCTTTTGAGTTCTCCTGCAGGTGGTCGGCCCATGAGGGAGTGGTCCCATGTCATTGGCTGGAACCAACCAGGGAGTGGGAAGAGTCCCGCCCACCAGGTGCTCAGCTCCAGAGCAGGGCCTCGGTGACAGCAGTGGGGGCCATGTAACAGAATCTTGATGACACGTACATACAGAGAAGTTTGTGAGGCATACATGAAGTCATCTGTGTTTGGGATTCACACGTTTCTTTGGACTGGGGACCAGCACAAGAGAACACTGGGTGGTGCCCCCTTGTGGTTGCATTACTCATTCATTCTCTCAATTTTTTAAAGCTTAAATGGCGTAAACTGATATAGCGCGTTACAGTCACAGACCCATTCACTCATTCACACACTGATGCTGACCACTGGCGCCAACCTTCCACCAGAGGCACGGTGTCTTCAGTGTCTTGACCAAGGATACCTTGACATATGGGCGGGTAAGGCAGGAATCAAACATGCAATCTTCTGATCAGGGGTCGACTGCCCTGCCGCTGCACCACAGTTCCCCCATTATTCATTTATTCATTTATTTATTTATTCCACCCCCTTTCAGTACTTTTTTCTATCTTCCCACTCTGGGATCAATCTAATATCCGTTTTACCCTCAAAGGATTTTTTTTAAGGGTGAACCTGAGCACCAGGAGAAAACCAGACCTTGGTTTAGTTCAAGTTTTAGTTCTTTCATCTTCTTTTTAACTGGCGTTTGCTCGCTGGCGTGACATCATTTTAAATCTTCTCCACAAGGAAATCTTCTGTCCACTTGTGTTTTCAGATTGGTGACAACACTTGACATCTTCATCAGCAGACGTTTCTTCTTCGTCATCTGATGTGTCCTCATCTTCATCATCTGATGTTTCTTCTTCATCATCTGATGTTTCCTCTTCTAACCAATCTAACTCTCCAGACTCAGCAGACTGAGAGGCTACAGTCTCTGTCTGGATCGTCCACAGATGGACTCTGAAGCAGATCTTCAGCTGCCTCTGAAATCTCTGGACAGCTTTGATCCGGGACGACCACAGGAGTGTCCCTCTTGTACTTCCTCCATCTTGCTGGTGTCAGAGCCTTTTTGAACCTTCTCCAGAGGGAGACCTTTGGCTTTTTGGGGGGCTCTGATTGGCTGGAACTTTCCACTTCCTCCCTTTCATTGTTGGATGGCTCAGTGTTCATTTGGGCTGGAACCTCCTCAGAGATGTTCTCCAATGTTTGTGAAGGAGAAGCATCTGATTCTGGCTCACTCTCTGGGTTGGTAGGAGGTGTGGTTATGTTGACTGGATTCTGAAGTGAAGCTTCAGTTTCAGGCTCACTGTCAGTGAAGGTTCATGGAAGTCCTAAGCCAGTTCTGTCTGATGTCCTCTGACTAAGTCTTGCGTTGACTTCCGGTCTGTGTCTGGCTAGACGTGTCCTTATGGGGACTAGTTTGCAGATCCTCAGTTGTTTAGAAGGAGGAGACTCTGTGGAGTCCGTCTCCACAGGTCTCTTGTGTCTTTTGGGAGGATCTGCAGTGGGTTGTTGTTTTGAGGCCCGCTCTGACTCTTCAGTTTGGGCTGATTCCTCCTCAACCACATTCTCCAAAGAATCTGGTAGTGAAGTTTTGGCTTCAGTCTCTTCAGGAAAGGTCTCTGTCTCTGCTGAGTCAGTTTCCTCCATTTTAGTTTGATCCAGATTCATGTCAACCTGGTCATCCAGAGGTGGGCTGACCGGTTCACAGCTTTCTGGTTCCTCTGGGGCAGGGAGTGCCTTGGCTTTCTTGTTCTTACACTTCTTGCGCTTTTTCGAACGTTTTGGAACCGCTTTTGTTCAGAACCCAGCTGTGGTTCTGGAACTGTGTCCACTGATGCCTCTTCAGTGACGTCTGCAGACTCCACAGGTGGGACAAATGCTTGCAGCATTGTTGTGACTTCAGAAAGCTCCGTCGCCTGAGGCTCCAGTATTTCTGCCAGTTTGGATCTTCAGCTGCAGTTTTGCGTTGAGTTGATGTTTCAGGTTGGCCTGTTCCTCCAGGCTCCTGCTGGACTTTTTTAGCCTTTGCCTGGACCAACTGCTGACATCTCTGCAGTTCCTTTTCACGCGTCTTTCTGAGTCGGCGCTCTTCCTCAAAGGCCACTTCCATGTCTTGCAGCAGCTCCCAGTGCAGAACACAGCTCTCCTCAGTCTCAATTCTGGTCTTCTTCAGTTGAGATAACTGCTCATTTCTGATGAAGAGTTTCTCCAGTAAAAGGTCCCGTTCTCTTTTCAGGTCAGACAAATCCTTCTGAACTTCTGAAGGTTTGGTTTCAGAAGCTACCATTTTGGTCAATTTTCCTGATTTGTCTCAAGGTCTCTCAAAGTATCTTTGAGTGTCTCGAAGTCTCCAAGTGTCTTTGAGTCGCTTGCAAGATGTCTTAAAAAGGATTTTTAGGGGTGTCATGACTTGCTAGGCTAGACAGACCCAGACGCTGAAACCCAAAAGGAAGACAACAGGTGAGTGAAATGGTGAGTAAAGAGTTTTATTTTCTCCGATGTGGTTAGGTTTGAGGCCTAGCAGGAAGGCGGCGAGGTTGGAGGTTCAGCGTTGGCTCATGACGTGGCCGGATGTTCAGCGATGGCTCGTGACGTGGCTGGAGGTTTGGCGAAGCTTTGTGGCGAGGTAAGAAGCTTCCGTGATGTAGTACTGCTTGGATAGTCTGGAAACTCTGGCGTCCACTCATGGTTTTGGTAATCCTGGGGACAAGGCGAAGGTAGATAAGGCGAGAGCACATTCCTGCAAACAGGTGACTTTATTAAGTTCGTGTTTGTGCCAGATGTTTGGTCTTCTTTGGAAGTTATTGTGATGGGAGTTACCGCTCCGCCATGGAGGGGCGGGGAGGAATGCACCGGTGAGCATCATGAGGACTGATTGTAAGAAACTGATAGAGGAGGGGCTGCAGGGCACTTCCGGGAGGAGCATCTCGCGAGAGGAGCCGGCCACTCAAACCTTGGAGGGAGGATGCCGTTCGCTGCTGGTTAGGGCTGCCGGCAGTGAAGACAGACAGTGAGGGAGGAGTGGGTGAACGCGAGGAAGGGGGTCTAAGTGCCTTCTGGAGAAAGAATAGGGCAGGGACTAGGAGTGAGCCGGTTGCCGCTGCTCAACTCCAGGTACTGGCTTTGGACGCTGCAATCTGCCGCACACGTAATTCATTCACCGCCGTCTGGCGCAGCTATACCCCGGGGAGTCAGACGGCGCTGGAGCTCAGACCCCGGGGAGGGGTCTCATCAACTGCATGAGCTAAGTCTTATTTACACTCTGGACATTTTAGGGTATTTGGAGGAGTTTGGAGTTGGAGTGTTGGTATCGCAATTATTAAAGAGTATATTTTGTAATGCGAAATCTCGTGTGGTTCTTACGGCCTGACACAGGTTTTACACCTGCCCTGGTGGGACCCTCACAAATATTACACTGGGTTCAGAAGTGGGATCACCAGAATGTCAGAGCCAGCAAGGGGACCAGCAGATGCTGGCCCAAGCCAGGATTATAACCTGGGCCTGCTAAGTACACCCCGGCCAGTTTTTCTGCCAGAGACTTTTTCTGGGTCTGGGCGAGACTGGTCTGACTGTGCAGAGCAATTTGAGATTGCAGCTGATGTGAACAATTGGGACGATTCGTCAAGTTGAAGTTTATGAGTCTGCTTTTGTCTGGCCGAGCCCGGGAAGTGTACAGTGGGCTGTCACCATCTGCCAAAGCAAATTACCTCTCGTTAAAGGAGGCAATGAGTCGGTGTTTGGACCCCTGCGACAGTGAGGACTGGAACAGAGCCAACTTTTCTTCACGCAGGAGGTTGCCTAATGAGACTGTCAGGGAGTTTGGTGTTGCACTTACGACGGCTTGCTGCTAAAGCTTACCCCTCCGTAGATATTACAACCCAGGAGATGTTGGCTAAAGATCATTTTATTGCCCATGTGGGGAGGGGGGACCTGCGTGTTACTTTGCGAAGTGTCAAACCTGCCACACTTGAGGCTGCCATTAATCTGGCTGCCGAGCTGGAACTCATCAGAGACTTGGAAAACAGTTATGTTATAACTGACACCAAAGTGCGTGTTGTGACTGACAAAAGCTCAGATGAACGAGTTGAAGCGTTGGTGGGCGTGGTTGAGACCTTGAAGCAGGAGGTCATATCCCTGCAGTCGACAGTTAAAGCCTTGGTGGAATTACCTGAACATAGGTCTCTGCCACCACACCAGAAAACCGGTCCGGTTAGTAGGAGTAGGCTGCGTGCATCCAACTCAAAAGATGACTTAGAGCGGGGAA
This sequence comes from Oryzias curvinotus, assembly GCA_023969325.1. Lineage (NCBI taxonomy): Eukaryota > Metazoa > Chordata > Actinopteri > Beloniformes > Adrianichthyidae > Oryzias > Oryzias curvinotus. Next base: position 1,854,416 of record CM043724.1, read on the forward strand.
GAGCATGTTGGGAGTGTGGCTGTACCAGACATTTAAGACGCGATTGTCCATATGTGCAGTTAAACTAACAGGGGCATGCACAGAGGGCCCAATGCCCGCCCCTACCTGCCAGAGGAATGCGGCCTTTAAAAGCTTAATGGGTGGATCTGGCTATCTCAAGGCAAAAATAGGTGGGTTTGACTGTCATGCACTCATAGATACAGGGGCATCACGCTCTGTTATATCGAAGAGCATGTGATTAGTTATCACTAATGGTGGGACTGACTTGGGAAATTTTGTTGGGAAAGCCACCACAGTAAATGGAGGACAATGAGTTGTTTTGGGGTCTTGGCAGACTGTGTGTGAGCTTGCAACACTTACCCTACCCGTTGAGTTTTTGGTGTCTGAGCTACCAGCAGATGAGATACTGTTGGGTTTCGATTTTTTAGCAAACATAGTGCCATTGTCGATTTGGGGAAGAACGTTTGTCAGATTAAGGGAAAATGTTTTCCTTTAGTCCCCTCAAACCCGTCTCCGACAGCAAAGTTGTGATCATACAGTCAGACGCCACAGTGCCCCCACGTAGTGAGGCCATTGTTTGTGGTCAGGTGCAAAATGAGATGGGGGATTATGCCTCGAATGTTGGAACCCTCAGATTCTCTAGCCAAACATTGTGACCTGCTAGTTGCTCGTGTAGTCTGCCGCAGTCGAACAGGGTACCTTGCCTATTCGTGTCATTAATGTGACCAGCGACCCACTTATACTAAAGAGTGGGATGAAAGTTGGCACGCTGCACACAGACATTGTAATAGAAGAAGGTGACGATGGAAAAGATCTTGGGGATGGTCAGCAGCTTTTGACTGTTTCTGCACTCATGCAGCAGTTCGGCCTGGAGGATAGAGGATTTTCCGAGGAACAGCTAAAATCTGTGAGACAGCTGTTGTTCCATCATCGTTCAGTGTTTAGTTGTGGCGAACATGATTTGGGGATTTGACAATGCATGAAATCAACACAGGTGATGCAAAACCTATCAAAATGCACCCGCGAAGAGTGCCTTTGCACCTGCAACAGGAGGTGGCGGAAAATCTGAAGCAATGCTGGCCAATGACATAATCCAGCCGTCTTGCAGTCCATGGGCAGCACCTGTGGTTCTGGTAAAGAAAAAGGGTGGTGGACTTAGATTTTGTGTGGATTACAGGAAGCTAAACGAGGTGACCCGAAAGGATGCATATCCCCTTCCTAGGATTGAGGACGCCTTGGATAGCCTTAGCCAGGCATGTTGGTTTTCCACCTTGGATTTGGCTAGTGGCTATTGGCAGGTGGAGATGCACCCTGACCATCGTCATAAAACTGCATTTGCTACTCGCCAAGGGCTATTTGAATTTAAGGTCCTCGGTTTTGGATTGTGTAATGCACCTAGCACATTTCAATGGCTGATGGATTTAATTCTTGCTGATTTGCAGTGGACAACATGCTTGGTTTATTTGGATGACATCATCGTGTTTGGCCGGTCATTCCAGGAACACTTGGGCCGCCTTGGGGGGGTCTTGGAGAAACTGAAGCAGGCCAACCTCAAGGTTAAACCTTCTGTGTTCCGGGGAGGGGTCTCATCAACTGCATGAGCTAAGTCTTATTTACACTCTGGACATTTTAGGGTATTTGAAGGAGTTTGGAGTTGGAGTGTTGGTATCGCAATTATTAAAGAGTATATTTTGTAACGAAATCTCGTGTGGTTCTTGCGGCCTGACACAGGTTTTACACCTACCCTGGTGGGACCCTTACAAATATTACATTATATAAGAGTCTGATATAATTCATGGCACAACATTAAGAATGTTATCAAGTTGAAACGTGAAAATGAGCCTGTTCTTCAGAAAAACAACAGAAAATTCCCCCTTCGAGTGCCACCCAAACCACATTACAACCACTTTTGATCTGTCCTGCAGGTGGTCGGCCCACAGGGGTGTGAGGAAACTGGTTATTTTAAACAGGACTGTACATAAAAAAGGTTAGGTTCATACCCTTCAGTTTCCTGCACACAGAAACGAATGAATAATGACTCAGAGACAAAACGTATCTTTTGTGGAAGTTTTACTTCGTACAAACACGAAGGGGACAGACAGATGAACATGGTGCATCCAAAGTCTGAGGGCAGGGAGATGGGCTTGGTATAAGAACCCTGCATTTGCATATTCAGAAGATCATACACTGGACAATGATGTGAAAATCACACCCACAGGTTGTTACTGGAGAGGCGCTCCAAGGTCGCAATGGAGTTATCTCTGAGGCATCACACACACAGAAAAAGGGAGTATGAGAAGAAACTGTGGGAAAAATAGCTTGGCTGTGCCGTCTTCAAATGTAATAGAATTTTGAGATGATAATACATGCTTAGTGATTTAAGTTTCAACCATTAGTGTAATAAACAGTAAAATGCAGTTCCTAACTATTCTTCACAAGGGGAGGGGTCACACTTCATCTCATTGGGCTGGAACCCCTGAACTAAAATAAACAGACTAAACTAAACTGGATATCCCTGGCCCTCTTGACAAGGAAAAACTGGATTCCAGCAAAAAGAAGACCCCTCAGGGGTGTCCACATGGAGCATGGATCCTTCCCCAGGACAGACAGGGGATGTACAAGAACGAAGGGACAGAACAAGAATCCTACTACACCAAATAGAGGCATGGAGAACTAAATCATCAAGAATAGAGGAGAGAAGTACATGAGAGTAGAGGACAGAACCCCAGTGCTCCACACGTTCCCCAGCTTCTGGTGAGGGTTAAACTTAGGGTTCAGGTCAGGGCTATAGGCTTAAAAAAGGGGGGGGGGGGTGTAGAGGAGAGTCCTGTCAGTAGTCTGTAGGGACAGTCGTGGATAGACTGTAGTGCAGGCGGAATCTGGAGGTTCCTTGAAAACATTCATGTGGTTTCAGTGGGATCAGACCATCCCTGAAGTGTGTGTGGTTCTAGAGTCAGGTCAAAGATGCAGGCAGGATCTGGAGCTTTTTTAACGTTCATTGTTATTGTTCTGTTTAATTTAAACACATTAACATTAAAGTTAAATAATCTCTGAATACTAACTAGTCTGACAATAATCCTGTCCACAGAGGAATGTTTTCAGTCTAACTTTGAATGTAGAAACTGAATCTGCCTCTCTTCCATGAGCTGGGAGTTTATTCCATAAGACAGGGGCTTGGTGGCTAAACGCTCTACCTCCAACTGTACTTTGACTAATTCTAGGAATCACAAGCAGTCCTGCATTTTGCGAGCGAAGTGTTCTGATTGGATGGTAAGGGACTAAGAGGTCATTAATGTAGGACAGGGCCATTCCATGTAAGGCCTTATAGGTTAACAGGAGGATCTGGAACTGGATCTGGTGGTAAACCAAACGACTGAAGCAGTATAAACATATCTGTTTTATACAAAATAAACATATCTGTTCTTGTGATCAAAACAAAACTTGTTTCGCTTCTACATTTTTTTATGTGGAAACAATCCAGACGTTCCTCTTTCATTTCTTCCCACACCAGACGGCTGTTTGGCACCTTCATCAACTCCAGAATGGTGGACAGTCCAACCCCTCTGGAGGGATTGAGTTCCAGAGTCCAGGCCGCGGGTAGAGGAGACCCCGACTACATCTGCCAGTAGCTCCCAACCCTCCATCTTCATGAATTCGTTTTGAATTTATTTTTTGAAATTTCATGAATTTCTTTTTTTTTTAAATCATAATCTGAGATCAGATCTCCAATCTGTGGTGATGTTCTCCTCCTTGGAGTAGAATTTTGAATATTGTGTGGAGATTTTTACATTAGAGTACAAACAATTGTAAAAAAAAACTGTAAATGTCCACACTTTAAAAGATCTGGGCGGTATTCCAGGAAGCATGTTTAAACCCCCCAGACTTTAACCCTGAACTCTGGCTGAAATCCGCCTGAACTTGCTTACTCTGGGTCGGTTCCAAGAGACCGGAGATGAGTTAGCGTAATTACGCTCCACTTGGTAACCCTGGGTTAATGCACGTGCACAGCAGGTACTTAAAGACATTCTCAATGGATCACTGATTTCCAGAGTCACCATGGAAACGCGTGGAGAAAAAAAGAGACGCTACACTTCAGTGAGACGGAGTCTGAGATTTAAATGACGGCGTATGAAGATTATAAGACCATCAATAAAGTAACACGGCTGCATCATCAGCAAAAGAAAGAGTTTCTGCTTGGAGAAAAAGAACAAAGTAAATGCAGGAGTTTCTGATCTTATTTCTATTTTTATTTTGACGCATATATAAATTATCCAACTTAAATGAATTACTTCAATTGATAACAAGTAATTTAGTTACATTTATTCAACCTAATTTCTTACGTCTATAAAACTCAATTGTTTTTGTTTCAACTCAAATTTACATATTTATCTAACTAAATGTCAATTCAATTCAATGTTTTTACATCTTAATTTATTCTACTTCTCAAACTCTCATATGTCTAAGTTTGAGCCTGCAGATATACTCATCTTTAAAACGATAAAATAAAAGAAACAGTATGGATATGCAGCATGAGACATGCTATTTCTCTGTCTTTATCATTACATCATTGTGCACTAGTGGTGCTATATAATCTCATCCTCCTCTTCCTCTCACTCATGGTGCAGAAAGAATTAATCATAACAGGATAAAATAACTCAGGAAAACACAGTAAAACAACTAAACAACTAAACACATTTGGTCAAAAAGCCACACTTAAACCCAAATCCATCCAGACAGGAAAAGGGAATGGTATCCCACAATCCCTTGCACCAAAGTTACACCTACTTAATTGAATTAATTTGAATGAAAGTAAAATAATTGTCTGATAACTCCGTGTTATTTTTAAGCTGACTTAACAAAAAAAAATGATTTCTCTAAACTGAAGCAAATAATGAAGTTAGATCAAAGTAAAAAGTTTCTCTTTAAACATCCATATATGGTCTTATCAGCCTCTCACGGTGGAAAAAGTATTATCTGAGCTTCTTCATCCACTAAATCATCTTCAAATGGACACGCCATGCTGCTGCACCTCTCTGAAAACAAACTAACCTTCAACTAAACCTGCTCCAGACCAGGTTATGTTCAGAGCATGAGTTGCTATGGCAACTTGACATACCCTGAAACATACCTCCATTTCTGGAACTGAAAGCTGAGGTTATCAACTTCCTTAGCCTCAAACTTACCGTGGGAGCTAGCAGAACCTGATTGCTGGAATACCCCCCAGGTCAGATTGAGACCTATTTTCTGTTTCTCTGAACTATAAACATCTCTACATGTTTGAACTGTTTTATAATGTTGTGCAATGAAAAGAAAAATACCAGAAGATTCAGACTTTGGAGAAAATGTTGGAAAATGCGTTTTAAAGGTAGGAAAGTATAAAAAACATGAACTCATAAGTTTAGACATGTGTGTGTGTGTGTGTACTAATGTGTGTGTGCGTGTGTGTGTGTGTTTGTGTGTGAAGGCAAAGCTAAAGTCAAAGAGGTCTTTTTTCTTGAAAGACGTCTCTGTTGACTTCCTTATTGTTCTGGAGCTGTTGAGCTGCCGTCTCTTGTGATTGGTCGGCATCTGCATCATCCAGACGTGACATTGGTGTTGCCGTCACCTTCCTTGTGGGAGGGGCTTAACCCCCTACATCTTTAGCGATGCTCACAAACTGGTAGAAATGTTTCAACATGTCTTTGTGTTCAGTCTAAGAATTCATAGCACTCCTGATTTGGTTGAGGTTTTTATTTTCCAAATCATACAGACTAGATGAGCACAAACAGTGATTTGACATGAACTGAACAGCTTTTTCCAGCGTCCACACCAACAAGATTTACTGATAGAATGCCATTTCCAGAAGATGATGAGGACAACAGAAACATTGGATTCCAGTGACAATAACAGGAAAATCATCAGGAGTTTCTCAGTACAGCAGGAAAAATGACAGCAAATCCAACAATCTGATGGAAACATTCAGAAAACTGCAGTAAAAGTCCAATGAAAAAACCACAAACCAGATGAAGAAATCAAAGAGAAAAGAAAACCCATCAAAGACGTGATTGTCCCCATCAGCCACAGATGCAGCAGGAACACATCTGTCCAAAGATGTCATCTGATTGTTTCAAAGAACCAAACCCTTTTCATGACAGCAGATATCATTAGCTGTTGTCTTTGTCTGGAGGCTAGAAGGTGAAATGATTTCTGTCTGTTCTCATCAAGAAGCTGAACCCACACAGGTTGTTGTTTCACCATCTAGCCCTCTAGAACCGGTTCACTTAGCAACTTTGATGAACAGGAACCCAAATGCATCAATTTCATATCCTGACCTGCCCTGAACTCCAAAACACATTCCAGAGCCAACATCTACTGTTGTTTCCATTGACGAAGGCTTTTCAGTCACCATACAGGCCTCAAATGTGCGGTCATTCGTTGTTGTGAATCTCAAGCCACTCAGGTGATCTCCAGCATAGTTGGGCCACAGACTGAGGGAGGAAAATAATTCTCCATCCTCAAAAGTAAAAGACAACATCATATCACCCTCTACCCCTGCTGTCCCGTATGTCTTTTGAACACCGTCAGTCATCAGGATCGATATAGATCTCACTATATCTGGTCCGACCCACACATCCACCTTTTTAATCACAGCTCCAGCATCTGCATCATTAAAACCAAACGGGCTTCCTCCTTCTCCACCAACAATGATAACTGGTGCCAGGTATGGCATGTTGTCGTTGACTTGAAGCTAAACGTCTAAAATAGAAAAAAAATCTCTTTTTTAGAATGACAGTTACTGAAGATAAAGAAGCAGATATTTGGCTTTGTTCATTATAAAAACACAGCAGAACCAAATGACTTTTTCAAACTTGATCCATTTGACAAACCTGAGCTTGTTGCAAAAGGAGCAAAAGTTTCTTCCCTTAGACTTCTGGGAGAAGTTGTTTCCTCTGAAGACGGTCTGGAGCAGGACCAGACTGAAAAAGATTGGAAAATCCAACAATCTTAACCAACTCATAGCCTAAAACACACCAAGATCCTAACATTTGTCTGTAGAAAATACATAAAAACCAAGAACTTTCTAGAGAACTAAAACAGGACAAAGACCACAGCATCATTTGAAAGAAATGGAGACATTATAGCAGAATGTTGGATGAAAAAATCCAATGAATGAAACCATGACATCAAGAAAACTCACCAGAGCAGCTGAAGCTGAAGTTCTGCTGGTTGAGGCTGAGTCTCATCCTTAAATCAGACTCAAAGTGGGCGGGGCTCACATAGAACTTTGTTCCATCTCGTCAAGATATCAGGTCTGTTCTTTGAAACCAGTTTCTGTTTTTCTCAGTAAAACCAAATCTTGTTCAGACTCCTCACTGTTTCATGTTGTGCAATAACAAATCCAGATGTTCCTCTGTCATCAGTTCCAAAGAAGACCATGACTCCTGGAGCCACGTTGAGGTGGCTCGGGCATCTGGTCTGGATGCCTCCTGGAGAGCTGTTCCAGGCATGTCCCACTGGCGGAGGCCCCAGGGAAGACCCAGGACACGCTGGAGAGACTATGTCTCTCTACTGGTCTGGGAACGCCTCAGGGTCCCCCCAGTGGAGGAAGTGGCAGGGGTGAGGGACGTCTGTGGATCTTTGCTTAGACTGCTTCCCCCATGACCCGGTCCTGGATAGATGGGAGAAGATGGATGAATGGCTGGATGGATGGATGGATGGATGATCTATTCAAGTGAAGCTATAATAAACCTATTGTTTTCATTTCTGCAATAGAGTTGATTCTGTTTTTAATTGAAAAGAATCCATGAATCCATGTCTAGATGTTTTCTTCTTACAAACCGTGTTTTCTGGTCCTCAAATGTTGAAGTTCATTCAATAAACTGAAAGGATGAATCCGCCCTAAAGAGTCTATTTTCATACAGATGATGACGACGTCCCAAAAGACCTGATAGACAAATCGTAGGAATATTTTTTTTTTGTTTAAAAAAGTCAATGATAATTTATAAAATGGACACCTTAAATTTTTTTTTAATGTCAGGTCATAAAAAGTTTTTCTGATCATTTTCTGAACTGGGATTTGAGTCAAACCAGGTTCTGTTGCTGCTTGATGCTTCATCAGTGAAAGTTTATCACTAAACTTGTTCAAATGTTTCAAATCTCTTCAGTCCTGGATCTGGTTTCCCACGTCTTCCTCTCCTTTCAGGCCTCATCTTCAGCTTCCAGGGCTTCTGGGACTGAAGGGTCTGAGTCCACAGACTGGTTGTGGTCTTCGTCCTGGTCTTCGTCAGTCTCATTGGTGGCGTAGCAGCCATTAGCAGCACTGTGATTGAGTCATTGACAGTCAGCTGGATCCACTGATGATTCCAGGAAGAGACACAAAGTAGAGTCTTTTCAGACCTTAAACCCCATTTTAGAAATAAAATTTTTTTTTTAAAGGTTTCTGTCAGTCGCTGCATTCAAAGGTGACAAAGACTTCCTGACGTTACAGAACTTTAATCTGTGTTCGTGATAGATGTTTAGTCTTCTGTGGAACTGATGAAACAGCAACGTCTGTTTTCTTTCATTGCACAACATTAAAACAGAATCCCGTTGAAACGTGAGAAAGAGTTAGTTCTTCAGAAAAACAACAGAAACTGGTTTTCAAAATGTTTCTGATGCCCTAAAGGTTGGAAAGAGGTTCATTGGAAAACATGAGACATTCTGGAGCCGCTCTGATTTCTTCCAAATGTTCTCATGAGACATCGAGAAAAATCAACCAGAAGTATCAAAAAGACAGGATTTACTATCAGCCAAGTAGAGGAGAACATCCCAATGTTCCAACGGTCTCCAGTCAGTCCAGAACGCAGCAGCACGACTGGAACCTGGAACATCCAGAACGCATCTCTCCAGGACTCTGTTCACTTTACTGACTTCCTGTTCATTTCAGAATTCAATTGAAACTTTTCTGCTTGTTTTTAGAGTTCTTCATGGCTTTTAGTGCTCAGTAATTGGTGGGATTTCACTTTCTATTAATTTTATATTGTTTTTTTATGTAATTTGCTTTTTGTCATTGTATTCTTTTTAATTTTCTTCTGAATTTGCTTATTTTTAAAATGTCTTCTGTCTTTTATTGTGAAGCACTTTGGTGCGCTTTAAGGAATTGGAGAGTAGAAATAAAATTAAACAAAACAAAATTAAACGATATGTCATGGTGCTTCTGTCAGCTCCTCCCCCCCCCTCTCTGCTCTGCTCTGGAGGACTCCCAGCTGTATCCACTCACCTCATCAGCCCTGCTGCCTTCTTAAGGAGATCCACAGCCAGTATTCGTCGCCAGTTCGTTGCTCCTTCATGGTGCTTGTCATGTCTCTCATGTTTTTGCCGAAGAATAATTCTGGCTTAGTACTCATGCCTTTATGCCTCGCTTCCAGGATAATATCTCCACGAGTGCTTCCTGGGATTCCCTCCGGACCTGTCCATTCTATCCACGCTCGCCTCGTCAGCTGTTCATGCCTGCTCAGCCTTCACAGAAGGCCTCCAGCCATGACTTCCTGCTACTCACCTGCAGCCTCAAGCCCAAAACCCCTCACCTTTGGAAAATCACCTGCAAGAAAAATAAATGAACCTACTTACCATAAACTCTCCTGTTTTCTCGCCAAGGGAGAAGTGATAAATAAAAGTCAGCTTGTTAAGCTGAACCCTATCAAAGGTCCTCATGGCCTGATGAGGGTTGGAGGCAGGTTGGACTCAGCGAACCTAAGTGACAGTGAGAAACACCCAGTCATTCTACCAGGGAAACACCACGTTTCTTCCTTGCTGATAGCATTATCATGAACAAGTGCAGAGTCAAGGCCGAAGCTTCACTGAAGGGGCCATCCAAGCTGCAGGCATATGGCTGATTGGTGGCAAGAGATGTATCAGCAGCATTCTGCATGGATGCGTTGCATGCAGGAAGCTTTGAAGAAAAACTGAAACCCAGAAGATGTCCAATTTGCCACCAGAACGACTAAGTGTATCACCGCCATTTACATACACTGGACTGGATGTTTTTGGTCCCTGGCTTGTTACAGCCAGGCGAACCAGAGGAGGCCTAGCCAAATCCAAACGCTGGGCAGTCCTTTTCACATGATTGAGTACATGTGCTGTCCATATTGAAGTGACTGAATCCATGGACTCTTCTTCTTTCATCAACTCTCTGAGAAAGTTCTTTGACATTCGCGGCCCTTCCAAACAACTGCATTCTGATTGTGGGACTTACTTTGTTGGTGCTTCTAAGGAACTGGAATTCCGCAAGGTGTTGAAGGAGTCAAAGGTCCAGATTTATTCAAACAGCCAAGTTTGTACGTGGTACTTGAATCCACCTCACTCATTACACATGGGTGGAGCATGGGAACGGATGATAGGCGTTGCAAGGAGAATATTGGATGCAATGCTGATGCATACCCACTCTTCCAGCTTGTTTCATAAAGTTCTTTGTACGTTGCTGGCAGAAGTGACAGCCATCATCAACTCTCGTCCCCTTGTTCCAGTTTCTTCAGATCCAGACGCTCCTTAGTTGCTTACACCAGCAATGCTTTTCCCTCAGAACAAAGCGTACCACCTCCTCCAGGGAACTTTACAGAGAAGGATTTGTACAAGCGACAATGGCATCAAGTTCAATGTTTGGCAGACCAGTTTTGAAGCCGATGGCGACGTGAATACTTGCAGACCCTCCAAGTTTGACGCAAATGGCAAAACGCAAGTCCAAATGTTGAATAAGGCGATGTTGTTTTGATGAAACATGCTGAAACATGCTGAAACAACTGGTCTATGGCTCTTGTGAGAAGAACCTTTCCTGGATGCAATGGATGTGTCCGCAAGATTGAACTCAAAACAGTAAAGGTTGGTTTGCTCAAATGTATTTTAGACCCATTACTGAAGTTGTTTTGCTCGTCAATAAATAACTGCAATAGACTCTTGACATGATAGTTAATATATGACATAATTACAGATGCCAGGCGGGGAGTGTTCTGCCCCCAGTTTGTTTGCCTCTATTTGATTAGATTTTTCTTTATTCTGAAGTCATTTTTAGTTCAGACTTTTATTTTGAAGGCTATTTTTGAGTTCATGAGAGGAAGTAAATGTCAGCCATGTTAATTCAGTCTTTGCCTTGCAGTCTTGTCTTCTGTTGCCATCCTGCTTCTGTTTGTGCCAGAGACCTCATTGTCTGTAAGTTTTGGTTTAAGTGAATTAATATAATTCTGAATATAGTCTTATTTGTCTCTTCTTTTTATGTTTGTATGTTAGATTAGCAGCAGTATTGTCATACTGGAATGGAGCTGTAAAGCGAGTTGTTTTGCTATACTCATGTTTAGACATTTATTTGACTATTATATTATTATGTGTTTGCAGTTTTACTCTTTGTTGAATGCCGAAAATAAACGGAGCTTGGAAGCTACTCCCTGACTCGACGTCTTTCAGCAAGAGTTAGGTTTACTGCTAAATCATATTAGAAACATATGAGGACAGCAGGAAATACACACCAACAAGATTTACTGATAGAATGCAATTTCCAGAAGTGAGAGACCTTTGGAGCATTTCAGGCAGACTACTCAAGCAGTGTGTTTACTTCGGTTACTCTCCTAGGGCATTTCAGTTAATCAACTCACCTGTTCAGCATCCTGTTTAAATCCAGGTGTGCAAGTTTTGCCCTTCTCTTCCTCTACCACAAGCGCTGCGTTCGTCGCCGGTTCTCCATGCTCGCTGTTCTCCTTGCTTTCTCAGCATCATATGTCTTTCCCCAGTTCGGATTTGAAGGTTCCCCTTCTTCAGATGTGGGGGTGTCTGTCTCTCCCCCCGTCTGCCCTTCCTTTTTCTGCGCTTTTGGAAGTGTTGTGGCTCCCCCGTCTCAGGCGTGCATCTGCAGGGGGAGCGTCCTGCGGTGTTTGGGTTGTTAGTGGCTCGTTCGGGAGATGGATGCTGTGATAACCGAAATCTCTTTGGTGAGCGTGCCATGCTGTCTTGTTGAGATCGTCCTGGTTCTATGCTTTACCTGGTCGCCGGTGACGTCACGCCCCTAAGGACCCTGGGATTTTCAGTTCCTTTCTTAAGAGTAATGATGTGCACCTGGTTTGGATCCTGCTGTGTGGCTCTGCAGTCGTCCAGTTGTCGTTTTGGGGATTGTGGTTTTAATTCCGTGGTTATGAAGGCTGGCTGAATTTGTTGTGGTTTTTATTGTATTCCTCTGTTATTGTGTTATTTAGGGGCTGGATGTGAATCTTGGCCGTCATTCGATGCTGGCTCTATTATGGTGGCTCTCGATTTTGTTTCTTTTCTGTTGAAGTTGCTGTGTACATTTGATGGTTTAACCAGCATTTGGATTAGGTCCGTCGATGGACCTGCTTCTCATCTGTGGACATTTTACTTTTCATTGGTCTCTTTATGCAGCATCTGTGGCTCCTTTCCCAATTTTAATTCGCTTGGTGCAGAAACAGCGATCCATGTGCTGTCACCACCACATGCTCAGCGTCTGGTTCTGCTCCACTCTTCCTCCCTTGGGGCCAGCTGGTGTGTGGACGGCCACCCCACTCTGTGTGCTCCGGGGAGTCCAGCCCTAGCCTTCGGGGACCCTAACATTACCTTTGTGAATGTGTCAGCTTTGTATGTGGCCCTGTTTCTCAACCTAACAGATATTTTGTTATTCATCCATTCTGGGCATCAGCAGCCTTATTTCTCGTGATCTCTCTGTTGACCAAGTTGAAACTTTCTACTTGTCCATCTGATGTCATTCCTTCCAAACTCTTCTTAAAGGGGAAAAGTGTCGCTGAAATGATCAACCTTTCACTTTCCACTGGTGTTTTTCCAAACGCATTTTAAAAACATGCCATAGTGGAGCCTCTGCTGAAAAAGTCTAATCTGGACCCATCAGTCTTCCAGAATTATAGACCCATCTCAAAGCTTCCATTTATCTCAAAGATTCTGGAAAAGGTGGTATCTGAACAATTGTCAGAGTTCTTGGATAAAAGGAGCATCTCTGACACTTTTCAGTCAGGTTTCCGTAAACATCACTCCACAGAGACAGCCCTGCTGAAAGTGTCCAGTGATATCTTGATGTCTGCTGATTCTGGCAAACACACAGTCCTCGTCTCACTAGATCTTTCATCAGCCTTTGACACGGTTGACCACTAGATCTTATTGAACAGATTGAGGGACCTGGTTGGTTTGTCAGGGTCAGTTCTCCACTGGTTTTCCTCTTACTTATCTGGTCAGAATTTCAGTGTCATGGCCAACTACAAAATGTCTCGGTCAGCAGACTTGCTGTGTGGGGTTCCCCAGGGCTCTGTTCTGGGCCCTGTTCTGTTTCTCCTATTCATGATTCCCCTTGGAAAGATCATTCAGGCTTTCAGTGATGTTTCCTACCAATTCTTTGCTGATGATATCCAGCTATATTGCTCTTTCAAACCCTCTGATGAACTGCTTGATGCAGATAAAACAATGGCTCTGTAAAAACTCTCTGCAGCTAAACTCAGAGAAAACAGAAACCTTAGTTATTGCCCCTGATAATGCTAAAGCAGCGATTAAGCAGCATTTGGATTCTCTTGGCCATGATGTCAAACCCAGCTTTAGAAATTTGGGTGTCATTTTTGACAAAGATATGTCGCTGGAGCAGCTCTCCAAACAGCTGATCAGGAACTGTTTCTTCCGGTTGAGGAATATTTCTAAACTACGGAAAATCGTGTCATATGAAGATCTAGAACTTCTCATTCATGCCTTTGTTTCTGCGCGGCTAGACTACTGTAACAGTCTGTTTTCCTGTCTGAATAAGAAGGAGCTAGTCTTGACTTTTAGGGCCTTTATTCTCAAGCTCCTCCATATGTTTTTGATCTGATCGCCCCCTACAGGCCATCTGGTGCACTAAGGTCTGCGGATCGGTACGGTGGCTGAAGAGAACCATAGTAAAGAGAAAGTTTCTGGCAACACTGCTGCTAGCTTCTCTTGTAGCAATACCATGCTCCCTCCACAGCTCACTGTGACCTTAATTTCTGTTAGGTAGTTAGCCGCTCAGCCCAGTGGAAATTTCAGAATAAAAGCACTTCCATTGCTGATTTACGTCCGTTGTGAGTTAAAGTGTTGTGAGGTAAGTTAATGTGTTGTGTTGTGACCCTTCTGGGCCATGAGTTAATGTGTTGTGTTGTGAGTTATTGTGTTGTGAGTTAATGTGTTGTGTTGTGTGTAAAGTTAATGTGTTGTATGTAAAGTTATTGTGTTGTGTGTAAAGTTAATGTGTTGTGTTGTGAGTTATTGTGTTGTGTGTAAAGTTAATGTGTTTTGTTGTGAGTTAATGTGTTGTGAGTTAATGTGTTGTGAGTTAATGTGTTGTGAGTTAATGTGTTGTGAGTTAATGTGTTGTGTTGTGTGTAAAGTTAATGTGTTGTATGTAAAGTTAATGTGTTGTATGTAAAGTTATTGTGTTGTGTGTAAAGTTAATGTGTTGTGTTGTGAGTTAATGTGTTGTGTTGTGAGTTATTGTGTTGTGTTCTGAGTTAATGTGTTGTGTTGTGAGTTATTGTGTTGTGTTCTGAGTTAATGTGTTGTGTTGTGAGTTAATGTGTTGTGTTGTGACCCTTCTGGGCCACTGTAGATCAGAACCTGTTGATGGTCCCTCTCACACGGTTCCGCACTAGAGGAGACAGATCCTTCCAGGCTGTTGCTCCTAAACTCTGGAATGAGCTCCCGTTGTCCCTATGTTCCCTGGACTCTGTGAATTCTATTAAAAGTCAACTAAACACTTTTTATTTTTGCAAAGCATTTGAAACAAAACTGTTTTTATTGGGCTTGAGATGATTGGTTTACGTGACATATATTTTGTGTCTTTTTTGTTTTTATGTATATATACTGTTTATTCAAACCTGTGAAGGACCTTGTGACTTCTGTCTGTGAACGGTGCAATACAAATACATTTACTACTACTACTACTACTACAGCGAGTGAGAATCGCTGTACTGACAATGTTTGTCTCCACGTCTGCATGTGAGTCTTCCTCACATCTCCAGAACATTCAGACCTACGATCACGTTTAAAGTCTCAACTTCTGCATGAAGCTGAAACTCACCACGAATCAACCAGACTAGACCATCAGCAAAACCACCACCAGAAATACTCATCATTATTAGCAACAGCATAACCATGTTATTAAAAAGAATCCACAGACTTATTGGACTTTAACAGTGTTGAAATGACATAAAATGGAGACATTCACTTGCAGTTTTAGTTTTAAACATACGGCATGGCTCTCACAAAATTACATTTGAAAATATGTGGCGTTTATGGCTCTCTTCCCAACCCCTGGTGTAAGGTGTTGAAATATTTGATATGTTCCTCGAATCGCCGTGTGTGATGTTGTGCTAATCTGTGGCTGTGTTTTGAACCTTGGAGTATTTTAGAGGGTAAACAATTGCAAAAAAACTGTAAATGTCCACACTTTAAAAGATCAGTTCAGATTGAAACCTAGTTTCTGTTTCTCTGAAGTATAAACATCTCTTCATGTTCAAACCGCTTTATAAAAAAAATACCAGAAGATTCAAACTTTGGAGAAAATGTTGGAAAAATATAGTTTAAGAGTTAAAAAAGTATAAAAAAAAACATCAACTGATAAGTTTTTGATATGAAGATGTGTGTGTGTGTGTGTACAGTGTGTGTGTTTGTATGGTTGTGTGTGTAAAGCTAAAGTCAAAGAGGTCTTTCTTGAAAGACGTCTCTGTTGACCTCCTTATTATCTGGAGCTGTTGAGCTGCCGTCTCTTGTGATTGGTCGGCATCTGCATCATCCAGACGTGACATTGGTGTTGCCGTCACCTTCCTTGTGGGAGGAGCTTAAACCCCCTACATCTTTAGGGATGCTCACAAACTGGTAGAAATGTTTCAACATGTGTTTGTGTTCAGTCTAAGAATTCATAGCACTCCTGATTTGGTTGAGGTTTTTATTTTCCAAATCATACAGACTAGATGAGCACAAACAGTGATTTGACATGAACTGAATGGCTTTTTCCAGCGTCCACACCAACAAGATTTACTGATAGAATGCCATTTCCAGAAGATGATGAGGACAACAGAAACATTGGATTCCAGTGACAATAACAGGAAAATCATCAGGAGTTTCTCAGTACAGCAGGAAAAATGACAGCAAATCCAACAATCTGATGGAAACATTCAGAAAACTGCAGTAAAAGTCCAAAGAAAAAACCACAAACCAGATGAAGAAATCAAAGAGAAAAGAAAACCCATCAAAGACGTGATTGTCTCGCTGCAGATTCGCCTTCCCCCCCTACTCCCCCCGCCTGGTCTCCCCAACGATCCAGGCGTGGTGCTGGTTCATCTCAAAGACAGCTATCGTTGCATGTTCTCCACGTATTTTTAGTGTGTTTAAGACTACATCTTGTTGTTGCTTGCACCTGTTTATTGTTAAAGCCCTGAGCGGTGTGCTGCAGTAACAGCCTGCACGAGAACCGTTTGGTCGGGGTTGATAGGCCGCCGCGGGCCAAACCGTAACCATAACCTTAACCCTCCTCCAGGTCTGTGCGGCCCAGAAACAAGTTCAGCACTGACTGCATGTATTTAAAAATGTGGTCCGGGGAGGGGGCTGTCAGGTTTTCTGCCTTAAATGTTCCCCTGCTTTTCAGCCCGGTCATTGTCACGCCCCCAAGAGTCATTTACCCCACTGTGATTGGTTGGTTTGTCAGCTCTGAAAAGGTGTGCTTCATACAAACTGGCGGGCTGCATTAACATTAAATTTTCATATTAAGGCAGGGGCCGCAAAATATCATCTTGCAAATAGCCCGCGGGCCGCGAGTTTGAGACCCCTGATCTAAAACATTGATCTTCCTCTTTTCACTCATTGATTTACTTGATCTGATCGGTTCTTTGTCTTGAGTTTGTTTCTGCTTTGGGTTCCTCATGTTTCACCGATAGTTGCAGTGAAAGTTTGTCGTTTGAACATTTCTGTTTTGCTACTCACCAGCTGGCCAGTACCCAAAACCCTGAAGGAGCTACGTTCTTTCCTTGGTTTCGCTGGTTACTACAGGCCATTTGCAAAAAAAGTAATGTATCTGTTTCAAAACATACCCCTGCCACCACCTCTACAATTATTTTGTTAAAACTAAAGAAACCTTTTGTCTGGTTCACATGGATCAACAAAAAAGCAAGACTCTGTTTGACGTTACTATATCGTCCTTCTAACAGAGGGGGACTAAAAAGTCCAAACACTGAATGGTACCACTGGGCTGCATAGATGAGATCTATAATGTTTCATTCTACTGTCAAAAACACTCCTCATGGGGTTGAAACGGAATCCCGGGATCTAAAGCTGCCCCTCCCGTTATTTCTTAATTCAAACACCTCCAAAAAGCCACGCGAAGAGACAAAGAACCCAATTCTTAAACACATTATGCAAATATGGTTCAGAATTTTACATTACATGAACCACACTCAACCACGATCACATTACAGGCCAAATTAGGGGGAACAAAGTCTTCACCCCAGGTAGAGCGGATGCCACATTTAAAATATGTGCAGCAAAGGGTCTTTCCACCATCTGGGACTTATATTTTCCAGATTCTGATGTTATGATGTCATTTAAAGAGTTAAAAAATAAATATGACTTGAGAAACTGCACCTAAGAATTAAATTCAAGGAATGTTGGGACAGCACAGCTTAGTCTAAAGTAAAGGGGGGATGTTGTGTTCAGCTATTGTTATAGCATTTGACGCCACTACGTGGAGCAGTGAGCAAGATCTACACCTGAGGAAGGCAGAGGAAGACGTTAGTGTTGAGATGAGCTGCTGCATGTTGTAGTGTTGAGGCTGAAAATAAGGTCCAGAAACAAGATCCATTTTGTGCATAATTTCTGCCGCCGGCCACATAACAGTCGGCATCTGCATCACCCAGACGTGACATTGGTGTTGCCGTCACCTTCCTTGTGGGAGGGGCTTAACCCCCTACATCTTTAGGGATGCTCACAAACTGGTAGAAATGTTTCAACATGTGTTTGTGTTCAGTCTAAGAATTCATAGCACTCCTGATTTGGTTGAGGTTTTTATTTTCCAAATCATACAGACTAGATGAGCACAAACAGTGATTTGACATGAACTGAACGGCTTTTTCCAGCGTCCACACCAACAAGATTTACTGATAGAATGCCATTTCCAGAAGATGATGAGGACAACAGAAACGAATGACAGTTACTGAAGATAAAGAAGCAGATATTTTTCTTTGTTCATTATAAAAACACAGCAGAACCAAATGACTTTTTCAAACTTGATCCATTTGACAAACCTGAGCTTGTTGCAAAAGGAGGAAAAGTTTCTTCCCTTAGACTTCTGGGAGAAGTTGTTTCCTCTGAAGACGGTCTGGAGCAGGACCAGACTGAAAAAGATTGGAAAATCCAACAATCTTCACCAACTCATAGCCTGAAACACACCAAGATCCTAACATTTGTCTGTAGAAAATACACAAAAACCAAGAACTTTCTAGAGAACTAAAGCAGGACAAAGACCACAGCATCATTTGAAAGACATGGAGACATTATAGCAGAATGTTGGATGAAAAAATCCAATGAATGAAACCATGACATCAAGAAAACTCACCAGAGCAGCTGAAGCTGAAGTTCTGCTGGTTGAGGCTGAGTCTCATCCTTAAATCAGACTCAAAGTGGGCGGGGCTCACATAGAACTTTGTTCCATCTCGTCAAGATATCAGGTTCATTCTTTGAAACCAGTTTCTGTTTTTCTCAGTAAAACTAAATCTTGTTCAGACTCCTCACTGTTTCATGTTGTGCAATAACAAATCCAGAGGTTCCTCTGTCATCAGTTCCAAAGTAGACCATGACTCCTGGAGCCACGTGTAATGACCTGAACACCTTTGGGGTCAAACATGGTGTCTGTTCACGGACAAACCATGACGAGGTCCAACAAGAGAACGCAGCTCCGGTTCAGAGCAGGGAGGCCGTTCACATCCCGTCCTTCTGGGAGCCACTGTTGTTCCCCCCATGGGCATTAAAGTCCTCATGGTTGAACTGGGGGCTGGAGAGTAAGCCCCCACCAGACAGCTGCCTCTCACCTTCAGCAACTCCAGAATGTGGAAAATCCATCCGGTCTGAAGGGACTGAGTTCCAGAGCGCAGGCTGCAAGTGGAGGAGACCCGACTCTATTCATTCATTCATTCGTTCATTCATTCATTCATTCATTCATTCGTTCATTCAGTCCATCTCTTTTCATCACAGTTTTTTCATTGTCCACTCTCGGACCAACCTAATGTCAGCTGTTTTATCCTCAAAAGAATTTTTTTTCTAAAGGTAGTTTGTCATGTCTTGTGTTATGGTTCACCTGAACCTTGTCTTGGGGTCTTGGTCACGAGTGAGTGAAGGTCAGAGCGTGAGATTGACAGGTGGATCAGAGCAGCATCCGTCATTATGCGGTCATTATATCTCTCAAATTTATTTTTTATTTCAAGACATGACAAGTTTTTTAAACATTTTCTGAAGTGGGATTTCTGTCAAACTTGATGCTTCATCAGTGAAAGTTTATCACTAAACTTGTTCAAATGTTTCAAAGCTCTTCAGTCCTGGATCTGGTTTCCCACGTCTTCCTCTCTTTTCAGGCTTCATCTTCAGCTTCCAGGGTTTCTGGGACTGAAGGGTCTGAATCCACAGACTGGTTGTGTTCTTCGTCCTCGTCTTCGTCGGTCTCATTGGTGGCGTAGCAGCCTTTCTGTCTGGACAGACACCATAGCAGCACTGTGATTGTGAAAGTCAGCAGGATCTCACTGATGATTCCTAATGATTCCAGAGACACAAAGGAGTCTCTTTTCAGATCTTAAACCCCATTTTAGAAGAAGAAAACATTTTAAAGGTTTCTGTCAGTCGCTGCATTCCAAGGTGATGACAATGACTTCCTGACGTTACAGGACTGTAATCTGTGTTTGTGATAGACGTTTAGTCTTCTGTGGAACTGATGAAACAGCAACGTCTGTTTTCTTTCATTGCACAACATTAAAACAGAATCCCGTTGAAACGTGAGAAAGAGTTAGTTCTTCAGAAAAACAACAGAAACTGGTTTTCAAAATGTTTCTGATGCCCTGAAGGTTGAAAAGAGGTTCATTGGAAAACATGAGACACTTTAGAGCTGCTCTGATTTCTTCCAAATGTTCTCATGAAACATCGAGAAAAATCAACTGGAACTATCAAAAAGACAGGATTTACTATCAGCCAAGTAGAGGAGAACATCCCAATGTTCCAACGGTCTCCAGTTAGTCCAGAACGCAGCAGCACGACTGGTAACTGGAACATCCAGAATGCATCACTCCAGGACTCTGTTCACTTTACTGACTTCCTGTTCATTTCAGAATTCAATTGAAACTTTTCTGCTTGTTTTTAGAGTTCTTCGTGGCTTTTAGTGCTCAGTGATTGGTGGGATTTCACTTTCTATTAATTTTATATTGTTTTTTTATGCAATTTGCTTTTTTGTAATTTTATTGTTTTTAATTTTCTTCTGAATTTGCTTATTTTTAAAATGTCTTCTGTCTTTTATTGTGAAGCACTTTGGTGCGCCTAAAGGAATTGGACAGTAGAAATAAAGCGTCATTCATTCACAAAATTAAATGATATGTCATGGTGCTTCTGTCAGCTCCTCCCCTCCCCTCTCTGCTCTGCTCTGGAGGACTTCCAGCTGTATCCACTCACCTCATCAGCCCTGCTGCCTTGTTAAGGAGATCCACAGCCAGTATTTGTCGCCAGTTCGTTGCTCCTCCATGGTGCTTGTCATGTCTCTCATGTTTTTGCTGAAGAATAATTCTGGCTTAGTACTCATGCCTTTATGCCTCGCTTCCAGGATAATATCTCCACGAGTGCTTCCTGGGATTCCCTCCGGACCTGTCCATTCTATCCACGCTCGCCTCGTCAGCTGTTCATGCCTGCTCAGCCTTCACAGAATCCCTCCAGCCATGACTTCCTGCTACTCACCTGCAGCCTCAAGCCCAAAACCCCTCACCTTTGGAAAATCACCTGCAAGAAAAATAAATGAACCTACTTACCATAAACTCTCCTGTGTTCCTTCCGGAGTCCAGCATCTGGGTCTGTTACAAAGTCTTGGATACCATGACACGATATTTGGTTACAACACAAGTATCTTTTTTTACTTTTCAGGTTTTGTCATTGGTCACATGTTCCATCCATCATCCATCCATCCATCATCTATCCATCATTCATCATCCAGTTGGTTTATTAGCATTCAAAGTGGTATGTTTGTGTTTTCTTTTGTACATTATTTGTGTAATGCATGTGTTATAGTTAATCATTACTTTTGTTTGCTAGTTCTAGGATGTTGATGTGGTGTAAATCTGAACAAAGGAATACCACATTAAACAGTACAGCAAGGAACTCTACTGCCTCTGTGTGTAATAATGACCAAGACGGCTCACTTGAGATAGAGTCTCTCCAGCGTGTCCTGGGTCTTCTCTGGGGCCTCCGTCCAGTGGGACATGCCTGTAACACCTCCCCAGGAATGTCCAGGAGGCATCCGGACCAGATGCCAGAGTGACTACCAAAATAATGGATAGGAAATAAACTACATAAAAAGTGCTTCAATATGTCTTCAAATGGTTAAAAACCTGAGAAATAATAATAATAGTAATAAGAATTCACGTAAGAAAGCTCCCAAGCTAACATCATTTCTAAGACCAGATCCTGGTTTAATATCAAATCAAATCAAATCAAACTTTATTTATATAGCACTTTTTCAACAACATATGTCACTCAAAGTGCTGTGCATAAAATACGATCAAACTTAGAAACAAGATGACAACACAGACAGTGCGAAACCCCCCCCCCCGCAAAAACACACACACTTACACACACAACAATTAGAAAAATAAATAAATAAATGAACAAAAAATGGCTAAAATGATAGAATGTAGAGACCTGGCATTGTCCTGAAGTGGGGAAACGATATTTTGGGGACATGTCCACATCAGCGACCCCCCCCAACCCAAGTTCACGGAGAACACTACCACAGGACCCCCCAGATCCAATCAAAAGAGTCAGACCCGGGAGATCCCATTGCAGCAACCCCGTTCACCGAGAAGGGTGAGTCACCGATGGGGAGGATCCCTCAGAGGAAAACACTGGAATTTAATAAAATGTAAAAGGAATAAAATTAAAATATATATAAAACATGAACAAGAAACAAATAACTACACAAACCTTAATAGACATATGAAATGGTAAGAGCGACTTAAAAATAAATAGAATGAATAAATAAATAAATGTATTTACATACACAAATAAAACTAGTAAAAAGAATAAATAAATTAAAATATCAAATAAATTCCTAAAATTCAACTAAAAGCTAAATTCAAAAGGTAGGTCTTAAGCCTTCCTTTAAAAACATGAACAGTCTCTGCGGGCCTGAGGCTCTCTGGGAGGCTGTTCCACAGGTGAGGTCCGTAAAAACTGAATGAGGCCTCGCCGTACGTTTTTGTTCTAACTTTTGGAATAACTAAAAGGCCGGTATCAGAGGACCTCAGGGTCCGCGAGGGCTCATACTTTAAAATCATGTCAGATAAATATGAAGGCCCGAGACCATAAAAACATTTGTAAACCAATAAAAGAACTTTAAAATCAATTCTGAATTGCACAGGGAGCCAATGCAGAGATCTTAAAATGGGTGTAATATGTTCCCGCCCCCTGGTCCTCGTCAATACGCGTGCCGCTGAATTTTGCAGCAGTTGAAGGTTTGCTATTCTTGTTCTGTGAAGACCAGAGAGCAGGGCATTACAATAATCCAATCTGCTGGTAATAAAAGCATGCATTAGCACCTCTGTACTGGCAAGAGAGAGAAATGGGCGGACTCTGGCTATATTTTTTAGATGATAAAATCCTGTTTTTGTGATATTTTTAATTTGTGGGATAAAATTCAACTCAGAGTCAAAAATGACACCCAGGTTTCTCACACACTGAGAAGTTTTGTAATTCTTTAGTTTAGATAAAACTATCTCTCTCTTGTCTTCAGAGCCGATCACTAAAACTTCTGTTTTGTCCTGGTTTAGCTGTAGGAAGTTCTCTGCCATCCATGACTCAATGTCTAAAATGCATTTTAAGAGTGTGTTGACCGACTCTTCATCATCAGGAGACACAGCGATGTAGAGTTGTGTGTCATCAGCGTAGCTATGAAAACAAACGCCATGCCTCCTGATGACGTCCCCCAGTGGCAGCATATATAGATTAAAAAGTAGTGGGCCTAGAATTGAACCTTGGGGGACCCCACAGTTAATATCAAAGACCTTAGAGGAGCAAGTATCCATACTTACATAAAAACTTTGATCTGTCAGATAGGAATAAAACCATTTTAGTACGGTACCAGAGATGCCTAAACCTCTCAGCCTGTTGAGTAAAATACTGTGATCTACAGTGTCGAAAGCAGCACTGAGATCCAGTAGTACCAGAACTGAGAGTTTCTGACAATCCAGGTTACATCTAATGTCATTTACTATTTTAACGAGGGCCGTCTCTGTGCTGTGGTTTGTCCTAAAACCAGATTGATATTTTTCAAATATGTTATTTCTATTTAAAAACTCATTAAATTGGAATAAAACAGTTTTTTCAATCATTTTACTTAAAAATGGCAAGTTGGATACTGGACGATAATTGTTATAGTTGTTTGGTTCTAAATTACTCTTCTTCAGAAGAGGCCTCACCACTGCCGTTTTAAAGGCAGCAGGGAAGACACCCGTCTGAAGAGAGTAATTTACTATATTTAAAAGCTCAAACTCAAAGAAGTCATGAAATGTTTTCAACAACGATGTGGGGATTGGGTCTAAAAGGCAGGTGGTTGGCTTTAACTGGGAGAAAACCTGACCAAGTCCCACAGTATCAACCAGGACAAAACTTTCCAGTGTTTCCTCTGATAAATGCAATGCTATAGATTCATTAAAATCAACACCTTTTTGATTTAAGAGAGTAGATCTAACAGCATTGACCTTACTCCTGAAGTATATATAATATGTTTATGGTGGTTGGATAAAAACTGTTCTGAAACCTTTAGTCCTTACTCTGCTTGACCTGTAGCGTTTGCTTGAAGGCAGCTGGTCAAACAGGAAGTGTCCCGCGTGTGAAGAGTCTCTGATGATGCTGTCTGCTCTGCTGAGGCAGTGGGAGCTGTGGAGGCTTTCCAGAGTGGGGAGAGGGCAGCCAACAATCTTTGGGCGGTGTTGATGACCCGCTGGAGAGCCTTCCTTCCAGCTGCTGAACCAAGTACTGATGCAGTATGTCAGTGCACTTTCTATGGTGGCATGGTGGCAGGTCACTAGCAGTCTTTGGGTGATGGTATTCTGATGAGGATCCTCAGGAAATCCAGTCTCTGCTGGGTCTTTTCCAGCAGCTGCTGTTGGTTCTCCAGGTCAGGCTCTCCTCCATGTGGACTCCCAGGAAGTGGAAGTCTGCCCCCCCCCCCCCTCTGAAGAGTGGCAGTGTGTCCGTCTTCTTCTTCCTGTAGTCTATGATCCTTTCTTTGGTCTCTGCTGTGTTGAGGAGGAGGTTGCTGGTTGAACACCATGTAGACAGCCGTTCCACCTCATCTCTGTGGGCAGATTGGTCCCGTCAGAGATGAGCCCCACCACTGTGGTGTCACCAGCAGACTTTACCATGGTGTTGCTGTGATGCAGTCGCATGTGTACAGTAGAGCAGAGGACTCAGTACACAACCCTAGGGGGGGGCTGATACTGGTGGTTAGTGCAGAGTGTAGTGTATGATGTCCCACTCTGACTCTCTGTCTCCTTTTTAGTTTCTGTTAATGGAAGGATTCTTTCACATATTTAAACTCTGCCAACGTGACGTTTTTCCCCTAAAGTCTGTTTTTACCGTCAATGAGGCTGAAACTGAAGATGTGGGGACTGTTTTTCTACCAGAACATTTAGAACACGGACACAGTTTTTTTCCTTTTTTTATTAGAACTTTAAAAGATGACACACATATTCACATAAATGGAAGAGAAAGAAATAAAAAATTAAGAAAATAAAAATACAATAAAATAACATTAGAACTGTAGTCCACATCACTGGGGATTGTTATACAACATGTGATCTTCTACTGACTGCAGACTGCGCAGACTCTCCTGGCCTCCGTTTGCAGAAGCAGACAAGGTTTCAGTCTCTCCTGGTGTGACCTTCTTCACACGCTGCCATCCCAAAATGTTTTACAGGAACATTTTGCAATTCTGCAATGTGTAATGTGCAATTTCTGGTTTAATGTTATCATGTGTTCTAAAGATAATCAATTATTATTACATATCGGTATCGTTACTGTTTACTGAAATCATGAATGAATGTTTTCTGAAGATCATCAATCATTACTAGGCACTGGATTTTGTTACTTCAATAGAATCTATTTGATCAGAACCGGAGTTAAAACACTGTAAAACTATCAAATGAATTAACTCAGTAGGGGGGGGGTTATATAAGCTTGCTTCTTCCCACTCCTTTTCAAGCAATAAATCAAAATCTACTTATACTTCAGTTAATGATCACTGTATTTAATTGAGCAAATGTGATTTAAGTGACGTTTTTGTTTTGTTTTCTGTATTTTTAATCTATGCATTTCATCATTTCTGTAATGAGTTTGATAAATATGTGTAATTTCTTTATTGCTTTGACTACAATGCTTGAAATAAATCAATAAAATCAAAATCAAATCAAATCAACATTTTCCTTTAGAGGAAAAGTGGGCGGGGCATCATCACGTTGATTGGATAGATTTATAAGTTGTTAATCATCAAAATATTTCATTTAAATGAGACGTTTAACCCTTTGAGGCGCCGTCTGCAGTTCAGGTACCTGTAGACGTGGTCTTCATCATCTTCATCACTGAAAAACACCCATAATGCACACAGGAAGATTGAGCTATTGTGTCATTTTTTAGGGTTCTGCTGTTTTTCTGTTAGATTGCTGCCTAATTGATGAAAAGAATCCTTTATTTCAGTTTTTGTATTAAAACTGTGGAGTTTGGTGAAATAAATGCATCAATTGTTGCTTCTACTTTACTGTGTTTGGTGTTTCAAACGGTTCATGTTCAGCTGACGTTTCTGCTGAATGACTGATTCTCTGCTCTCCTTAAACATGTGATGGACTCACAGTTTCCTGGAATACAATCACCAGCCTTTCTGGACATGAACATTTAAAATGTACCAACTTAGAGTTCAGGTTTGGTTCAACCAAGAACAGAAAAACGATCCTTTGTTTCTAAAACAAAAAGTCTATATTCATTTAGAGAATATTTATTTATGATTAAGACATGTTTTGTAAATGTACAGTGTAGAAAACGCAGCTTTAGATTTTCATTTTTGTTATTTGTTGAGAAGAATCACATGAAGAAATCAGAGCTGCAGACACAAACTGTAATGACACAAAGCGAACAGCAGAGGTCAGTGTTGGTCTCTGCCTCATTCACATGGAGATCAGGTCTGAGCAGTTTCAACAGCAGATACTGGAAATGGAACTGAAATGTACTAAAAAGAAAAATTAGTCTGTCAAAAAATCCATTTTTAAATTCAGATGATAAAGTTTTAGGCTTCAACTCAAAGCAGGGATTTTAAAACGACCTCCATGAGGAATCCTTCAGGAACAGAAACTACACAAACTATTCTCCTTGTTAAATATTATTACTTTTGCATTTTTGCACATTTTAAATACCCTTTCATTCTTTTTGCACATAGCTGTTGTTCTTCTTTTTTCTCTATTTTGCACTGAACTGCTGTAACAATTGAATTTCCCCAACCCAAGATCAATGAAGAATATCTTTTCTTATCTACAGAGAAAGATGGAGAAATTCTCACTCAGGACAGAAATGTTCCTCCGACTTTGACTTCCTGATAAACCAAAATATCATGAAATACTTTGAATAGCTGATAAACTGTTGAGATGTTTGTATCCACTGAAATAGATCCGTCTGCAGAATCTCCATCCTTAAGGCATCGCTTTAACTCATCTGTACGTTTTGTAGTGACTCTGATCTAATGTAGTTTAGTTTTAGTTTATACTTCTTGATGAAAACAGTTTTCTCATCGATGCGCTCATGTTTTTTTTGTTTGTAATGAGATTTTTGGGGTTTGTTTCAACCAGACTCAGGATTCTGGGGTGGGTAGGGCGCTCAGAACGCTGCGTTTGGACCTCACTTTACTCTCAGCTTCAAATTTTCCAGATTTGTCTTCAGGTTTGAAACACTAAATCTGAAGTAAACGTTCCTGTCTTCATAACCTCCCGACTACCAGAGAAAAAAATCAGTCCAGCTGGCAGTCAGGAGGATTCAGCAGAATCTGTTTGTTTGCTGTGTTCTGGTTCCGGCTCGGTTCTGTGCGGCTGCAGGGAACAGCTGTCATATATGCAGGGACTGCAGGTAAACATCCAGAAGCTCCGCCTCCTGGTGGATCACTAGTGCATGTGTGAGCAGATGTGCAGAACACGTCGTCCAGAATCTGCAGGCGGGAAGGAAAAGTTCTGGAAAAGCTTCAACTTTTCAATTAAAGTAAACAGTTCAGTGATAATTCTGTAGATATTTGCTATAAAACTGAGATTTTTATTCATTTATTCCTGAAAGTTGCAAATGTCAAGACTCTTGACCTTTGACCTCAAACATGAGCTGGTTCTGGTTCTAGCGGGTCCAAAGAATCTTTCAATCAGTTGCTGGACAAGTATTCCAGCTTCATGACAGGATGACATCATATTCAGATCAACTAAACTTTATTTCAAATTATGATTTAGACCCAAAAACATTTTTGAAATATTTGATTAAAAGAAATAAATGTTTATTGTCTTTTTACACTTATTTCAAAAATACTTTTTCGCTTTTGTAAAAAATAAAATTGCAAAAAATGTATGAGCACAAAATAATGATTTTAGTCCAAAAATAAATAATTAGTAATTTATTTTTAACTAAATTCGTGCTTTCTGCTAAACTTTTATGGTGAATAAACGACGGTTGCTATGGCGACCATAAATGGGGTGTTCGCTCAGATGCCTGATCAGAAGCGCAGCGGACGTCAGTACAAAGAAAGTCGGGGGCCTGTCGGCGTATCCAGCTCCTGCAGTTCAGCCATGGACCCGGTGTGACGGAACCGCCCTCGGCTGCGCAGCTCGGCGGTCAGCGGGGATCGGTTCGGCCTGACCCGCCTGGGAGAAGACGAGGCCGCGCGCCATGAACGAAGTGGAGTTCCCGCGGCGGCGTGGCGCCGAGAGTCTGCCCCTGCGGGAGCAGCGGGGGGCTTCGCGCCCCGGCGTGAACCCGCCGCCGAGCGCCGGCGCAGCAGGACCCGCCGGTGAGATGCCGCCGCCGCCGTTAGTTCGGAGTTTCTGCTCCGAAAAACCCGCTAACTGTTAGCTTGTAGCGGCCGGAGCTGCCGCTTCTCCGAACCGAGTTACCTTCGTTTCTGCTGGCGGAAAGACCCGAGTGGATCTGAGGGCGCGTGGAAAAGCCGCGTGCACACCTGTCCGTATGCAGGTGGGAGGAGAACAGGTGCGAAATCTGCAGGTTTTCGGCCTGCTGGAGTTCCGCTCTATTCCATTGAAATGTAAACAGAGATAAAGGAGATTTCAACACAGATTAGGAGGACAGGTTCAGATTATTCATCTGATTCAGGTTTCTGTCAATCCTAAATGACGTCACTGATAGACCCACCTGCTCATCAGTACCAAGGTTTGGTTTCATAATAAGAGTTCAAAGTGAAGTCCTACAATGACTTTTAAAATGAAATGTCTGTGAATGAGTGGATGCTGATGGAGGAACTCTGGACTCATTCTGGTTTTTCCCTGGACTAGTTCTAATAATAATAATAATGGATTGGATTTCTCTGCGCTTTTCCAGACGCTCAAAGCGCTTACATTGTGTCCATTATTCATTCACTCCTCATTCATACTTGGTGATGGTGAGTTACTGTTGTAGCCTCAGCTGCCCTGGGGCAGACTGACAGAGGCGTGGCTGCCCGTTCACGCCTCTGACCATCACCGGGACATTCATGCACATTCACACAGCAGTGGAGCCACACTGGGAGGGGGAAGTATCAGAATCAGAATCATTTATTGTCATTGTACATGAGGATACAATAAAATTGCAGCAGCCTTGGAGTGAAGAAGTTAAATAAAATAAAAATAAAATAGATTAGAAATAGAAATACTGTATTTACAACTCTTAACAAAAAATGAACAATATGTACAGAAACTGTTAAATGTTAAATATTTGTGGATAAAATAGAATGGATGAGGTAAGTTGCTGTGAGCACAGCATAATAAATATTGAGTTATAGCACAGTCAGGATATTGCAGGCATTGTAGTAAAAGTCAGAGTGAGGTGTGGGTGGTGGAGGGGTGTGTATTCCTTATGGTAATTGCCTGTGGAAAGAAGCTGTCTATTACTGGACTGTACCGCTTCCTGTCAGTCCAGACTTCAGTCTATTTGTCCTGGTTCGGATGGACTGGTACCTCCTTCCAGAGGGCAGCAGGTTGGATAGAGGGACAGCAGGATGGGTGGAGTCAGTGATGATGTTAGTCACTCTACTGAGGCAGTGTGACTGGTAGATGTCCTTCAGTGAGGGGAGGGGGCAGCCAATGATCCTCTGTGCTGTCTCTACCACTCTCTGGAGGCTCTGCCGTTCTGCTTCAGTGCAGTGGGAGAACCACACTGTGATGCAGTAAGACAGGATGTATCTGCCCACACATACGACAGCTGGTTGGGGGGGAGCAGGGATTGAACCGCCGACCCTTCGGTCATTGCTCTACAGCCTGAGCCACTGCCGCACCTAGTTCTGGAGTCACTCTGGACTTGTTCTGGAGTTGCTCTGGACTTATTCAGGATGTAAGTTCCTTACTTGAGGAGTCTGGTTTGCCTCCTGGTGACTTTTCCAGCTCTTGATTCTGTTAATCAGTCTTTGGATAGAACTTCTCAGATGGAGGAGTTTGGTGTCTGAATCTCTAAATTTGCTCTTTGCAGATGAGATGTGTCTCCTCGTCTCCCCAAACTGTGACCTCCAGCTCTCTCTGGAGCTGAGAGTCAGAACCTGCAAGTCTGAGTAGAAATCTCGACTGTTAATAAAAAATTAGGACAGGGCTTTATTGAAAAATACTTTAATCAGTTATTGTACTAAAAACCCTAATAAGTGAAGAAAAGGACCTGATCTGATGTAACTCAAAAGACCGGCCACATAGCTGATCTCCTTCCAGCTGCCATGGTGTACTGGACTGTACCGCTTCCTGTCAGTCCAGACTTCAGATCACTCAGACCTTATAGATTGTTGTTTTAAATCTGGGGATCATCGACGTAAAAGCAGAACTGTGTGGAAAAATGAAGGTGAAAGTATGGAACCGAGCTCGGAGCGCTGTGGTAAACTTTTATTTGTCTTTTTTCCAACGCCTCTGATTTCCATTATAAAAAATTGTCTATATGGAACACAAAGCTTTGATTCTGGATTTCATTAATGCGTCTTTTATTTGTCTATAAACGGAGTGATTTTTTAATGTTTATTTTTCTCGTAAAACAACACCAGATTTGAGTTTTTGTTGGAGTTTTTTGAGGCCCTAATGTTTGTGCCTTCAGATAACTCATCTGGACGTTCTGTTTCCCGCAGATGTCCAGCAAGTGAAAATCAAGGAGGAGGTTCCCTGGACCTCCAGTGTGGGGCAGCAGTTCCCGGAGCCGCTCCACATCAAGGTGGAGGAGGTGGAGGAGGAAGAGGAGGAACCATGGACCAGCCCACCGGCAGAGCCGCAGCACGGACCGTTCGACTACAGCCGCCTCCCCTTCACCGTAGTCACGGTGAAGAGTGAAGAGGAGGAGGAGGAGCCCCACACCTCCCATTTTCCTCAAAGTAAAGGTGCGGTCTGTAGGGAGGCGGAGCTTGCAGCTGGCAGCTCCATGAAGTGGATAAAAACGGAGTGCGATGGAGGAGACTTTGGGAAGCTGGAGCTGGTGAGGAACCCGAGCCGTTTGAGCACAAACACCCCCACGGACTCGACACCAACTGAAGCCAGCGAGGAAGACGAAGACAGCGATGAAGGTGAATGGCACCGACAGATGGCAGATGCTCGACCTGCAGGTGAAGACGGCAGCGGCGTCTGCCTGCCACCCGGGAGCGGCCTGAACATTCCAGCGGCGCCGAAGCCGTTCAGCTGCTCCGAGTGCGGGAAACAGTTTCTGTACAAACAGTCCCTGAAGAGACACATGCGGCGCAACACCGAGAAAAGCCCGGCCGGCTGCGCGCTCAGCGCCAAACGGCCCGAGCTGCGGCAGAGCACCGAGCCGCAGCCCAGAGTCCACACCGGGAAGAAGAAGTTCGCCTGCGACGACTGCGGGAAAACCTTCAGGGACCACTTCAGCCTGAGGTCCCACATGAGGGTCCACTCCGAGGAAAAACCCTTCGGCTGCCAGAGCTGCGGCAAAAGCTTCAAACACGAGCACAACCTGAAGATCCACATGCGCATCCACACGGGGGAGGAGCCGTTCGGCTGCGAGGTGTGCGGCAAACGCTTCAAGCACCAGCACAATCTGAAGACACACATGCGCATCCACACCGGAGAGAAGCCCTTCGTCTGCGACATCTGCGGCAAGAGGGCGCGGCACCAGAACAACCTGAAGACGCACATGATCGTCCACAAGGGGGAGCGGCCATTCGGCTGCGACGTCTGCGGCAAAAGGTTCAACCGTAAGACCAGCCTGCGTGCGCACATGACCGTCCACACGGGGGAGAAACCGTACGGCTGCGACGTCTGCGGCAAAAGCTACAAACGCAAGACGCACCTGCGGACTCACATGACGGTCCACGCCGAGGAGAAGCCTTTCGGCTGCGAGGTCTGCGGCAAGCGGTTCAACCGGAAGACGCACCTGGCGACGCACATGGCCGTCCACACCGGCGAGAAGCCGTACAGCTGCGACTTCTGCGGCAAACGTTTCACACGCAAAACTCACCTGAACTCTCACATAACCGTGCACACGGGGGAGAAACCCTTCGGCTGCGGCGTCTGCGGGCAGGAGTTCACGCAGCAGGGCAGTTTGAACCGACACATGCGCTTCCATCTGGGCTGAACCCGGATGATGACGCCACCCAGCGGCCTTCTGGGACTTTGAGTCCGCTTTGAACTGTAGTTTTTTTTTTTATCAAGGATCGACTGAATCACATCTGACTGACATGAAACCAGTTTCTGTTCTCAAAAGAACCTCGTTTAGGTTCAGAATGAAGTCTGAAAACGTTCCGATAGTCTGAACGGAGCAATAACTGTCCGGTTTACCGAAGCCGGGTCCCAAACCGCTGCTTCCTGAAATCCAGACTTTACTATGAGTTTTGGATCCGGCTCTCAAACCTGACCGTGACGGGACGCTGTCCCACTGTACACGTGCACTAAGATGTATTCATGTTACTTTCATGCACATTCAGTAACTGAGTATGGCCAAGTACAGTATGAGAAATGCCAAAGTATTATTTCTGTGCATTACTATGTATTTGAAATGAATCTGAATTATAATTTTCTTCTGGCAGATTCCAGAGTTCTGACTCTTCCTGTTTTACCTGAAGTGACGCTGCAGCTCAAATTAAGGAAAATATGTTTTTTATTTAAAAAGCTAAAGAAAAATATTTGCTTAAAAAATTCTGAGTTAAGTTTTCTGCTCAGTGAAGGATCCAGAGTATGAAACATCAAATCTCAGTAGGAATGTGGGTGTAGTTCCTAACTCTACCACCAGGGGGAGCGCTGTCTTCCTGTAGATCCAGTGTTTTTCTGAACTCAGTCTCTGGGCAGATCTTCTCATGCTTTCTAACTTCATTCTTTTCACCAGAGGAACTTGTTTTTTGGACCACCGGGTTCTGCTGCAGGATCTCTGTTCTTCAGAGGCCGGAGCTCAGACCCTCGTCTGGAAGTGACCTGGGAAGTGAAGTTGGGGCGCCGGCTGCCTTTCAGAATGACAGCTCTCCAGGCGTCGATGAGGCTTCCTGGATGGAGGGGCTCCATCCTCATGGTGAGTCTGGAGGCAGCAGGTCGCCATGGAAACGTCTCAGGCTGAAGCTCAGATCACAGCTCTGGTGACAGGAACGACACCAGAGGGGGAACATTTGGAGAAGAAGATTCAACCCCGGCTCCTCTAGAGGAACCTGCAGCTCCTTCAGACCGCCTGGAGAACTTCTGCAGGTGAGGATTGAGAGGGACGGGAAAAGCAAACCGGGTCGTCTTGGACTGTGGACGACTTTGCTGATAAAAGTTTATAACTGAACATCAAACAACGACTTCCTGTTTGACATCCGGTGAAGAATATGGTCAGAACTGCACCGAAGACCCGAGTGTTAAAAATCAGCCGGGAGTTTTGGAGCCGAGGTTCTGAATCATTGCTGTGGATTTACAGGCCAGAACAGAACCTTTCTGTGGTGAAGAACCCTCATGTTTGTGGACATGGTTCTGGTTCTGACCCACATGTTCTTTCAGGTCCTCCTGTGTTTCTTGCTCAAGTTTCTTAAATCCCTTCATGATGTGGAACCCAAACAGATCTGCAGGAAACCTCAGAACCGAGTCAGAACCAAAGGGTGAGGCTGCAAAACGTCATTTCTGGGTTTTGTAGTCTTTTAGACTTTTGTGGTCCGTATTAAAATTTGTCTGGAGACTTTTATCTAAAAGGAGGATTTAACGTCTTTTAAAAGGAAAATAGTAATTTTGATCTTTAAAAATGTTCCTCTTTCTTTTTTAGACGTTTCATCAAGACTAACTTATTTAGACCCAAAATGAAGAGAATTGAAATCTGCAATCAAAAATATTTCACTTTTTTCCCAGAAAATTCTAGAAACATAAAAATGTCTGTTAGTAAATTTGGTTTTCTTTCAGAAATTTGTGGACAAATGTTTCACTTTCTAGTATTTAGTTGAATTTCAGGTTTCATCCATTCACTAAGAGTCTTCATCGGGTAATTTTTCTAAATTCTAGATTTGTTTTTCACTATTTGAGCATTTTTTATTCATGTATTTATTCTGACAGCAGCAAAGGATCAAAGATTCAATCAAATAAACAAAATTTTTGTAGAAAATTCCCAAATTAGGACTTTATGATTTCACAGACAGTTTAAACGAGGCGCACAGGTTGAACTTTGAAGAGATTTAGCGGAAAACCTTTGACCACTGAATGGATTTCTGCAACAAACGGCATGAAGACTTTAACTGTAAAAACGTTAACAGAGAAAACGATAAAGACCTTCAGTGAACAGAAATGTGTCAATCATCAAAACCATCAAACCGACAAACTCGACTGGTTTTCCTAAACTTTCACCGTTTTTATTTTATTTTTACCCATCTCTTTCCTCCTCCTGAGGAGTCGTGTACGGTTCAGCCCAGCAGGGGGCGCTCCGAACCCCCGCCCTCAGTGATTCTGTGGGAGAAGTGTTTTATTCACACCAGGAAACTCAAATGGGGTCAGAAACACAACTAACGTGTGAAACCAAAAGGTTTTCTGTTGAAGGTCTCTGGTCCGGACTCGAACGCGGCCGGATCCCGTCCGGCACCATCAGGAGGCCGGTTCCAGACTCCGGCCGCCGGGTTCTGATGAGCTTCTTAAGGTCAGCGTCTGAGAAAACGTGTGAAGATCCGACACGGCCTGCGGCTCCAGGATCATCAGGATGACTAACCCTGCCACTTATGATGGATGGTTACCATGGTAACCTGACACCCCGGCAACCAGCCCCGTCTTTCCGACAGTCGTGTCAAAGTCGACACGGCGTCATTCAGAGAAAACAAATGGTAATAATCATGTCAGAGTTGAACAAAGAACATTGTAAAGCAGGACGGATGAGATCCACGTCTCCTCAGAGGTCCGGAGAACAGCAGCCGAAGAGGAGACGGATGATGAAGATCTTTGATTTACAGTCTGTTCTGGAGCAGGAATGAAGGTCCAAACACCAGAACCTGAAAACACGACGCTTCTGCAGGAAGCTGTCAGTCACATCTGAACTCAAAATGAAGCAGAAGCTGCAGGTCGTTTGACAAAATCAAAATATTTCAATATTTGGAAGAATTACAAGTTTAGTTTGAAGGACAAAGTTCCCAGCTGCCAGCGAACACATCACAAGGGTCACGACAAAGGTCAAGAAGAGGCTGAGTTCAGCTGAAGAGCGGGGGGGCGGGCTAAGAAAAACAAATGTCTAAAATCCTGACACACATTTAATTGTTTGACAGTGAAAAAAGGTTTTAGTTCTGTTTGAGAAGCAAACAGAAAACATGAAGAGAAACCGTGTTTCCTGAAGAACCTGCAGCGGTTCTTCCTCTGTGTGGAACCGCAGAGACTCTCAGCAAACATGAACACGCATAACGAGTCCCACAGGGAGGGGGCGGGGCTTCAGGAGGATCCCTGAATGAACAGATGGGGGTCATCTGTCTGCAAACAGCAGCTGCTGCATCTGCTGCAGCTCCACACGCGTGCAGTAAATCCTGGTTCCACCAGCAGAGGGACGTTCTCCCAGTTCATGGATCCATGTTCTCCACCTTCAGCTGCTGTTGACCTGAAGAAGAGGAGGAGCTTGAAGCTTCAGATCCAGTGTTTCAATCACGTTTAGTGAAGTTCCTTCATTTCTTCTCGTTTTGGAGTCCGTCTGAACGAAGAACATCTTCAGAATTTGAAGCAGAACCCAGGAGGTTCTCACCTCTGAGCTGGAGCCACAGAAGAACCGAGGCTTTCATCTCCAGCTCCACATCATTTCCTGGTTCTGCTGAATCTCTGCTCTGTTTCCGTGGAAACGGCCGACGCACTCGTGAAGCTCTCTGAAACGATGGGATGGAGCAGAACCTCACCTCAGAGTCCAAACGTTCTCCTGCAGACGCCTCCATGATGGAAGCCACTGAAGCTTCCTGAAACATGGAGGTTTGAAGGGGAAGAGGGCGGGGCTAAGTGATCCCATCCAGGAGGAGCTTCCTCTGCCCTCCAAACCTCTGGATCTCATGAAGGTCTGAACTTCCTACAAACTAATTCTGTTTCTTTCCGCTTCACATTCAAACAAACATTCACTCGTTTTGGAAAAATGGACAAAAGTTTGTAACGTCTTAAATTTCTGAGCTAAATAAAAACCAAAAGTTCTTCAGAGTGAACGGCTTCTAATCCCGGTTCAGCAACCAAAAGATCTGCGGCGATAATCTGGTTTGTTTGTAGGGAAATCTAAAGTATTTCTGCTCTTCTGGATCATTTAGCCCAAAGTTCAAAGAAGTGGGCCGAGCATAGAACCCTGTGGAACGCCATGACTGGTTTGGAAAAAGGAAAATAATGAATAAATGTTGATTCCCTCCGAATGTAACAAAGGAACAGCAGATTTATGGTCCGTTTTCGCTTCCTTTGCTGGTCAGAGGTCACGGTTGGAACCGCAGAGGCGTTTTCTGTGTTTGAGCCGTGGAACCAGTTTGGTTTCAGTGTTCATACCTCTAATAGGAGTCATCAGGAAGGAATAGTGTTTTCAGGCTTTGGACGGTGCAGATCATCTGATCATCAGATGATCTAGATCATCTGATCATCTGATCATCAGATGATCTGATCATCAGATGATCTGATCATCAGATCGTTCGTATGGACAGGAACAGTTTGAGCTGAGCTTCATAAATAATTTTTCTGTATTCCCGGCACGGCCTCGATGCTCTCTGAGTGTTTCAATAAAACATGATGGAGCATCAACACTGATGGAGGAGCTGGAGGAGTCGCTCTGCTCCCAGCTTCATCACCTCCTCCCAGCTTCATCGCCTCCTCCCAGCTTCATCGCCTCCTCCCAGCTTCATCGCCTCCTCCCAGCTTCATCACCTCCTCCCAGCTTCATCGCCTCCTCCCAGCTTCATCGCCTCCTCCCAGCTTCATCGCCTCCTCCCAGCTTCATCGCCTCCTCCCAGCTTCATCGCCTCCTCCCAGCTTCATCACCTCCTCCCAGCTTCATCGCCTCCTCCCAGCTTCATCGCCTCCTCCCAGCTTCATCGCCTCCTCCCAGCTTCATCGCCTCCTCCCTGCTTCATCGCCTCCTCCCAGCTTCATCACCTCCTCCCAGCTTCATCACCTCCTCCCTGCTTCATCTCCTCCTCCGTTCTTTCAGCAGCTCTCTTTCTGTCAGGAACATGGGAGGAGACCGAAGCAAAGTAAAGTTGGTTTCTGCAGCCTGATGGGAGGAGACATAGATGTGTGTGTGTGTGGGGGGGGGGGTCCATCCAGCATGGATGAACAGTAGGATTTGAGGGGGGGGGGGGCAGTCATCTGTGTTACATCACAGCTCCTCACATGTCTCAGAGCCAGAGGAGGCTGCAGGCTCCAGCCTCCTCCTCCTCCTCCTTTGACTGCAAAAATAGAGGCCCCCCCCCCCCCTTGCATCTCTGTTGTGAAGAAGCCCGTCCTCCCTCTCCGCCCCCCTCCCGCAGAAACGGCGCAAAAATGCTCCAGAAACTCCGCTGATGCGCATTACGGAGCAAGATGGCGCTCTTCCCGTCAGCACCGCGGACAGCTCCGGCGGCGCCCCCGCACAGCTGAGCCCCCCCGCGCGTCTCTTTTCACAGGTGCCACTAAGGACCACCGGTACCGGAAGACGGTACCAGAACGTGACCACAGAGGAACCGAGCCGGACCCAGACCACCGCTGGAACGGGGGAGATCTCCGCCTCCTCTTCATCATCTTCATCATCTCCTGCAGACCGGGAGCTCCGGTCCGCGGTGACGGTCATCATCCGAACCGGACTGATGGATCGAAGCGTCATGCGGTCCCGGTTCCAGCGGGGGGGTTGAGGCTGCGCCTGTCAAAACTCTCCTGGTTCGCGCGCCCCTCGGTTCTGCGGCACCGGACGTGAAGATGCTGGTTCTGCTGGTCACTATGGCCTCGGTTCTGTTCAGCCCCGGCTTCGCCCTCAGCTCCCATTTCAGCCCAGGTGAGCCCCCGTCCCGCGCGCGCCTCAGTCCCCCGAAAAAACGCACAAACACTCACGTGAGCGCGCTCAGCGGATGGCCCCACGGCAAGAAGACCTCAGTCTGAGGAAGGGCAGGGGAGGGGAGGGGAAAGGTGAAGGGTAAAGGGGGGGTACATATAAAGAGGAGGATTGTGGGAGTTTCGTCATGGTTTCACTTTCCAGCTCCTTCCAGATGTTTCTGATCCAAACGTCCATCACTGATGGAGGATCAGAGAAACCGGAAGTCCAAACTGCAGCTCCTCCTCTGGTTTCTCAGACCTGCAGCGGAAACATCAGAGGGATGAAGCTCCGCCCCCTTAGAGCTTAGAGCTCCACAGATCATCTGCAGGTGATCCAGCTGAACTCTGCTGGTCCAACTGTCGCTTTTGGTCCAGAAACCTTTTCTTCTGCCGATGGACCTCAAGAGCGAAACGCTTGATCCACAGGCAGAAGAAATCCATATAATACAAACATGTTACCAACAAAAATACATTTAAGACCTAAAAAAGATCCTAAACTGAAAATCAAAAGGCCTTTTCCGCGTGTGACATGTCGGTCTTTCGTGATCCATGCTGAGTTTCTGCAGACGGCTCTGTAGGTGAATTCAGCTCCAAGCTGTTCCAAATGTTTGGTGGAGAATCATGCAGCTCTGGACGCGCGCGGCACTTCTCAAGGTGCGTTCACACCGGCAGCCTCAGGAACGCCTCTGGGCGGTTTCAGACATTCACATTCAGGGAAGGGGGGGGACACCCGCGGTGAAGTTAGACATTCAGCCCAGATCCCCAGCTATGTCTCTTAGGGACTGTCAACAAATAAATGTGCATGATGTGGCAGTGATTTTAGATCAAACTTCCTGCAAAAAGAAATGGATCACAATGAAATATTTCCTCAGGTTGTGTTCAAAGGATCTTTGATTTTTTTATAAGAAAAATGGTTTGAAATGAATATTCTGGTATTCCCTTCAACAGCTCCCAAACCATGTGACCAAATATGTTCCGAATTGTGGCGCAGACACGACTTTATGCAATCATAGATGCAGAATATTTTATAGGAATTTTATATTAAAATTCCAGAGGTTCGCATATGAATTCTGTCTTATTTTCATTAGCTCCCAAACCATGTGACCCAACGGGTCCAAATGCATCCCATTGGTCAAAACCATAAATCAGAATGACTTTAATGTTTTTCCGTCCTCCAGATGCCAGAGATTTCTGCTGTCATGTTCACAGCCTGTCTTTGAGCACCTCATCTTTGTCAGCTGTGAGCTACGCTATCTGCTAGCTGTCCCTCGTGTACGATTGCAAAATAAATAAGATTGTTTCAACGCAACATGAGGAAATGTTTTAATCAATTTCTTTTTTCTTTTTACAAAGCATTTAGTCTAAAGTTGATCTGAAATCTTCCCCTTATCCCTTGTTCATTTATTGACGGTCCCTAAGAGACACCTCTGGGGTAGAGGTAAGATCTTAAGCCCGAGTCCGAACCCGACCCGACCCGAATTTCGGGTCGGGTCGGGTTCTAAATGACAGTCATTACGTTCGGGTCGGTTCGGGCCGGGCTTCTCTCTCGCTGACTTTTTTAATAAATATATTGTAATGTCTGCAAAGAAGCTCCTTAGGCGGCGGTTGTCAAACAGCTCTTTATTAATCCTGGATGTCAGAACGGTTACCGCACGAACCGAAAGGCACAGCCAGCTTCTTCTAACTCAGAGGGAAAACGTTCCCTTAGCACACACACCCACACACACACAGGTAGACCCCGCCCCCTCCCACCAGTCACCAGCCCACCGTTGATTGACATACACTGTGGTCCCGCAACTGGCAGAACGAGGGGGGGCGCCGGCCACCCGCAGCGTGTCGTGAACGTAATCTTCCCTCCCCAAGTCCGCATCTATTTTGATTAGGGATCCCTGATATGGAGCAGCAGGAAGTCAAGGATAAACTTCAGACAGAGGAACTGAAAAGGCAAACGCGCACCGCCGCGGCTGCAGTATTTCCCGCGTAATGAAGCGAGTGCTTATCATCCAGATCTCTCTGTCTCTCTCTCTGTCTGGCCTCTTCTTCTGTGTTCCAGCGTTATTTCATTGATCAAACGCATTTGTCATGGAGGGAGGAACCTATGCTCAGCGCTTCCAGCAGAACTCTATGCCACAACAGCAGCTTATACGCGCGCGGCTGCAGCAACCACTCTCTGTTCGAAAGACAATAACTTTCATGATCATAAAAATATGTAGATTATTTTACCTTTAAGAAATCTGGCGATTTTTTTCTGCCAAAAATACTATGGGATACATTGAAATGTCGGGTTTGCTTCGGGCTCAGTCCTGCAAATCAACTTAATTGGTCGGGTTCGGTCCGAGTTCGGCTTTAATGCCAGCGGGCCTGTGTCGGGTCGGGCCGGATTTTTTAGGCCCGATCTTACCTCTACTCTGGGGTTCCACGCTTATTGTCTCTTCAATATTCTATAGAGTGAAATTTATGCCACCACTTTGCAAACAAAACTTTCTAAGTTGCAAATGAAAACATTAAATATTTGTTTTCAAAATCTTTTTTGTTTTGTTTGTCTGATGCTGATCCGGTGTGAAACGGCTGAATTTGCACTTACGAAACCGCGTAACGCCTTCTTGAACGCAGCGCATGCAGCCGGTGTGCAGCAGCAGAAATCCCATTGCTTCAGCACCATGGTCAGCTCCATAGTCAACACCACGGTCAGCACCACGGTCAGCTCCATGCCACGCCCCCTCGCTGTGCCTCGTTTTGTGGGATTCCTCTGATCCGCACCTGTTCTAAGAAGGGCCCGGCGAGTGCCTGCAGTCCCCGGCTCCCCGTTTGACGCGGTACCGGACACCCCCCCTGTACAGGGGGGGCAGGTCTAGGTAGATTCATTTAACAGCTCCATGATAATTCATATCTGGTTTTTCAGTTGAAATATGGATGACAGTGAACCCCTGATGTTGCTCGCCATGGTGGGAGGAGCTTCAGCCAGTTTCAGTGTTTGTTCAGACACAGGAACTTAGCGGGAACATTAACACCAAATGTTGAAAAGAAAGAAATCAAACGGAAATTCTAAAACATCTCATTGTTTTAATCGTGTTTTTCTGATGTTGATTATTAAGCAAAAACGTTCAAATATGATATTTTTCATCTGCTACATTAATTATGATCTCATGAAAGTTCGTTTTTTCTTTTTTTTAACCATAAAAAGTTTTTTTTTTTAAACTGATGTAAATATCTGAAGTAAAATCAATGTTTTCAGGTTTTCAGTGAAGGATACAAAACAAAAGTTTCAAAGAACCAGAACCAGAACCAGGATCAATCATTTTAACATGAAAAAGAACCTGAAGTTCTGCAGTGTTCGGTAGAACCGGGATCAGTAATCAGAACATAACGAGCCTCCATCAGACGTCCACGCTCTGAGATGCCTTCACTGACCGGGTCTGGGGGCCAGGTCTCCTGCAGTGCAGACGCTGAACCACAGCTGTGGAGGTTGATGGTGGGAGTTGGGGGAACAGAGCCTTTCTGAGTGAAGTGAAAAGTTCTTTGAGGTAGAAGGGGCCGTTTCCATGGAAACGACAAGCAGTGCGGAGGCAGAGTTTGGATTGTGGTGTAAACTGAAGAGCGGGTGAAATGTTGCATTATGGGATTCCAGCGGCCATCTGAGATCTCGCCTTCCTTCTCGTTACGCCGCCTTTGTTCAGGAGGTTCATGATGCAGCTGCTGCGAGCGCTGAAGGAGCGGGGGTCCCTGTGGTGATCCCTGAGGAACATGTCGCCTCAGTGACGGCGAGGCTTCATCTGCAGACGGAAAGTAAAGAAACCAAAACTACTTCAAAGAAATAATACTCGAGTAAACGTACAAAGTAGTCCTAGGATGAAGGAGGAGTTACTAAGAAACTGATGAAGAAAGTACTCGAGTACTGAATGAGCCTGAAACCGTTTGATGGACGGATTCTCCAGAAAAACTGTTTGGATTTTGGATCAAAGCCTCCAGCTGGAGCTGTGATTTACCACACGCTGAGCTCCCCTGAACGCCTCCTTCAGCCTGCAGCTCCGCCTCTGCTGCTGCTGTGGTGCCCTTGAGCAAGTTTATGTCTGCCTCCTCCTGATGGGATGGATGGTGGAGTGTGACGCCGGTCTGCTGTTCTGATCTCTGCTGCACGAGCCCCCCCCATGGAAGTCCTGTTTGGTCTGATGATTGTTAGTTAAACAGACCACAGCTCTGAAGGGGGGGGGGGACCAGATTTTCTGATTTTCTTCCTGTCAGTCGATGAATTTGAGGTTCTTCTACATTCGTGACGTCGTGTGTTTAGAGGAAACTCAACAACGTGTGTTTGATCAAACGCACAACGCCACACAAACAGCAGGTTCACTGTCTGATCGTCTGAAGGACAAAAGCAGAAGATCTCAGACGGACTTCCTGAAAATGAACCTCTAAATATGTCATAAAAGCTTAAATGTTTGCTGCTGTTGATGATGATGATGAGAATGATGATGAGGATGATGATGATGATTCTGCTGCTGTGGAAGCAGGACTTGACGTTGATCAGTTTGTGTTTCTGATTATGTTTATCTGAGCTTTTTTTTCTCTAAATTGTTGTGAATTAGAACAGATTAAAAGAAGATCGTGTTTGTGTCGTAGAAAACACAGTGGGCGGAGCAGGAAGCGTGTGGCTCCGCCCCTTTCTGATGTGTCAGACCAACAGATCCATGAGCGTCTTCGTTTTCCTGGTCTGAGCTGGAATCTGGATCAGAACTGGATGGATGGATCTGAACCGTCACTTCCACTGAACTGCTTTTGGACGCCGTCGGATCCTCCTTTAGCGCCGTGGATCCTGTTGTTTGTGTCGTCATGGTAACGGTCCTGCAGTTTTGAAAGGACCGTTAATGCACCTTCTATGTAATGAAGCCTAACCCTCCATGAGAAACATGTCGCTGCAAAGCATGATGGGACTGCGCTGCCATTCAAGTTGTCTATAGGATGCATCATACACAGCTGAGCTGGAAAAAGCCACGATTCAGTTCTAATAGATTCTACCTGCTATGTTCTCATGAACATTTTCTGTACTCGTCAGTTTTAGAAAAACCTGTGATTAGCAGCAGGAAAAACTCCACTTCCTGTTTGGTTTTTAGCATCCCAGACATTAAAGGAGCACGGCTCTGCCGGATGACCCCGGACCACTGCTTCACCGTCTGAGTGGTCCTGGGGCAGAGGGGCAGCTGGGGCAGAGGGGCAGCTGGGGCAGAGGGGCAGCTGGGGCTGAGGGGCAGCTGGGGCTGAGGGGCAGCTGGGGCAGAGGGGCAGCTGGGGCTGAGGGGCAGCTGGGGCTGAGGGGCAGCTGGGGCAGAGGCTGTGGTCCGGGTCTACCAGGACTGAGGCCTCAGACCTGGACTGGAGTCTGAGTTAAATGTTTGTTGCTGCAAAGTAGTTTGATTCTTTTTGTGAAACCAGTTTTTAGAAAAACAAACCAATAGTCTCAGTTTCTTCTTCTGGAGGAAAAAAAGATGAGATTTCTGTGAAAATCCTGTTGAAAAACAAAGCAGATGCTTGTGCTCTGCTGCGTCTGCATCGTCTGCACCGTCTGCTCCGTCATCTGCAGACCTTCAGACGTCTTGAGTTTGGAGCGTCCAGCTGAAAATAATTTATCAATAATTTTTGTTTTTGTTTGTTTCAGCAAAAATTCTTGAACCTAAGTTTGGTGTAAACATCAAAGAAAAGCGTTTTATTTCTTTTACTTTTGGAAAAGTTGAGATTGAGATTTTTTTTTTACGACTCTGCAGCTATTTTACTGCTAAACTGACAAATCATCATTTTTTTTGTTTATTCTTCATTTTGTAAAACATTTTCCTGTTTGTGCCGTTCTGTAGCAGCTTAACATTCAACATGGCTGCAGGTTCACCTCTTTATGTTGATCTTTCTGTCGCTTCAGTTCAAATCACACCAAACATTTCAGGCGTTGAGCATTTTTGCTCTAATTTCTTTAGTTTCTAAATAGTTTAGTATATTCAGAATATTTTTAACAGAAACAAACAGTAAATTCATTTCCAGTCATTTCTTTGTTTCTGTTTTCAGTTTTTAGGGAAATGATCCGTTTTAAGGAACAGAAGCTGTAAAGACTCAGAATTTGGGATCAGAAGCTTCAGCAGAAACCAGAACTGGACTCAGAGGCTGACTTGTCTTTTTTTCTTTGGGGGGGGGGGGGGGGGGGTTGGCGTGCGTGCTGACTGACCTTACCACCGCTGACCCTCCACACACCTTCACACGCTGCCACACGCATCAGCAGAGAGATGAGCACGTGCTCGATGGATGGTCACCATAGCAACCAGCTGCATCATCATCAGAATCAGAGGGTTCTGTCTAATGGCTCCATTGTGCTGCACACGTGCACGTATGCGCTCATAGATGGGGGGTGTGAAACAGGCCATTGGTGCTGGTGGTGCCTTTGCTGGGGGGTTGGGGGGGTTGCTCCAGATTCTGTTCGGCGGTCACAGACGAGTCCCTCCGTGTGAAGACGACTCTGTCCTCTGCGGTTCTGCGTTTAGGAGAACCTCAAACCTTTGCAGCGTTTTCTTCATGAAGTTCAGCGCCGACGTCATGCAGCTGAACCGGGTCAGAACCGGGCCGGCTACATGAAACAATCCTCCTGAGTTCCATTAATAACAAACCCGTCATAAATAGTTCAAACAGAGATGAAAAAAGATAAAAGGCAGACATGAATGATTGAAAGCATAGAACAGAAATGTCTGTGGATGATGTCATCGATGATGTCATCAGTGATGTCATCGCTGCTGCTTGGCCTGCTTTCAGCTCTGCAGTCTGACGATCCGTCATTTGCGGCGTCTCGTCCACCTGCAGCGGCGTCTCCATCTTCAGGCACAAGTTACATTTCCATTTTCTTTGGGGGGGGGGGGGCATAAAATGAATGTGGTTACCGGGGCAACGTGATGAAAGACCAGAAGAGTGAAGCTGCTCATGCTTTGGAGAACATCTGAGAATTTCAACCATTTATCATTTATTTTGCTGAGTCATGAAAACATCAAAGGATAACGATGAGCTCGTTGAGTTTTTTAAATGAACCACTAAAGGTGATGGAACGCCACGTCCAGA
This sequence comes from Oryzias curvinotus, assembly GCA_023969325.1. Lineage (NCBI taxonomy): Eukaryota > Metazoa > Chordata > Actinopteri > Beloniformes > Adrianichthyidae > Oryzias > Oryzias curvinotus. The sequence goes on from CM043724.1 coordinate 1,899,406, forward strand.
AACTAAACCGAGTCTAAAACATTATTCATGTTTCATGAAGTATTTTTTTCTAAGCTTATTATTCAAATTATTTAGTAAGAATTTGGATAAATGATATTCATATTTTCAATCATTTTTAAAATGAAACTTGACTTTTTAAAGTGAAATTGTTCTGAAATCAGCAACAGATTTAAAGATCCACTTGTGCAGTTAAATTCATTCATTAATTCATTTTCTATTCCGTTTGTTCCCTTTCGGGGTCACAGGGCTGCTGGAGCCTTGCTCCGTAACGCCAGACGACTCTGGTGCTGTTCAGACGACATTTCATCATAAAACCACAACTTGAACTGCAATGCAAAAACTGCTGTTGAAGAACGGATAGACTGCCCCCTGCTGGACGGGAGGAGCACCTTTTGGGGCTCAGACCTCAGTGAACAGACCAGCAGAGCATCGGTGTGAGGGCCAGAAAACACCGCTCTGGTTTCAGCAGATGATCCAGCAGGTGTTCGTTCAGGTCCGTCTGTCTCTTTGCAGCAGCTCCTCTGGACCTTCAGCCCAGAAGGTTGTGTTTTTCTGGTTCTTCTCCTTTCCATGGAACTAAACAGGGAGGCTCCTCTGCATTGTCTGGTCATCTCCATGGCGATCCTCTAGCAGAACCAACTCATCTCTGGTTTTCAGCATCATCTGCTGAATCCAGGAGGGATTTTTTCTGCTTCGGATGAGAAGAATCTCCTCAGCAAAGGTCTGGCCCATCAAGCTCGGATAATAATGGTGTTAAGTCCTAACGTGACCTTCAGCAGAAGCGTTGATGTTCTCTTTCTGCCGCCGCCTCGTTGGGTTGAAGGTCACTTCCTGTTTTTCTTGGTAAAACCTCAGACGGACTTCTGGTGAAAATGACTTCAAAAACACAATGTTCTCCTGGAGAAATCTCTTTCACATGCAGCCTCACTCAGAGGCGAGGAGGCCTGATGGTCTCCATGGCAACCGCTCTCCAGAACCAGCACACAGCAGGGGGGGGGGCACTTTAGAGCTCATCCGCCGGCTGTGATCCGCATGATCACAGCGGACGTTAAGGAGGTCGGAGCTCAGCTCCTCAGATCTGAGCAACTTCTTTGATTCTTTCTTCTCCTCGAGTGTCTCTGCAGACGGTCCTGCAGACGGTCCATGCAGACGGTCCTGTAGACGGTCCTTCAGACGGTCCTGCAGACGGTCCTGCAGACGGTCCTGTAGACGGTCCTGCAGACGGTCCTGCAGACGGTCCTGCAGACGGTCCATGCAGACGGTCCTGCAGACGGTCCTTCAGACGGTCCTGCAGACGGTCTCCCAGCTTTCTGCTCCTCTGATCTTCAGGAGGCTCTGCAGACGAGGGAATGCAACAGAGGAGCTCACTTCTGCTGCTCTCAGCTGGAGGTTTCCACCAAACGCCTCCTCTGAACTCTGACCTCTGAACTCTGAACTCTGAACATGAACCACAGGTTCAGGATTCCTCCATCCCTTCATAGCAGAAGATAGAAAAGACAAGGAAGGAACAGAAAAACACAAGAGAGCAAAGATCACAGTTGAAATGTTTAAGAAAAGGGAATGCAGGAAATGAGCAGAAAGAGAAATCCACGACGAAGAGAAAAGAAGAAGAAACAAACAAAATACAATAAAAGAGGAAAAAATAGGCAACAGAAGAAAGAAAAGAAGACAAAATAAGGAAGGAGAGGAACTGATGGAGGAAGAGGAGGATGTAAAGGTGGAGGAAAAACAAAAAAGCATCTAAAATATGATTTTAAACTGTGACCCCCCCCCCCCTTCTGCCATAATGGTTTCTTCATGGGAGGTGTTAGTTATGTAATGCTCCCTGAGATGTGATGTCTGAGTACGTGCACGGATGAGGAAGAGGAGTCTCTTTCTCCTGCTTCTTCGTGCCTCGCTGCACATCAACACTTCAAAGACCCACAATGCCGTGCGTCTGCACCCAGCCTCCAGCCGCAGCAGCCGGACCTGCGGGGCCTGAAGGAGAACAGGAAGCTGATCCCCGCCGCAGCAGACGAGGAGACAAAAGTCCAACAGTTTCCAACCGGGTCCAGGAAAACCTCCTATTTACAAAACACATGGGGGGGGGGGTGAAAATATGAAAAGAAAGGAATGCTGGGAAAAGGGAAGGAGATGGAGGCAGATGCAGCATCTGTTGAAGTGGTTACCATGGAAACCAGCAGGCCGTGGTGTTTGTCTTGTAAAGCCTCCTTGGTGTTTACCTTCGGGTGCTGCTGAACCAAACGTGCGTGAGCTTCTGTCAGTGATGACAGCTGAGTCTTTCTGAAGCATCATGTGTGCGTTTTTGTTTAGGATTGTGATATTTTTGTGTATGTGTGCCTGTGACTTCGTCCTTATTTTGTTTTGCTGGATGGGGAGGATGTACTTGGGGGGAGGAGCCTAGAGGAGGTCCGCCCCCCCTCTTTGGTTTATGGAAGAAACTTTAAAAACAGCTTTTATTGTGAAATATTTCTGCATTTTTCAGCGGCAGAAACGGCTAAAAATAAAACGTCAGCGAGCAGAAACGGTGAATGCAGGGGGGGTTCTGACAAGGGGGGGGGGGGGGTCAGCAGCAGCAGCAGTTGTGTCTTCTGAGGCCCTGAAGTGAAGATCCATCCCTCCCCAGAGGAACTGCCCCTCCCTGAGAGTCTGAGTCTCTTCCTGCTGGAGTCCTCACGCGACCTGTGGGGACCCGGTGGAAGCAGGTGGACCGCATGGAGATGCTGGTTGCTGCAGACAAATCTGCTGCAGAGAAGGAAAAAAGTCTGGAGAAACCGCGGAGGAGGTGGGGGCAGGTGGAGCAGAACGCTAGAACAGCAGACAGGACTGGGGGGGTCTGGGTTCCTGCAGTGGTGATGCTCTGTCAGAAGCTGCAGATGTCCTCATGATGACTGGACGTCCTCCGTGGAGTTTGGGTCTTCAGCTTAAGCTCCGCCCTCCTCCACCGCTCAGACGCTGCAGCCAGTTTTAGCCTCCAGAGTCGAGTGATGAGAACAGGAGAGAGATGTCGGCTCTGCAGCAGCAGAACCCGTTTGTTCTGACGGTGGAGGTTCTGCCGGGCCTCCAGGAGGCGGCGCTGCAGGTCAGCAATGCTCAGATGTCCAAACCAGAAATCCCTGCAGCATCTGGGAAGAGTGGCGTCATGCTTTTAGGGTTCTCAAGCCTGTAGGTACTTTGATCATTTTAGAGACAGTGGTTGCTTAGCAACCGAAGAGTAAAGAACAACGTTTTAACTTTGGAATAAAATAGTTCAGAGGAAACCTTTGGTTTGTTTCAAAGCAGATTCCGTCTTTTATTTAATTACTGATTTTCTTTTTCTCTCACTGTCGAGCTTCTCTCTTCTTTTGCTGGTATCTTCAAATATTCATGGGGGGGGGGTTTGCATGACATCACGGCGTTCTTCCCATCAGAACAACGGCGCCCCCTCTCAGTTCTGCCCAGAGGTGGGGGGCTGCAGCTGCTGTCATGTGACAGATTTACGGCGGAGCTGGAGTCCTGTCTGTCCAACCCGTTTCCGTGGTAACCGCTTCATCTGGGAGGCAGGAGGAGTTTGTGATGAAAAAGTGGAAAGGTTCTCTGATGTGTGTGTGTGGGGGGGGGCATGGAGGACTGTTGGGGCCCCGAGGATGAAAAAGAAACTTCCTGGTTGAATGAACATCAGAATGAAAACAGCCTCGTCTCCGGGTCGAAGCAGCTTTGGTCTGAAAGAGGAGGAACGTCGTTCAGCAGCTAAAGATCCACCTTTAAGAAAACAGATGGAAACCAAGACGATTCTCAGTCCAACAGAGAAAACTACAGTCTTTCAGCTTCAAACGGTCTTAAAATAGTCTTTTTATCAACGTTGACACCATCAGAAGCAGTTATTTCCTTCTAAAAGCAGAAGTTCTGCAGCCCAACAGAACACTAAAAGCTGCTCTGGATGTTCCTGCAGGACTTGGTTTCTGAACAGAAACAGTTTTTCTCTGTACTGTGTGTCTCTGAGCTTCATGTGGTGTTGCTGTCTCTGTCCTGCAGATGGCGCTCCGCTGAGCGAGCTGTCCTGGTCCTCTTCCCTGGCCGTGGTGGCCATCTCCTTCTCGGGCCTCTTCACCTTCATCTTCCTCATGCTGGCCTGCCTCTGCTGCAAGAGGAGGAGGAGGATGGGCTTCAAGGTGCGTTTCTGCGTCCTTTCCCCTCACAGCAGCTGTAAAGACCTCCACCATTATGGAGCCCCGCCTCCACTATGATGGAGCCCCGCCTCCAACATGATGGGGCCCCGCCTCCACTATGACGGAGCCCCGCCTCCACTATGACGGAGCCCCGCCTCCACTATGATGGAGCCCCGCCTCCACCATGATGGAGCCACGCCTCCACTATGATGGAGCCCCGCCTCCACCATGATGGAGCCCCGCCTCCACCATGATGGAGCCCCGCCTCCACTATGATGGAGCCATGGGACCTCAATCCAATAGAGAACCAGTGGAGACCTAACGCCTTATCTGGAACGCTCCAGAACCTTGAAATAATTTTCACGTAGACGTTTCCTGGTTGCCATGGCAATGTGAGTTGGACTCATTTTCACACTGAAAGATCCCGAGAGTAGTTCAATCATTCCCACCATCTTGGTGGTAAACCACACCCACCATAGTTTAGATTAAACCACGCCCTCCATATTGTTAGTTCAACCATGTCCACCTTATAGGTGGGCTCAAACCCCGCCCATCCTTTTGGCATTAAACCATGCACACATAATTGGTGGTTAAACCACGCCCACAATCTTGCAGGTAAACAATGCTCCCCCTCGTGGAGGGGAAGTCTCATCGTCCGTCTCTGTGTTAGCAGAGTAAATGAACTCTGGACACAGGAAGTTCTGGATTCATGTTCTCCAATCCCACGAGGTTCTCCATAAAGGTCCACGGGAACAAGAACTGATGGATCAGCAGGTTTACCTGAAATGTTCTTAGCAATGCTACTATTGTTTAATGTCTCGATGCAACTGAAACGTGGAATTATTTCAGTGATTTTACTACCATTTTTATTGGAAAGTTTAACAGAATTTTGATCATTTTTTTGCACCAGAAGTGAAACAGGAAGCAGTCAGAGGCAAAAAGGATTTCTATGCACCAACATCCTGTTAAAATAAACATTTAACTTTGAAATATGAGCAGACTTTTAGTTTTACCAACATTACTTCAGGAAAACATTGAATCATTTTTTATGAGAAAATTGCTAAAGGAAATTTCACAATAAAAGCTCAAATCTTCTGATCCCTTCACAAACTTCTCCTTGGATTCTTCGTCACCCGCAGTGTTTGTAGGAAGTTTGAGTTTTGTTTAAGCATGTTCTGGAAAAAAAACACCTCCCCTGTGACACCCCCCCCACACACAGCTTGTGGGGTAAATCCATTTTTCTTGGAAGCCTCCTTCAGATCAGAGCGGAAACGGACGTTTCACATGTCTGCTGTGTTTCTGGCTGAAGGGACCAGCTGGAAACTGAGGAGCCTGGAGGCGGGACCGGGGTGGGGGTGGGGGCAAGAGGGCGTGAGGAAGGGCCAGCCCGAGAGTCCGCAGCACATCCGGCCCCCCGGGGCCACATCTGGAATGAAGAACATCAGAGGAAGAGAAGAGAAGAGAAGAGGCCTCTGCTGGGCTGAAACGCAGAGTTCTCCTTGGGGGGGTGGGGGTGGGGGGGGGGGCGAGTCCGACACGAGGAGGTGAAGGGAGAACCTGATGCTCCGTCTTCACCGTGATGGAGTCACGGAAACAGAAGCGCTGTCTGAGTCTACACCCATCACTACAGGAACTTCACCAAACGTGATGGACTGCTGAAGCTTTGAACTCACCTCCACCCTGGATGGGTGGAGCAAAGCGAAGTGGGATGTAAAGTTGGTATCTCGCCACCATGATGCGTGTTTGGAGGTCATGGGGGTGACATTATCACATGACTGTCTGACAAAAAGGGGGTGTTCTTTACGCCGCACAGACAGAACCATCCGATGTCCTTCCAGGAGTCACCTGACCGACACGCCTACGATTCCCCAGAGAGCTGAGGTTTCCCAGAATCCACCTCTGCCATGTGAAGTTCGCTAACACGATGGGGGTTCTGACGTTCTGTCATTCTGAACACAGTTCTGAACTCGGCCGTTCTACATCAGGATACCTTCACAAGTCCGTTCAGACCACGGGGTCAAAGGTCACCCACAGATGCTCTCCTCTGGGAAACAGGAGGAGGAGCCGCTGATGTCACACCAGTAGTATGTGACCCCCCCCCCTAAAAAAAAGGAAACCAGCGTTTTTCGCTCTCAGCTCAGATTCAGTCCTCTCCCCCCCAGATGACCTAAGGTTAAGCTCCTCCCACTTCCTCCTGACCCCCTTTCCCTCCCCCCGTCCCTCCATCCTGGGGAGACTCTGGTCAGCTGCAGACCTTCTCCTCCTCCTTTCTGTGAGCGTCTGCAGGAGGATGAAGGACCCGGACTCTTCCTCCAGCTGCCCCCCTCACACCTGAATGGGAGGGGGGGGGGTCACTTATGAGCCCAGAGTAAAGGTAAGGGGGGGGGGGTCCATGAAGATTTTAGGGAGGATTTTGAAGTTTAAACTTTATCTTCTCAGTTCAAACGGATGAAAAGATGCGTTCAGGGGTCGTAGGAAAACCGGACAATGAGGGTTTTACTGAGGGGAGGGGGTCCACATGCTGGGGGGGCAGTTGGGATGAAAGTGTGTGTTTTTCTGTATGTGTGTGTTGCTGAGTGCTTTTGGGGGGGGGGGGGGGTCATATATTTTCAGCACAGGGACCCTCAGTTGAGAGACTTTTATTCTGGAGTCCAGATCCGGTTCTGGTCCTGTTCTGAAGGGCCCGTCCCTGCTGCTTTCTTTCTGGTGGAACACCTGATCAGGTGACCAGGACTCCTTTCAGAAAGCCTCATGTTTCCTCTATTTCTTGTGGGGTGGGGTCACTTGGCTGATTGAGACGCTGCTCTTCTGTTCCCTCCTCCTTCCAGACGACATCTGAGCGGATCAACTGAGGCGAGTCAGAAACAAACAAACCCAAAGCCGATAATCTCTGGATTCTGGAGGCGCTTTGTTTACAGACACGACCCAAAAGCCGGAACCGGTTCCGACAGACGTGGAACCCTCCAGAAATACCACCTTAAAAATCCACTAGAAGCTTCATTTCTGTCGTTTCTGTTTTGTTCTGCAGATTCTGATGGAATTCTTTGACTTTCAGGTTTTTACCAGAAACAGCAATAAAAGCGTGAAATCTTCTGCTTGTTGATGATTGTTGGGTCGTTTGTTGCCATGGCGACTCCCTGCATTTCTGCCAATAAGAGGAAAGTATGCAGGTTAGGGACACAGCTGGAATCTCAGCACTCCAGCAGCAGATTTTGTTGAAATATTTTCTGGCAAAGGGTTTTTTCTGCAGATCTCGAGTCTGATGAACTTTATTTAAGTATATTTGAATTCCAAAAATCTCAAGATATGGTTCATAAATGTCTCATAAAGAAATGGAGCCAAAAAAGCTGCAGTTCAATAATGGAGAACATGAACATGATCACTGAATGTAAACAGATTCTAACACAATTCCAAGTCTTTTCAATTGTTTTTTATAGAATTAATTCTTTCGTAACTAGTAAGACTATGTTTTTCTTCTTTTACCCAAAGTTTCTGAGGAGCAAAGTTCATCTAAAGTTTGTGAACCCGGTCTGGTGGTTCTCCTCCACGCCGGGCCCTCCCGGTCCTAGCGTTAGCCTCGGCTAGCTTCTCTCACGACTCACACGTTGTGTGTTTTGTGCTGCAGGAGTTCAAAAATGCGGATGGCGACGAATACCACGCAGACCTGTCCACCCTGGCCTCGCCGGCCTCCCAGGGCGGTCCGGACGTCTACATCCTCCCCCTCACCGAGGTTTCCCTGCCGACGGCCAAACAGCCGGCGCGGTCCGGTGAGTCCACGCAGGAACTCTGTGTTGTTACATCATTTATTAATTATTTACTAGATTACAGTGCCAAGTTACTACTGTGTGATTAATTTAAAAAAAAAACTTCGGTGACTCCGCCCCATAATGTTGCCATGGCAACAGCAACGAGAAGAACCTACAGAGATGAGGGCATGTGGAACCATACAATACCCACAGACTGAGTCCGTGTTCCCGCCTTAACCCCTAACTACTACAAAACTATACAGTGCTGCACCATGTAAAAGCAATTCAGACTACTTTTGTTTTTAAACGGTGGATATGACATCATCGATTTAACGGAGTTAACATCTGATAGAAATGAGCGTTTTGTGACGATTATTTATGATTCACTGTCTTCTGAAGATTAAAACATTGATGGTTTAGTAAAAAATGCATTTAAATACATTTTTTTTGACAAACATTGTTTTGACGCAATGCATTGTGGTCTATATTCGCCGATCTAGTGAGCATCGATGCACACTGGTTTTTGCAGAGACTTCTGGGAAATTTCCAGGTCACTGGATTTTGACAGCACTACAGAATGGAGAACGTAGTAGATAGTGCTCTATGAAGGGATTCAGACACACTGATGGACACAACCTTTGAGTTTTATGGAGAGTGCCGCCTGCTGGCCAAACCTGGCACTGCAGCAGAGAAACCGAGCCTGTTCTCTAGTTTCTGCTGGATTTTTCTAAACGTCGACGCTTTGGTTTCTTTGAGAGATTTCTGTCACTAACTGAAATCAAACATTTATCACTGCTCTTCATTTGAACGGCACAAAACTTTAGGCTACCGGCTAACATTGTGGGCGGGGCACTCTAAAATGAAAAAGGAAACTCTTTTCTAAACACGTGAGAGTTTTGTGTTTGCATTCACATTGTTTGTGCTGAGACTGCATCAGAGGACAAAATGGTTAAAAATGGGATGAAAGGTTTCCTTCTGCTGCGGTTCGAGTCTCGGGTCGTCCGCTGATGCAAAGCCTTTCTGCAGAAGGCCAGATTCTGACTCACGCGAGCTGATTCCAGCATGTGAGCGCTGCAGCTCCCTGGAGTCAGCTCCACCCTGCTGCTGGTCAGCAGGGCCTCCACCTCTCCCACAATGCCTTGCTGCAGGTCCCTGCAGGATGAACCCCTCAGCTTTTTCCCACAAACATCTGCCGGTTGCGTAACGGCGTCCAGGCTGCTGGCCCACGCCGCCGTCTGCTGGTATGCGAGGCATGCGGGAGCACGAAACCCCAGAGAGTAGGCCGCTCCTCCACAGCCCCGCTGTATCCGCCTGCTCTGTGGAACAGTGGCGCTTGTTGTGTGTTCGCCGCCCCAGCGCAGTGAGCGTTAACGGATGGAATTCAGAAAGCAGATGTTCACGTCCGGCGTTTGACGTGAAACGCCAAAAAAAACACAAAACAGGTTTAAAAGCCAAATCTGTTCACCGATGATTGAGACAAAGGAGTCTCTACCTCCAGGAAAACAGGCGGAGCCGTCAGTGATTAATGGCTAACATGTGGCAGAGCTGCAGTGGCGTCCACAGATCCATTACCTCAGGGAGGCTCCGCCCACTGACATCACCCGGGAAATATCCATGTTTCTGGAGAGAAAAATAAAGCCGGTTATTTATCTGCAAAGATGACAAAAGTTCTGAATCCAAACTTCAGAGCAGAAATGATGACAAAACTATGGAAAACTGCTAAAATAAACTCCGCCCCTCAAAGCTGTTTCCATAGCAACAGCATCTTTTTTATGTCTGTGGGCAAGCCTTTACTCAGTACTCACCTTTTTCACTTAGACAATCTCAGCTGTGGACTTGACCTCTGACCTTCCTGAAGGTCACATGTTTAGGGTTATTCCTGACTCTACGGATCCCGTTAAACTGAGACTCGTGTTTAAGTCTGTTCAATCCAAAGATCTTTGTCTCTAGTAATGTCGTCTGGAAGTGTTTTTCCTCTCACAGCTCACAAAGTCGACAAACGGTACGGTCAGAGAAGATCACATCACCCCTAGAAAATGGTTGAATCCGGATCCAACCAAATCGAGTCAATTCAGTCACCATTTCCTTACGACATGGGCGCCGCCGTGTCGCAGTCCGACGTCATCAGTAAACAGGGATTGGTCTGAATTTCTAGAGCAACTACTCCCACCAATCAGGAGGGAGCTTGAAAGCGGGCTACACAAACCCTGTCAAAGGGTTTGACTGTTGGAGGAGGGGCCAGCAGGCTCCACCTACTTTTACTGAGGCACCTGATGGATGAAATCAGAGTCAGAATGTTTGTTCTGACCAATTGAATGACTCAGCTGTTTCTTTTTCTATAAAACTCAGTGGGATCTGCAGGCACTTCCTGTTTAGAACGCCAGTGGGCGGGGTCTCTCAGTCCAGTCCTCATGTACAGTCAATGATCTGAACATGAACTTGTAATTATGACAGTTAAATGGCAACAAAGTGGGCGGGACAAACCTTACAGGGAAAAGTTAAAAACTGACTTATAGATGCATCCATCCATCCATCCATCCATCCATCCATCAATCATCCATCCATCCATCATCCATCCCTCCATCAATCATCCATCCATCTATCCATCCATCCATCCATCCATCAATCATCCATCCATCCATCCATCCATCCATCCATCCATCCATCCATCCATCAATCATCCATCCATCAATCCATCATCCATCCATCCATCCATCATCCATCATCATCATCATCCATCCATCATCATCATCCATCCATCCATCCATCCATGTATCCATCCATCCATCCATCATCCATCCATCCATCCATCCATCCATGTATCCATCCATCCATCCATCCATCCACCATCCGTCCGTCCGTCCGTCCATCCATCCATCCTTCATCCATCCGTCCATCCATCCATCCATCCATCCATCCATCCATCCATCCACCATCCGTCCGTCCGTCCATCCATCCATCCTTCATCCATCCGTCCATCCATCCATCCATCCATGTATCCATCCATCCATCCATCCATCCATCCACCATCCGTCCGTCCGTCCATCCATCCATCCTTCATCCATCTGTCCGTCCATCCATCCTTCATCCATCCATCCATCCATGTATCCATCCATCCATGTATCCATCCATCCATGTATCCATCCATCCATCCATCCATCCACCATCCGTCCATCCATCCATCCATCCATCCATCCATCCATCATCCGTCCGTCCGTCCGTCCGTCCATCCATCCATCCATCCATCCATCCGTACATCATCCATCCATCCATTTTCTTAACCGCTGTATTCGTTTGGGGTCACGGGGTTGTCAGAGTGAGTCCCGGTTGCTCGTGGGTGAAGGCGGAGTTAACCTTGCAGGTCTTCATCCTGTCACAGGCCTTTCTAGAACACTGAGACCTGAAACATTTTACTCTTTTTTTCATCATTTTCCATCAGTTCAGTTTGAAGCTTTAACATTAAACAGAAATAGACGATTCAACTCAAGTGCAGAAACCAAACGTCCATTCGGGTCTCAGCTCGGCGTTCCTGTCTCCGTTCCGCCGTGCTCGGGCGGGGGCTGCTGTGGGTGGGTGGGGTGTCCAGTGGGACCTGTTGAGGCCCGGTTCTGAGGAGCCGCCCTGATGCAGCTGTTCTCTCACAAAAGCCCAAACGCCTTCCAGCCCAACAGGAAACATCTCAGCTGCTTCGTTCCCAACTGTTCCCATCATCCCAGGTTCCTGTCCAACCCCCCCACCCCCACCCCCACCATCTCCACATCTGCACCTCGTCTGCTGAGACGTTCTCAGAGTCAGTCCTTCAATCAGCAACAAATATGATGTGAATAAAAACCTTCAGGATCTGAAACTATTGCTGAAAGCAAATTGAGGATTAAATATGAAGAAGATGTCTTAAAATCCCAGAGTCCATCTGTGGAAACGTGGACGAAGATCTAAACCACGTAGAGACGTTCTGCTCATTAAAACAAGAGATTGACTAAAACCAGGAAAGGAAAAAAGCCTTTAGCTTCTGAATAAATGAGTTCCTGCTGCTTTAATGACCCTGAATAATAAAAAACACATTTTAAATAGTTTAAAAACAGAAACTGACTAATATTGAATCGTTTTTCTGCTGTTTTTGTTCAGTCAAAGCTTGGTTTTGAGCAAACTTGTGAGGAAAGTTTAGCACCGGTCAAGTATTCTACTTTTCATGATGGGGGCGGGGCCAAAGCACTGACCTCAGAGACACTCTGCAGCATTTATCATCATGAAAGCAGCGTTTGTCATGTTTGCAGAGCTTTGGTCTCCTCTGTTAGAAAAGTGACCGAATGACTTTTGCTGCTGTTTGAGGTTCTGAGGTTCTGAGGTTCTGAGGTTCTGAGTCCAAACCAGAGAAATCTTTCTGCTCTTCGTCTCCATCCGGTTCCTTTTACTCAAATAAGCCTCTGAATAGATGATAAACCGTTCATTTATGTTCTTCAAACACTTAAACAGAAAAAAAGAGACTTTTTTCCCATGCGGGGGGGGGACCTGAGTGGTTTAGGGGTCAAGGGCAACAACAGGCATCCCCCCCCCCGATCCCCCTCCTTTCATTTTCTGTTGGTTTGTTTTCTTGGACCTTCAGTCTCGTCTTTCTGCTGATGTTCTCTCTCTGTTTGGGTTTTCTGCTCCAGAACCGACGTTCTGGCTGCCCCCCCCCATGTCATTGTTCAGTATGAGAATGGGGGCTGAGCACGGCGGTGTGGGTGGAACCGCCACTGTTTGTTGCTGTGTCACGTCTCTGGGGGGTGGGGGTGGGGGAGAGAATGGGTTCAGTGTGTTCAGACCAACCGGTCCAAACTGGTGCCGTGCCGGCCCACGCAGCCGGACAATGCGCTCCATTCTGCCTCTGGCCGGACAATGTGCATGGGGGGGTGAGGAATGACCAGTCTGACAGAAGGACGAGGCGTCCAGCATCTTCTCCTCACAGGGACTGGACTGTGCGGAGGGGGGGGGGCACAAAGAGCTGCCTGTCTGCTGGTGTGCAGCTGGAATCAGAGTGTCGCTGCAGGAGGGGGGCTCGAGCAGGGAGGAGTCGGGATGGGAGCACGACATGGGGGGGGAGGACAGAAGCTGGTGGACGTTCCTTTACCGGTTCTGTCCTCCTGAGGTTAGATCCTCTTTAAACGAAACGCCTCCAACAGCTGAAGGTCTGAAGGTCTGAGGGTCTGAGGGTCTGAGGGTCTGAAGGTCTGAGGGTCTGAGGGTCTGAGGGTCTGAGGGTCTGAGGGTCTGAAGGTCTGAAGGTCTGAGGTCTGAGGGTCTGAGGGTCTGAGGGTCTGAGGGTCTGAAGGTCTGAGGGTCTGAAGGTCTGAGGGTCTGAAGGTCTGAAGGTCTGAAGGTCTGAGGGTCTGAGGGTCTGAAGGTCTGAGGGTCTGAAGGTCTGAAGGTCTGAGGGTCTGAGGGTCTGAGGGTCTGAAGGTCTGAGGGTCTGAAGGTCTGAGGGTCTGAGGGTCTGAGGGTCTGAAGGTCTGAGGGTCTGAAGGTCTGAGGGTCTGAGGGTCTGAAGGTCTGAGGGTCTGAAGGTCTGAGGGTCTGAGGGTCTGAGGGTCTGAGGGTCTGAAGGTCTGAGGGTCTGAGGGTCTTGGAGGTAAATGGATGTTTGGGGCTTAAAAAGGTAAAAAATTGTAAGTTTTCTTTTTCATAATCTTCTTGTTTTCAGAGATGAGATCCTTCTTTAGGTATTTATTGCAGGAAAAAGCGTTTTTAGCAGAAATCTGAGTTTCGGAGGTTTCCTGAACTTTTGGTCTCATTTGTCTCAGTGGTTAAAAATCAAATGGTGGATTTTTGTGTTTCTGATTTCTGCAGAGATTCTTTTCAAACTTTAAACTTTGACTTTATTCCATATTCTTCTAGTTCTTACTCACAAATATGTTTCTATTAAAATCACTAGCAAACCTAACAATTAAATATTTTATTCTGTTTTACAATTTTCATAAATTTTATGACCTTTTAACTTGTTGGATATGAATTTTGATGGAGAGTGATTAAATTAACCTAATAATCTAAAGTATCTTTCTTATCTTTAACTGTTGTTTTCCTGCTTTTCTTCTGTTGTTTTTCTATTTAATTAACTTTATTTCCCTCCAAAACATGTTTTTTCTTTCAGACTTTGATCATTTTAGACTTTGATCTGGTCGCTAACCTCCTTCCCGCTCTTTTCTCGTCTCCAGTGCAGCTCCTGAAGTCCGCAGACGTGGGCCGCCACAGTCTGCTGTACCTGAAGGAGATCGGACATGGCTGGTTCGGGAAGGTGAGTCCACCTGTGACTTTGGGTCTGGAACCGGGCAGAACCAACAGGAACCTTGGAGTGGATCCAGAGCAGTTCTGTGTTCTTCACAGGTTCTGCTGGGGGAGGTGACCTCCGGCCCGGCCACCACTCAGGTGGTGGTGAAGGAGCTGAAAGCCAGTGCCGGCGTGCACGATCAGATGCACTTCCTGGATGAAGCTCAGCCGTACCGGTACGCTCTTCCTGACTTTAACCAGACGAAACTGCAAACATCACAGAAGCAGATTTGACTTTTAGAGAAAAACTGTTTTTCTTGTGTGCAAAAACCTGAGCTGGGAAGTTTTCATGGATGGTTCAGGTTTCAGCCTCCTGTGTTTTCTTGTTTGGGTAAAAACCCGGTCGTCCGCTCCACAGCGCCCTCCAGCACCCAGCGCTGCTGCAGTGTTTGGCCCAGTGCACTGAGGTGACGCCATATCTGCTGGTGATGGAGTTCTGCCCACTGGTGAGCTTCCACTCACATCCGACCTCCACTCAGAACTCAACCACTGACTCATGGCTCCTCTTTGGCCACGCCCACTCCAGTCAGTCAACTTCAACTGTGAGACAGAATATTTAAGAAAAGAATCCAGAAAATCCCAGTGTTTGTCTTTTAAAGGATTTATACGCAGGATGGAGTAGAAAATATAACAAAAGTTCACCTGGATGCTTTGTAAAGTTACACTGGTGACAGTGACGGAGGTCAAAGGTCACCTTCAGCAGGTTTGGTCCATTCCTCTTCTCCAGAGCTGGCATGTTGTGGGACTCTCAACTCCCTCCGCAGATTCCCTGTTGGTCCAGATTCTGGCTAAAACACTCCAGAACCTTGAATTGTTTTTGATGTAGCTGCTCCTTCGTTGTCATGGTGATGTGTTTGGGATCATCGTCCTGCTGGGAGATCCATTCTCTGTGTTCTCACTGATGGGAGGAGAATTCTGTCAAAAGTCTCTCCATCCATGGATCCGTTCATCCTTTTCTTCACATAGATCAGTCGTCCTGCTCCCTTTGCAGAAAAACATCCCCAAACCATGATGATTCCACCCCCATGCTTTACAATGCAGCTCAGCCTTCTTCCTCCTTCCTTCCAAACATGGTGAGTGGCGTTTATATCAAAGAGTTCCAGTTTGATCACAGCCGACCCTTCTCCCGATCCTCCTCTGGATCATCTGGATTGTTTCTGGAGAACTTTAGACGGTCTGGACATGAGCTGGCTAAAGCAAGAGGACCTTTGGAGCTCTGCAGGGTTTGAATCCATGATTGACATTGTGCGTTGCCATGGTAACCTATGCTGCTGTGGTTCCAGCTTTCTTCCGGTCATTGATCAGTTCCATGATGTGGTTCTGGCCCGTTTCCTCACGGATCATTTGTTCCAGCAGGAGAGGTCTTTCGTGGAGCGAGCAGAGTCTCCCATTTTCTAAGAACTGCTCAGACCGTTGAGCTCTTCTCTCCAAACTGTTTGTTTGGGGTAGATTAGTTCATCCCAATCTGACCCTGGTGTCCTTAGACAGCTCGTTGGTTTTGGTCGTAGTGGAGAAGTTACTGTCTGACTGTTTGGGCTGTGGACAGGTGTCTCTATACAGGTCACCAGTTCAAACAGGTGACACTGACACAGGTCACCAGTGGAGGAGAGAAGAACTTCTTAAAGAAGAAGAAGCAGGTCTTTGTTGTTTGCAGGTGCAAATCCTTGTTTTCTGCTCCATTCAACAAATTCATTCATTCTAAATCTAATAATGGGATTCCCTAAATTCTTTTTTCAGTTTTGTCTCTTACAGACCAAAAAGAATAATATTTTAAGTGGAACAACAACAAATACTTTTTGTCTTTAAGGAAGTTTAGTCCATAAATTCATCACAATACTTTCCCCTTTGAGGTTTGAATCAGTTGAGAGTTTTTTGTTCACATTCATAGAATCAGATTTGAGGTAATTTTCAGAAAAAGCTTAAAACTCTGTTGCTTCAGTGGTTTCGGTCGAACTGGAAACCATTTGTTTCTTTACTAAAGTCACACAGAGGGATGGAGGTCAGGTCTCAGCTGCTTCTAACGTCTTCATTTCAAAAGGAGAGCTGGACCAGGAAAGCCTAGATCTGGACCTGCACTGAGACCAGCTCAAAAATATAACAATGGGAACCATAAAACATTTAATGAACTCCTTAAGTCTTCCTGCATCTTATTAAAGTACGGAGAAAAGAGGAGGAGGAGACGATAAACCATTTTTTCAGAATCCAGTCTGAGCTTCTTCTTTGGAGCTGGAGGAGTTTTCAAGTTCAGCATTCAGTTCCCCTAAAAAGATGGGGGAGAAGCAGCGGAGCCACCATGAGTGAGATCCTCCGTTAAACTCGATCTGACATGGAGGCTCTGCTGGGAGACAGACCCGCTCAGATGGTCCGATGACTCCGTTTGTCTGCAAACTGATGACAGAGATCAGAGGACCTGCTGCTCTTTCATGAAGTCCTGGCAAACACTGCCCTCTAGTGGTCAGAGGTGGCAGCTTTCACTCCTGTCCTCTGGTTTCCAGGGTGACGTGAAGGGTTACCTCCGGAGCTGCAGGGCAAACGACAGCATGGCCCCGGAGCCGCTGATCCTGCAGCGGATGGCGTGCGACATCGCGGCGGGACTCCTGCATCTGCACAAACACAACTTCACCCACAGGTAGCTGCTCACACGCCAACATCACAGCAGCAGGTGAGGCGGGAACCCGGGAACTTCACGGCCACTTCCTGAAACAATATCCTGGTGCTGCCAGAGTGCGGCTCACAGACTCCAGCATCAGTGATTTTGTTGCAGGCGGTGGCCACGCCTCCGTTCCAGGTCCACCGAACCCACAGGAGTTAGTTTAGTCTGAAGTCAGTCTGTTGTTGCATCTACATCCCATAAACATGCTCTGCAAACAGGGAGGAGGTGCTAACTGGTTTGTATCTGCTTCATCAGTGACCTGGCCCTCAGGAACTGCCTGCTGACTGCTGACGTCTCTGTGAAGATTGGAGATTATGGTCTGGCACACAGCAAGTACAAGGTAGACCTGATGAGCTTTTCTAGAACGTTTGACTCTATGTTCATATTTCACCATAAATATTTCCTCAGGACGATTACTTTGTGACATCGGATCAAGTGTTTGTTCCGCTGCGATGGATCGCTCCAGAGCTGCTGGACGAGGTTCATGGAAACCTGCTGGTGGCTGATCAGAACCAACAGAGCAACATCTGGTACACCGGCCACACGCCAATTGTGTAGACAAAGGAAATGTTTTGATCCGAGGTTTGAAGGTCTTTTCTTTGTATAAATGCGAACAAATTTGTTTTTCTCAGTCAGATTAGTCTGGCAAACATTAAACCAATGTTGGCAAACATCTCATCAGATGGTGTTTGAAAAGAAAAACACGTACAGTTGTGGAGTGATCTCGTCCGATCATCGTAATGTAAACAGTGTTAACCAGCATTCCTAAAGGAGCAAAGCATGCTGCTAAGTGGAAACAGTGCTGCAGTATCATCGTGACATGCTAGAGGCCACCGTTGAGTCAAATGTTTGCATCGCTGTTGATTGACGCATGCTCGTCCATTTTTGATGGTATGTCCAGGTCTCTTGGCGTGACCATCTGGGAGATGTTTGAACTGGGAAACCAGCCCTACAGACACTACTCGGACAGACAGGTGCTGACCTACGTGGTGAGGGACCAGCAGCTGCGCCTGCCCAAACCGCTGCTCAAAGTACCGCTAGCTGAGCGCTGGTGAGTCACGCGCTGACATCTGAGAAGAACACGTAGACTGACAGACCTAACCTGGGTAACTTTAATGTTCGTGATCTTTCAGGTGCCCTATTGTAAAATAAATCTGCACCTTTTGAGTGTCTCGTTCTTTGGCCCCCCAGGTTTGAGGTGATGCAGTTCTGCTGGCTTCAGCCTGATCAGAGACCAAATGCAGAGGAAGTGCACTTGCTGCTCAGCTACCTGTGTGCCAAGGGCGCCAGCGAGGCCGAGGAAGACTTTGAGAGACGCTGGAACTCCATGCGCCCCAATACTGGATGCAGCAGAAGCACCTCTGCAATGAGCCGAGAACACTGTGTGTCAAACTCCTCCTCCTTTCCTCTGCTGGAGCAGTTTGTGTCGGGTGACGGGTACCACTCCGAGTCAGGAGATGACGTCCTGACAGTCACAGAGACCAGCCAAGGCCTGAACTTTGAGTACAAGTGGGAACAAGCTCGAGCAGAGCAGCCGCTCAGAGCCTCTGACTCCTCCAGTTCTTTGAGCCTGGCCAGTCGCCACTGTCAGGAGGCATTCTACCCACCAGGGGGCATCGTTGGAGGCTGTCCTTTGGAGAGCCTTAACCATGGAATTTCTCCTTCTTACTATCAAGCCAAACACCTCCATGCTCCGAGTGTGCTCCCAGTCCTCAGTGCTCACAGCCCCTCTGTGAGCAGTGAATATTACATCCGCATTGAGGAGCCGGTGGACTGCAACATAGATCCGGAATACACCATGTGTTCTTACAGTCCAGACTATCCAGGCAGTGCCGGGAGCTTCGTTACCGGCAGTGCAGAGTCAGGTGAGTGCATGACCTGCCCCTTGCAGACAGAAAACATGGGTCCCTACTGGTCTGCAGAGGTCCACAATACCGATCTGTACGACTCCAACGACTCAAGTCCAGCTATCTCCCTGACCATGGAGCCACTTTTAGGACAAGTGTCCGACAGCAGCCCCCTACAACCCTGGGCGTCCAGTCACTACGTGTCCTACAAAGACCAAGATGGGGGCTACTACTACGAGCCCTCACCGCCTTTAGGAGTAGACCACTATCTGCTTGGAAATGAGCATCATCAGGAAAGTTGGGGGTCGAGAAGTCTCCGTCAGGCTCTGGGTGAGATGGAGTCCTCACCTGTCAACAGCTCACGCCAACGGACTTACAGAGATTCCTACTTGGACACAAGTCAGACGTCTATCCTGGGAAAGACCGTGACGGGGGGCTACTACGACATGATGGGCTCTCTGAGGAAGACTATGCCCAGCCACACCAGGCACAACAGCCACTCTGTTAGCATCAACATGGAGACCCAGGGGGCTCTCTTCATTGGACACAGGGAGAGTGACTTAGAAGAGGACGAGGATGACATCTTCATTGAGAGACACAGCTGTAACACTTGGCCTTCAAAGCATCGCCACTCCAGTGCGAGCCACCACAGGCGAGCCAGTCACAGCTGCAGACAGGATGCCTACGCTGACTTCCACTACACCATGCCAAGTACGGACATCGAAGACTCCTGGCCGGAGGACCACAACCTGGTCTTCCACTCTCTGCCAAAACCCATTGACTACCTTGAGCCGCATCAGGCGAAAGACAACAGTGCCTGCCTTAGTCTGACCAACCCCATGGTACCATCTGACAACTGTAACGCCTACATCTACTTGTGCCGTGAAGTGGACACTCAGCCAGAGTCTAGAGATTGCTGCCACCCTCAGTTTGTTGACCCTCTCACTGGCCTGTTGGTGAGAAACAACAGCTTTTGTCCCAGCTACAGTCACAGCAGCTACCTTACTGATAAAGCCACAGACATCCCAAACAACGAAGAGCTGATCAATCTGTCACCGGCTCCTGGAGGTCCAATTGTGTCTAAACCTGCCCCAAAGAAGCCAGAGGACTGTGAGGAGCGATATGCTGATCTCTCAGCTGATAAAACACCGCTCAAAGAGAAGAGGGATGGAGCAATCAAAGAAAAGATAATGCAGAAACCACCAGAGCCTAGACTAGAGGAGGTGGCCCTGACCATGACCAAAGCTACTCCACCTCCTCCAGACAACATGCATGTGATGGTGGCCCTTATGGATCCTCAGTCAGAGATAAGTCCTAATGCGGACAGCGGCATGGAGCGGCGTGACTCAACTGTAAGCCTTGCTGACATCCTGGACTGCAGCGATGACGATGACACCACGGATGAAATCACGGACGTCACTTCCGGGATCTTTGTCGACGAATGCTCAGAGCTGAATTCTTCTCCTGCCATTAAGTCCCTGCAGAAACAAGTCAGAACTCCAGACTCCATGGACTCCATGGACCTGTTGTCTGCTGCTGGCTCTTGCGAAGGTCTCAGCCCTGCGTCCTCTCGTCCCTCCAGTTCACCTAAAGCCATGGACAGCGGCTATGACACAGAGAATAACGAGAGCCCCGAGTTTGTCCCAAAAGAGGCCCATGAACAACGGCCTTCATCTCAGGGAAAGCCCGCCCTTGAAACCAGTCTGGAGGAAGATGAAGAGGGGCATGACACAGAAGAAGCTGTAATCAACAACGATGAAGATTTGAAAGCCTCGGGCTCTCTTCAACCACTAAGCGATAAGACTCCATACCGAGACTCTGCCTACTTCTCAGATTACGAGAATGATAGACAAAGTAGAGAGGAGGAAGAGGTGAGTGAACAGAATGACAGGGAGAAAGAGGTGGGGCAAATAAAGGAGGAGGAACCTTCTCCAGAGATCCTGGAACAACCGTTTGAGGAAAACCCCCGGCATAAAGAACAGGGGTCCCCTCAGGGGCTCTCTGACTCCTCAGCAGAGGGGTTGCTGGATGAATGGCCGTCCCACGAGGAGACCTCATCCATGGGAGATTGGGCTGCAGAGGTCGTTGGAGCCATGGAGGAAGCCATCGGTGCCCTGAACGGAGACTGTTCTACTGCTTTTACAGCTGATGACAGAAAGAAGGAGGAGCCTAAAACATCCATTCAAGCTTCAGAAAAAAACGAAAAGACACCCGTGAAATCGAGTCAAAACAGGCCGTCCGGGACATCCGCTGAACACCCCCACGTCCTGCCCAAAGACGAGGTGGCTTTGCAGCACACGGCACATGCCAGACGCTTCCTCTGTTCATCAACGCCGCCACCGTCCACTCCTCCTGCAACAGAGGGAAGAACATGCCCAGCTGAAGGAGAAGAGGCTGACGAGGAGGACGGAGACACGGACGACAGCGATGAGTCGGACGAGGAGCTACGAACATACAGCGTGCAGGAGCAGAGTGGGGGGGAGGACAGCGAGGACGAGTGCCATAGGGTGCCCATTGTGGTGAGCGACTGCAGCGAGGCCCGGCTGCGCAGCCTCCTCAGGAAGCCAACGCAGCTGACTGCAGACAACCTGGAGGAGGAGCTGGAGCGGAAGACGAAAACAGTGACCTTCTTTGACAATGTTACCGTTTACCTGTTTGACCAGGTGAGAGGACACTACTTTAACTACATTTGTCATCAGAAACAAAGCTTGTATTCCGTGTATTTGGCATCATGCAGTACAGAGATGTTGTGCTATTTTCTTTTTTTTTGGTGGGAAAGGAAGACATATAAAATCTCACACAGGATGGAACAATTAGATAAGTATTGGGGAGTAGAGAAAATAGGAAAGTACAATGACAAATTAAAATCGTAAGCGGCTTTGCATTGCCCACAGACTCCACCCACCCCTACCAACAGCTTTTCTGTTAGTTTTATCTTCAAAGCAATCATTGTACTTTTTGCTCACCTGGGGGTTATTAACAGATCTCTGTCATTTTTAGAATCATTTGTAAAAGTATAACAAAGCATGTTCAAGCTAGATGCTAATGCCACAAGGGAGTTTTGTCGTGTTGTGAAACCTTCCTCTAGTGGTCTTTAGAAAAACTGCAACCTTTGGTTTTTCTTTTTTTTTTTTTCTCTTCTTGTGCGGTAAATGCTGCCCCACACTGATGGTTTCCAAAGACAAATTTTTCTTCTGACTTTATGGATAAATTGACTGATCTTGAGTGAGACTGAAGACCTTGGAAAAAATGAAGAGTTTCTGTCTGTTAGCATGTTTTTTCCGCTTCTTTCTTTGCTAAAATGCAACCTTTCTACTGTGGAACCACCAGGAGAGCCCGACGAAAGAGCTGACTGAGCACATCCTGACTTCAGGGACGGAGGATCAAAGCTCTAGAGGACAAACCCAGGAGAAGCTGAACGCCTCTGATGACTCCTCAGACGGAAACATCTCCGAGGAGAGTGAGTACTTTTTCACCTTCACTGTAAAAGTTTCTGAAACATCGGCCGGTTCTCACCGTTTTTCTCCTAGGCGGAGGCTTTGAGTGGGATGATGATTTTACCCTCCACCCTCTGCCGACATCCTCCGCCATCAATGACTCCCCCCCACCGCAGTCCATCACCAAAACCCCAGACCCAAAACCGCCCGTGCAGTTGTCCCGCTTCACTGTGTCTCCGTCCAGTGTGTCCCGTTTCTCACGCTTCTCCATTACCCACATCTCTGACTCGGATGTGGAGTCAGCCGGAGGTTGGTTTCAGCTGCAGCTTACAGCTTTTCTTTAAACACCAATGACACACGCAGTCTTTTTTCTGATCAGTGTTTTCAGTGTTTGAGCGTGACAGAATAACTGGTTTACATCGGAGTGTCATCTGCATATATGATAACGTGAGTTTGTTTGTCTTTCATGTTTAAAATGGTATGACTGCTTTGTTTTGTAGGAAGCAGTGAGGATGGAGACAAAGAGTGAACAGGAAGAGGAGAACTTGACTCCAGCATGACTCTTTGAATATCAGAAACGAGCTGATGCCTCTGAATGCTCCGTTCTACAGCAGAGAGAGAATCCATATAATAAATCCACAGAGGACTATTATTTATTGATAAAATGATGAAACCAGAAGAGACTTATTTTTTGGATCAAACAGGAAATGAATGAGCAAACATCGTGTTTACCGCCTTCTACTTTTTCCTGCAGAACGGGGGGGAGGGGGTGTTCAAAAGTCTTTGTCAACAGAGGATCAGTGCTTTAAAAACTGTACAGAATCACAGACTTTTTACCTTTCAGGAAATATTTTACGTGTATAATGTAATAAATTGTAGAAGTTCGACATATGAATAGCTAATATGTGTTAAATTGACTGGCTGAGGTGGAAAACATGGAGACTGTTAGCAAACATCTGAGTAGAAACTGTATCCTTTCCAGCTGATCGGCTCGACAGCTCAATGACTTATGAGGTTTTGCTTTGTTGCATCAGGAATATTGTTTCTTAGACCCCATTTGAATCTTCTGAGAGCAGTGCATGCTTGGCTTCAACTCTTCAGATCAGTCCTTCACAATGTCACATGTTCTGCCCTGTAGAAGAACTGCAAACAGGCCTGAGGGGATCGTTGGATTCAGCTGTTTTTGGACCAATGCCGCTACTTCATCACATTGATGCAAAAGACGTCTGAAATAAGTCACACGGCCACAAGCGCAGAAAAATTCGGTTTGGTTGAGAATTTGTCCGTTTGTGTTGTCGTGTCACCAAAACATGCAGGAGAAATGTCAAAAAGCAGCCTGAAGGAGCAAATCAAACATCTGGAGATCCACTTCAGGTTCTGGTCGGGATAATAGGAAAAAACCCTGTGACTCATCTGAGATGAACCTGCTTTCTTTAAACAGGTAGAAAGAAACTATGGACCAGGTTTTAGAGCAAAGAGGGAGGGGGCGGAGCCTCAATATTGTCGGTTAAAAATCGTTCAACTTTTTTCTCAAAGTCACCAAGTTCAGTCGAATCTGAGCTGAAGGCTGAGGAGGTCTTAGGGCTCCTTCCATCTTTAGAGGTGACTCTGAAAACAAACCTGTTGGTCAAAGGATGCCTTGCTTCAGTGATCTGTCAAAGTGACCTCATGACCCTGAATGGAGCGAAGCGTCTGATTTCTGTCCATCTAAACAGATGTCTGCAGTTTAGACACAAACATGAGGTCGCTCTGCGTCCAAAGTTAGCTTTGGAAAAAGCACTAGCATGCTACATTTAGCATCAGGCTGGATTGTTGCTTATCTCGTTTAGCATCTGCATGCTAACAGGCGTGGGGAATAAAGTTTAAATGCTAATGCTAGCATGCTAACAGGAAAAAAATGCCAAGAGGAAATATTAACAGACATAAAGCCGATCCAAATATATTTTATTATTTATTGTTGTCCTTTAGAAGAATGTAGAGTAAAATGCAATATATTTTAGATGGAAAGTCTATTGTTTTTGTAAAATGTTTTGCCCTGAGCTACGACGGAGTGCTGGGCCGCCATAAAATAAAAAAATAAAATATTACATTTATGAGAATAAAGTTTCAAATCAAGAGAAAACTTAAAATTGAAATAAACCATTTTCCAAATCCAAACTTTACAGCAATGACATTGTAAAATGGTTGTAAAAGGTTCTTGAACTTATACAGATAAAATTAAAAAATAATATGCAAATTTAGAATTTACAAAAAAAATGGTAAAAATTATGAGTCAAAGTTAAAACAAGAAAGTTTTGAAATTATAAGAAAATGTAAAATTGACAAAGAAAAAAGTTGTACAATTATGAGAAAAAAGTCGCAATGTTAACAAAATAAAGTCTTAAAATGTAAGCCTTTAAAATGTTTCAACGTAGATGATCGCACATTTTCAGATTAACGTTTGTTTCAGATATTTAGAGAAACTGAATGGATGAATGACGAATCTCAATAAATCTGCTTTAGTGTTTTAGTAAATGTACAACTTAATTTTTTTAAAATAGCAAGACTTTTTACTTGTAAAAATTAAAACAGTGAAATTATACATTTATGATTTTATTGTTATCAAATCTTGACTTTTTTCTCATAATTGTATGACTTTGTTCCTCGTATATTTACTTATCTTTAATGGTAGCCCCCATACTCAGCTGAAAAAAGTGCTCTGTTTTTTGGTTTAGCAAACGTTTAAGGATTTTTAACTGGAAGCAAAAGTTTACTCCAGTTCTGAAATGACCCAAACATCTGTTTAGTTTAATTTTTTTCTGTTGAAGATGAATAAAAAATAGAACATTTGGGTGTGACTGAAAGCTTTTTAGCTTCATGAGTAAGTGGGGTTTGATGCTCGGAGCTGCAGGGAAACTTCAAACCAACATGTGGCGTTCAAGTGTTTGTTTGTCTTCCAGAACTGGAATATTCTGTCTCTGTTTAGTTAGAAACTTCTTGATGGCTGTCCGTAATATTTTTGTATATCTCCACAAAAGTACTTTCCCGGAGTACTCGGGTACCTGAGAGGGAAGGATGTGGTGTTTTCGTTGCCAAAGAGACGTGGCGTTGCGTTTCAGGACGGTATTGTTGGCCTGAGGAGGAGGAGGAGGAGGAGGAGGAAGAGTATGACGGCTGCTTTGGACTTGGAATGATTGTGGAAAAACTGTGCAGAAGGTTCTGTGTGCTCGCCCCCCCACACCGACCCGTTCACGGTGATCATTTCTGTATCTTCTATCAAATCTGAATAAACTCTGGTTTCCACAACAGACTGGGTGCTTTTGCTGGTGGAGTTCTAGAAAAGGTTCAGAAAAGACGCTGCAGTGGATGAAGATCAGATTTATTCTGTTCGACATGAAATCACAACGTTCTGATTCATCAAACTCTACAGATTCAGCTTTAATCTGCAACGTTCACAGAAACCTCACATTTTCTGAACAATAAACAGAAATCCTTCATTCCATCCTAAAGATCCTCTGGTTTCCATTGTACTTCGGTCATAAACACATCTGATGTAAGGGAGTCCAACATTTTTATCTAGAATTAAAGAAACTTTCTGAAATCAACTGAAAATGTCTTTTTTTTAGCTTTGATTCATCTTCAACCACATCTACCAATCTGAGAAGACATTTCCCATTAAACACGTCTGCCATTATTAGTATTAATATTGATTATTGGTTTGTCTCTGCTTTATTGGTAAAACTTGTATAAATGCTGCATTTTTTTTTGTTTGATGTAAATAATCAGATGCTTGTTTTTAGTTTCATTTCATGTTTCTACGTTAGATTTCAAACATTTAAAGAAATGATCACAAGCTTCACAGCTTCTGAACATGTAATGCTTTAAATTTCCTTATTTACAAGTAAATGTTTTATAAATTTGATGTGAATCTTTGTCTTCTGCAGCCAGAGACCAGCAGGCTGAACTTTGCACAGAAACAAACAAACAGCTATTCATAAAAAAAGAGGAAAAACAGGTTTTCAGCACAGAAATTATGGAAAAGTTATGGACGTTTTTCTGTTCCATCAGATTCGGAATTTTTATGCATTTGTTTCTGAAAAATGTAAAGCCTTGATTTTCAAACAGCAACATTTTAAATCTTATTTTCTATCTTATACATTTCAGTGTTGTTAATTTCGAGACTCTGCATTTTGTCATGATTTGATTGGCTGGATGTGGATGTGTTCTCAGATGGATCAGCTGTTCTAGTGAGACAATAAAAGTCACAGCTTTCCCATCAAATTTCTGGGCCATCAAAATGTTGGTTCTCGAAATTAAAAACATGGGAATATTCAAAATAGAAATTAATATTTTGGGGCATAAGATTTTGATGTTTGAAAATCGAGGGTTTAAAAATAATTCAGAAAGAAACTTTTAAAATCTGATGGAACAGAAAAACTTCCATAAAAAGTCGCCCCGTTTGGCTTCATCAGACGCTTTATACATCTAAACTTCCACGTGAAGAACTGAAGCGTTCTGCTGCAGGAAATAAATGTGAAAAACTTGCTAAAAATGTGGATTTAGACTTCAGAAAACAGAGAAATTCACCTGCAGCTGTTCTTTTTAAATCCAGTCTACATGAAGACATTTAGACATTTTGTGCTAAAAGTAAAGACACTTCATGCAGAGATGACTTGAAGAACCGCATCTGAAAATGAATTTGATGCTTTCATTTATGGATCAGGTTTTGTTTGATTGAACTCAGATTCATGTTCATTTCGTCAGAAACCTCCAGTCGCTCTAGAAGCTGGAGACGGGCTCGTCTGTGGTTGTGGACGTTTTCTCCAAGAAGTCATAGTGAGTGTCGTCTGACTGCTGGACCTCCTCCTCTTCTTCATCGTCAGAGAGGGGGGGCCTGGCTGGAGCCTCCACTATGGGCTCACTGGGCGGGTGTCTGCAGGGAGGAAGAGGAGGATGAGAGGCTGCCGGATGAGAGGACTGATGTGATGAAGCATGCAGGCGCTGCTGGAACATGAAGCCAAAGTCAGCCGACGACACGTGTGGTCACACAAACTGGAATGAAAACGACCCGAAAGGTGCTCCTCCAACCCCCCCCACAGCCAGTGAGACAGTCACAAGAAGCTGAGATGAAGGATGAGCGGAACCACACGGAGACCAAGAAGATCCAAGTTTCACTTACGACAGCTTTTGGTCGCTCAAAAACGTCTGCGACCGTTCCGTGAGCTGAAAACAGAGACAGTCCTCATCAATCAGGACTAAACACGCCGACATGAGCCGAAAAACCTGTGAGGAGACGAAGGAGAACCGAGATCCGGATGATGGATGGAAGGAAGGTTCTGCTGACCTCAGCAGCTGGACATGAGCAGAGGAAGAACCTCATCTAAGCCAAGGTTAAAACAACATGGGGTCTTCCCAGCAGTTTTAAAGTCTTCACTCTAATTATGAAATAAATGAAGGTTCTTTTATTAAATAAAACAAATGTTTGAGGTTTATTATTAGAATTTCAATAACATTTATTTTGAGATTTTTTTTCTATTTTTCACAAAGTTGTGGTTGTTTTTTCAAGATAATTTTCTTTGTTGTTTTTAAGATGGTTTTGTGTTTTCTTGATGCTATTGTGGTTTAACGAGTCATCCTGTTGAGGGAACTGAGGATGTCTGTGGAATCTGTATAATGAGAGTCTGGTGGAGTTTTGAGGATTCTTGGTGAATTGTAGAGAAAAATCAAATGTCTGGGATGTTTAGGTGTAGTTTGTTGATGGATCTGTCTGTGTCCACAGCTTCACATCCAGGAGGCGGAGCCTATTTAACTAATAACTCCACTTAATTCATTTTTTGTTGCAAACAAAACAAACTGTTTATCCTGGACTGGAACATGTAGGGGCTTTTAGTCCATTTTTTTTTTACTACTGATCAGATTGTAGTTTTTGTTTTTTTGTTATTACATGTGTAAATCACAAAGAAATTGTCACAAAAAAACAGCGGGGGAAAATATTTTAGAAATCACCAAAAAAAAAACATTTTGAAAAACACCTTTTTAATTGACTGCAATAAGCTTTCAAACAAATGCGTGTTGTTAATATTTACAAATATAAATATAAAGCAGGAAAGTTTACAGTTTTAATATTAAAACAGATTTCTGTGTTCTAGTCACGTGATCTCGAAGATGCCACAGCAGAGCGGCACGCGGGACGGAAGAGCCGGAAGCTAACACTGTGAGTAACTCCGTGTTTCCCGACGTTTTGGATCATTTGTGTGTGAATTTGAGGAAGTTTCCGTTTCCTTGTGGTTCTGGAAGTTTCTGCGATGAGGACGGGTCAGGCGGAGGGGGGAGGGGGGGGGTTATCCGGCGTTCGGTGGAGCTAAGCTAAGGTTAGCCAAAACGGCTACTTGGTTCTCGCGATCGGTTCCGCCCAGACTCCAGAAAGGGATTGAAATATCAATACCAACGTTAGTATTGGTGTAGATCGATACTTTGGTGGAACTGTTCCTCTAGGAATCTCTTACTTCTAGGAATTCATTACTTCAGGAAGTAGCCAGGTACCGCTCGATAATTTAACGCACGTCAGGAACACGCATGCGCAAACACATGTTCGAGCGTGAAGTGACAGACACAGGAAATGATTATTGTTGAAACCAGACTTTGACAACCTGATGCCAGAACTTGACAGGTGGAAACACGAGCAGGAAATCATCAGGGAAGAGAAACTAGCAGATCCTGGAAATGAGCTTCTTTCCTGAAAGTTTGGGTCATTTAAAAAAATCTATTACTCTTAATAACTGGAATTCTATTCTGCAAATTCAGGATTATTTTATTACTTTTTTCTGTCATTGCATGTTTTATTCACTTATTGTTTATTATAATAAACATAATAATTGTTAGCTTAATATTTTCCACAGATGCATGAACTCAAAGAGCTCTGGACGATAAATAAATAGTGATTGCGTCTCCATCGCAGTTTTTCTCTAAGAAAAACTAAAAGTTACATTTTTTCATTCATGCCTGAACTCCTCTGACTCTTCCTGTCATGTTTTAATGTTTTTTATTTTATTTATAATTTACATTTTTAAATGTTTTTATTTATTCATTTATTTATATTTTATGTGTTTTATTTTATTTATTTTTTACATTTTTAAAATGTGTATTTATTCATATATATATATTTTCCTATTTATTCAATGTTTTATTTTGTATGCTTTGGGTTTGTGTTCAGTGTTTTTTGGTTCAGAGGTCAGAAGTGTGACAGCTGTGGGAGAGAAGAAGCTAAAACCTGGTGGTTGTTGTTGGGGGGGCTCCTGTAACGGCTCCCGTAACGGCTCCCGTAACTGCTCCCGTAACGGCTCCCGTAGCGGCTCCCGTAGCGGCTCCCGTAACGGCTCCCGTAACGGCTCCTGTAACGGCTCCCGTAGTGGCTCCCGTAGCGGCTCCCGTAACGGCTCCCGTAACGGCTCCTGTAACGGCTCCCAGAGGGCAGGAGGATGGAGAGTCTGCGTGCTGGCCGTCTGCCAGCACCCATCCATGGTGTGGATGTGTGTGGGCGGGTCAGCGCTCCTCCTGGCGTCCACCGTGAGCTCCGTGGTTCTCTCAGTGTTGAGCAGCAGGTTGTTGGCGTTGCAGCAGTCAGCCGTGCGGTCCGCGGCCTCATCCCTGTCTGAGCCCAATCAGCTCAAAGTCGGTGTTGGAGCCGTCTGCAGTCGCGGGTGAGGAAGGGACTCATTACAGCCTTGTGGTACGCCGGTGTTTGCGGTGATGGTGGATGAACAGAGATTATCCATGTTTGGGCCGGTTGATCAGGAAGTCCAAGAACCACGTGAGCGAGCTGACGCCTTGTCACGGTTCTGCTTATAGAGGAAGTTTCAATAAAAATAGAATTCAGTTGGATCCAGAAGAACCAGAGTAGTTATGGGATTATCGGTTTCAGTTATTTTTGATTGTTACATGTTTGGGGCGTGGCCTCAGAACGGTCACATGACCATGCATCGCCTTCTCCGTGTTTTTTCATGGGTTTGGTGTCCTGCTTCTGTTTCCAGTCCTGTTTCTTTGTTGGTTCTTCACATCATTTGTACAGATCTAGCAAAAGTTGTGTTTTTCTTCTTGGTTTGTCTGAGGCGACACATTTGTGAGTCTTTGTGCGGCTTGTTTGTTTATTTATGGGTTCTGATGTTGTTTGTTTGCGGCCGTCTGAGTTGATCTTCTTGTGTCATCAATGATGGACCGGTCCAGGATGAACCCGCCTTCAGCCTTTTG
Source organism: Oryzias curvinotus (assembly GCA_023969325.1). Lineage (NCBI taxonomy): Eukaryota > Metazoa > Chordata > Actinopteri > Beloniformes > Adrianichthyidae > Oryzias > Oryzias curvinotus. The sequence goes on from CM043724.1 coordinate 1,929,766, forward strand.
TCGGTTCTGAATGCAGGACAGGACTGATTCACAGTGAAAGTTGTTTGTCATTCTCATGGATAACCTTCCAGACTCATTGGAACAGATGGATTGCGCCCTCTAGTGGAGGCACTTCAGATTGAAAACAATCTGTTAAACTCGAAACAAAAAAATATGTTAAGTTTAATTTAATTTAATATAATTTTACAGCAATAAACTGATTGTGATTTTGTTTCTAAAAGGTGTAAAATAACTGAAAGCACAAATATGAACTGTTCGTTCATTAAAATGTTATTTAATATTCCAAAGTGCAGCAGTTTTTCCGTTCAAGCTAAACAGTTTTCAACATAAAATGATTTTTGTGTATTACAATAAAAACTATTAATTCATTTTGATGTTATGGGATCACTAAAATTATTTTTACTCTAAAAAAAGTAACACAGTAGAACAGACAGACTTGCTGAAGACTCCATCATCCTTCGTTTTCAGACGGGTTTGTCTTGAATATTTATTGTTCACTATCTGAGGATCCTCCACAGATCCTCCACTGGATCCTGATCTGCTTCAGCAACTGGGTGGAGCTGAAATGACTTGACGGAGATCAAAGTGTTGCGTCATGACGGCAGACGTTCAGACAATGGCGTGCTCATCAGTGACTGTGGGGGGGTTGTGAGGTTGGTATGGAGGGATTTATGCCACCGCGTTGCACCTAAAACTACGTTTCAAATCAAATATTTGCTTTCCAAATGTTTTGTTACAACCTTCATTCTTTGTCTCTTAAACCCTCAAATCAAGTCAGAAATCTAGGGGTAATCATGGACTCTGACCTGAACTTTAACAGCCATATCAAGTCAGTAACATCAGCGGCATTTTACCATCTGAAAAACATTGCCAAAATCAAAAACATAATGTCAAAGCCAGACCTGGAGATACTTATTCATGCATTTGTCTCCAGTAGGTTAGACTACTGTAACGGCCTGCTCACCGGCCTCTCCAAATGAGCTGTAAACCAGCTTCAGTGCATCCAGAATGCTGCTGCTGGAGTCCTGACCAAAGCCAGGATGTGTGATCACATTAGTCCTGTGCTCAGGTCTCTGCACTGGCTCCCTGTACCTCAAAGAATAGACTTCAAAGCAGCTCTGCTTGTGTACAAGTCTCTCCATGGCCGCGCACCAAAGTACATCTCTGACATGTTAGTGCCATATGAACCATCTCGTACTCTGAGGACCTCAAGGTCCGGCCTCCTGTTGATTCCCAGAGTCAGAACTAAACAAGGGGAATCAGCGTTTCAATATTCTGCAGCTAAAATCTGGAACAGCCTCCCTGAAGCCGTAAGACAGGCCTCTTCTGTGTCCATGTTCAAATCTAGACTTAAAACATTTCTGTTTAGCCGTGTATATGACTGAAAGGTCCTATCTGCACTTTTCTGTCCTTCCTTTCTTTTTAAACCTTTTTTTTTTTTTTTTTTCTTTTCTTTTAAAGAAAATTTTATGTTGATTATTTCTATGATGTATTCTGATTTTAATGCATTTTTCTGTTTTGTGAAGCACCTTGAATTACTTTGTGTACGAATTGTGCTATACAAATAAACTTGCCTTGCCTTGTTTTGCTTTCACTTTGCTTTTTGCTCTCATAAATTTAATTTCAGCGTGACGTAGCTGCCATCAGACAGCCTGCTGATTGGTTTAGATTCTAGCCAATCAAATTGTCATAAATCAAATTTTAAAAGCTAAAAAAAAACTGAATGTATTTGAAAGCAAATATTCCATATTTTCATTTGCAACGCGGTGGCATAAATACCACTCCATGAGTGGGGGCTGGGGGCTGCTGCAGAAGCCGTGACAGAGGAACTGCAGGTTAATGAGGAGGAGGAAGAGCAGCAGCGAGGAAGAGCAGCAGCGGGGAAGCCGGCGTGAATTCAGAACATGCTGCGCTTTCTTTGGGTTCTGTGGTGCAAACGTGGCAGAAAGTGAAGAAAGTCCAACTGCTCACAGTTGGAATGAAACAACAGGAAAAAGGTCCATTGGAATGAATTTATTTGATATTTAAAGTAAAAAGTCTTCATACATGTGAGCTCATCCATCAAACACGTGTGCCCTCAAAGCATGCACATCCAGAAGTTCTCCTCACTGTTTACATGGACCCCCTCCAGCTAAAGCTCAGACTGTGGCGTCACGGCGGCAGACGGCGGGCGCCGCTTCAGTAAAGCCGAGCTTCAGAGTGTGTTAGTGAAGAAAGAGGAAACAGGAGCAGCTTCCAGCCGTTTTCACTCCACTTTTGTCTCTAAAGACCATTACAACAACAGAGGAGGGACAAAAAGGTTGGGTTGGCAAAGCTGAGGAGGAAGAGGAGAGGCAGCATACAGATGGGGGACGAAAATGTGCCGAATGAAAAATGCCCAGGAATCAAATGTGGGTCATTTTTGTCAAGAGTTTTAGAAGCTGGAGGGACGTCGGTTTCTGCAGAGCAGGAAGTGGTGGAGTCGTCTGTCTTTTGGTGAAGATGTTGGAAACTAAAGTCAGCCTCTTCAGTCAGAATAACAAAAAATGGATGCTTTTTTTTTTTAAACTTTGTCTTTTAAATTCAATCTGCAAAGACGAACGTTTAAGACTAAAGAGCTTTGAACAGGAAACTGTCACCCCCTAGAGGCTGAAGATGGCACTGCAGAAAGTCTAGCTGCCCTTACTCCATCATTTCCGTTAGAAAGATCTACCTCAGATGTGTCACGTCTGAGCTGCTCATCATAGGTTGCAGATGTGGAAGCACAGGGGGGGTGCCTCATCATGGAGGAGGGGCTAGGGGCGGAGCTAAAGGCTGAATATCAGCCGGGAAACTGAAGCAGCTTGAAGAAAGGACAGACATGAAATGAAAAAACCCTCTTCTCTCTCTGAAGAGGAACAGCACTGGATTTTTCAAAAAACCTCCTATAAAACCTCCTAGTTTAGCTTCTAGAGTCAGAATAAACATTCATACCTGGACGCGGATGCATTAATGCGCTTTTCCTTTAGATCTGCTGATTGTTTCTGAGACGTTCAGGTTCTGACTCAAACAGCTTCCACTGAGCATGCTCAGTATGAGGGATCGCACCAAGAAGTTGCAGCTCAAACAATTTTATTGGTTGAATGTTATAAAACATTGAATGTTATAAATCATTCAACCCATCATTTTCCTGTTTCTCTTTCTTTATTCTAGTATCTTCTGCCATTATTTGGCGCTTAACTCCATCAACCATGTTTCAGCTGTTTTAACCATCCAACTATTCCAATGTTCAGCTCTTTCAGTTTTTTCCAGCTGTGACCTTTGGTCCCTCAAATACTTGGACCTGGATTGTATTGATTGCATGTCATGCCATTGTATCGGGCTGGTGTCGTAGTGGCGTGACGCGTGAGCTGTGGTGTGGTAGTGGCGTGATGCGTGAGCTGTGGTGTCGTAGTGGCGTGACGCGTGAGCTGTGGTGTGGTAGTGGCGTGACGCGTGAGCTGTGGTGTGGTAGTGGCGTGACGCGTGAGCTGTGGTGTGGTAGTGGCGTGACGCGTGAGCTGTGGTGTCGTAGTGGCGTGACGCGTGAGCTGTGGTGTGGTAGTGGCGTGACGCGTGAGCTGTGGTGTCGTAGTGGCGTGACGCGTGAGCTGTGGTGTCGTAGTGGCGTGACGCGTGAGCTGTGGTGCACGAGGCCGCTGGTCTGAAACCCACTGTAAGCCTTTTTCACAAACATGTTTTTGTTATTGTGCTGTTTTCACTTTATTTATGGTCAACTTTGATCATTTCTTCCTTTCTATCTGGCCAATTATCACCCTTCAAGTTTCATTTTCATCCAGCAATATAGCATTTAACCCTTTATTTCCTTCTGGAACAGCAGACCCTTGTCGTTTGAATTAGATTTGAAAATCTCAGACTGTTTTGCCTGAAAATGCTGAACTTGTTGGTTGACACTTAACAGAAAGAGTCCATGACTGGTGTGGGGATGTGGAGCTGAGGAGGGTGGTGGCTGTTTGGGGCTGACCTTTGACCCCCCCCCCCAGTGTGCACCCGTGAGCAGGACCAACCATCATCTTTCGTGCACATGCGACAAACTTTTTTTTTTTTTTTTTTACATTTGTGTCTGACGGCCTGTCAGCTTCTCACCGTCAGAAACATACGTGACGTAATGAGCCGCTCATCTAGATACTGCAGAACACACGCATGTACAGTAAACATTCACATGAAGACCCTCGCAGCCCCTCAGCTCAGAGATCACAGAACCTCGCAGCGTCAAAAGGTCCTTCAGTCCAAGTCTTCACATTTGAAGAATCCTCCTTGGGATTCATACGTTTTTTTCACACACCTGTTGTCCTCGGACAGGTGAGAATCAGCAAGACCTTTGACCTCCAGAAGAAGTGAACATGCATGAAAGACGGGCAGATTTCCTGCAGACCCCCCCCCCCCCATTGTTAGTTCAGACAAATGTTCGCAGAATCCACGCCGCTTCAGAGGCGTTGCTAGGTTACCAGCAGAGGGCAGCAGTGAGGGAGGAGGCGGAGGAAAAGCCCACTGTGTCTTCCATGCATTGATCAGGTGATGTTATTGCCATAAGCAGGGGGGGTGGGTGGGGGGTGTCCTATCACGCTGAAGGTGTTAGTCTGTCCTCACACTGTGGAGATCAACTTTCCCTCTGTGGAGCTGTGGACAGACAGGAGAGGCTTCCAGGTGGGCGAGTGCAGGACAAAACGGCAGCAAACAACCAGGACAGACATGACCCCGCCCCCCAAAAGCTCCGCCCGCTCTGACCCTCAACTGCAGGTGAAGCGTTAGAAGCAGGGAGGGGGGTGTTAGCAGGGGGAAGATGCATGATGGGAGCGTGTGAAAGCCACCAATGAAATCATAAAAGGACGAACAGTCAAATAAAACAAAACTAACGGATAAAAGGAAAATGTTCACCTTCTGTCTGTGATGAGTCATGTTAGCCTCAAAATGTGGTCACATGATTTTCTCAAACTTAACTAGAACAACTTTTATCTTCAAATTTGAGCACAGAAGGCGGAGTTTTGTTCATCAGATGGTCATTTCTGAAAGGGTGTGAGGAGCGTAGAACCATGAGAACAGGAGAACACAATGATACATAATCCTGAACATACCGATTGTGTTCTCCAGGGGTTCTACGGGAGAACCACGGGAGAACATTATCCTGGACATCACGATGAACTTAGAGGAGAAATGAAAACAGAAAAAGATGACTCTGAAACTCTTCCTCGTCTCTTCACCAAAGAACCTTATTGGTCTAGAACTCAGAAGCCCCTCCCCCTGATAGGAAGTCTTACCTTGTGGGGAAGCGTGGCTCGTACTCTTCTGCCCCCTGCTGGAAGGAAAAGGAAAAAGATGAGAAAACTGCTGCAGCGATCACCACAGCCAGCAGGGGGCAGCAGAGAACCGCAGTCTGCCTCTTTTAACTGCTGACCAATCATGGAGGACCACAGACGTTTGTCCAGCAGGAGCTCGGCGCCGCCCTCACCTGTGAGAAGCCCGGCACCGCCATGCTGTAAGGGCGCTGCGGCCTGCTGTGAAGCGTGGCGGCGCTCTGTGCAGCCAAACGAGGGTGGAGGCCGTAATCAGGGGCGGGTAGAGCCATGTCTTCTCGGTCCAGAAGGTTCCCGGTGCTGCTGCTTTTCCCGAGGTGGAGGCTGGAAACAGAACAGGAGGAATCACAAACACGCCTCCCACCGCCGCCGTGGGCGGAGCTTTCTGCTCTGACAGCAGACGTGGTCAAAGGGAAACTTCACCCACTTGTGCACTCGAAGCTGCTTCATGGTGTCTCCATCGGCCTCAGAGATCAGGCGGGTGTAGGAGAAGGGGAACCAGCCGCGCCTGAGGGTGGAGGCGCCACTGATCAGACCACGTCAGAGGAAACATGGCAAATGTCCAAAGCCGCACTCACATCCTTGTCTTCTCGTTCTCGCCGTAATGCCAGCCGTCCCGGGCTTCGGGCACCAGCAGGGTCACGATGTCGCCCTCTGCGAAGCTCAGCAGCGTGCCGTTGTCTCCGGCGGCGTGCGAGAAGATGGCCTGAACCCGAGTCCTGCCGTTCCTCTCCAGACCTGCAGCCATGGAGCTGGAGCGCGGCAGCGTCCGGGTCTCCACTGAGGATGAGGAGCAACATCATGAAGACCTAACCCCCCCAGCTGTGTGTGAGATCTGCCTGTTGGCGCTCTTACTTAGCGGGGTCTTGCCCTTGGTGGGGGCGACCTTGCGCACCGGCAGGGTGTTGGAGTAGACCTCGGCTCCGTGCCGCTGCGTTTGTGGCGAGGTCTTGCCCTGCGCCACTTTGGCCTCCATCCACTGCTGGTAGTCCTCCCCCCCTGCAGCCCCGTTCATCGCCCCCCCATCCACACCTCCCATCAGCCTCTGCAATGAAGACAGGAAGCACACGTGTTGATACTTTCAAATTAAAAGGATTTTGAGCAAATCCAGCCGGTAATCTTGGCCTGATAAATAAAGGGGGCGGGGTTGTTGCTAACCTGTTACCTAGTAACCTGAATAAAATAAATATTGATTTTCTGAAGGACATTTTTTATTGCAAATCACTAAGTTTTAAAACGTCATATTGAAGACATTTTTATTCCCTTGAACTTGAGATCTTTTCTATTTTATTAAGTTTGTTTCCAATAAAAGTTCAAATTACTGAACACACTCCACGATTCCATTAACTCCGCCCACTCTGAACTCTACAGCAATAATAGATTTAAGTCAAAAACGTTTTCAGGTAAAATTCCGTCAAATTTGATAAAATGCATTTTCCTTTTAGTTACAAAAATCCAGAAAAGTCAAATAAAGTCTGGAGATGTGAGTCTCTCCATGTCCTGGTTCGGTTTGATGACGGACGAACTGACCTGCTGCCCCATGGCGCCGCTCGCCCTGAGAGCGGCCAGCTCTGGGGGCACTGGCAGGGGCTTGGCGCCGGAGCTGGGATCGGGGACGCCGGGGTGGTGATGGGCCCCCGGGGGCATGGAGCCGCTCATCTGCTGAGCCAGGAACATGGCGCGGTCCGGCAGTCTGTTGGGTTCGGCGCACGCCTGCTGCCACAGCGGGACTTTCTGGGACAGCAGCTCCTTTCCCTGGAAAAGAGAAGCTTTTTATGTGGACATGTCACCAAGACGTGACCTTTGACCTCAGGCTTCTGTGACTGCGGCAACGCACCCCCGCCAGAGGAGATTAAGGAGGTCAAAAGGTTAACTAATCCTAAAAGAATTAATATGTTTCTAAGCGTGAATCCATGCGTTACTGAGGAAACAGGAAATGAGGATGACAAAATAAAAGCTGGAAATATCCAATAACATCTAAACCTTAAAAGTCTAAATATTCAGAAAATAAATAAAATATTCCTTAAAAAAAGGATCCAAACTGAGAGGGGGGGGCTGTGTTCTGCAGGCATCGGGCAGAAATGGACTGAAAGTTCTCGTTTCCGCCTCACTTCCTGTGCATGAATTATCCAGAAGTGCAGTTATGCAAACGCTTCATTTGCATGCGGTGAATAACAGAAGGCTGCGGAGGACAAGCGCGGCGCGGCGCCGAGGTCGTCTGGACCTGCTGAGCGTGCGGGGGCAGCAGCTTCAGGTGTTCAGGTGTGGGAGGCGTCCTCCTCACAATAATCAGGAGGAGCAGCAGGAACAGAGACCTGCTAAAAGCAGAAATGATCTCTGCAGCTCCAACGTGGAGTCCTGAAGGAGGAGTTACTCCCTGACAGGAGCAGGATTTGTTTCTCCTGATGACAGTTTTCCGAACATCTGAGCGTTTTGGGGAGCGGAAACGGCTCGTCACTCCCCCAAACGCTGACGCTGCATCTGTAAAAAGAAGCGCATTTGGCAGCTCTGCTGCTCCTGAACCATGACTCAGTTCATCAGCTTCCGTCTGTCACTCCGTCAGTCAGACACCTCCGGCCCCCGCGTCAGATCCAGCCGAGTGTTCTCGCAGAACTGGGTCATTATCTCAGGACACCCCCCCATCCTCTCAGAGAAGGCTGAGAAGTTCTGGATGGTGTGAAGAATCCAAACAGGAAGTGTCTGATCTTCAACCAGAACTGCTTCAGCTGCTAGCAGGTTTTTATTTTAGCCTTTCCTAGAAATGTCAAGGTTTTTTCTGGATCCTAAACAGCTGGAACAGGCCGTGGTCACAGCATTTCTGTCAGAGGACAGCCAGAGCAGAACCCGTCTGTCACCTTGCTGTGGTAGCTGCTGCTGGTTTTGGCCACGGCGCACTGACGGTCCACCAGGAAGCAGTAGCGCCTCCTCTCCTCGGACAGAGCGTTCTTGTAGCCCTCTGCGATGTAGTTGTCCAGCTCGCTCTGCTTGTTGCTGATGGCCTCCACGTACTGGAAGAAGAAAGGTTGGACAGTCAGACCAACAAACATCTAAAGTGTGTAAGGCAGGAGTCTATCAGAAGCAGCTTCAGTCGTCAGGTGAAACAGCCTGAGGGATTCAGCTGAAGTCCCACCTGAAAGCAGGTCGGGCAGACTTCACTGCTCCACAGAAACGCCCTCAAATGATCCGTTAAAGGAAGTCAAGTCTCTTCACGCCGCAGCGTCTCTGTCACACATGAAGCAACACCGCAAGCGACAGTCCGGATCAGGATCAAGCCTTGGTTCCTGGTTCCCTCAAACGTCTGGATCCTTCCATGTAGAAACATCTGAGTGACTCTTAATCTGCTCCAAATGTGGCTGCACTCAAACCCCTGGACTCCATCATTAGAGGCAGCAAAGACTTCTGGGAGCATTGCAGCGCCGCGACATGTTTTTCAAAGAGAACACGTTCTCCTCATCACCTTTACTTACTGAAGAACTCAGAACCAAAACAGATCCAGAAGATGATCTCACGCATGCTAAATGGTGACTAAGGGGGCGGAGTTACGGAGTAGGGATCTGTTGTGGGGTTGGGTTTTGCAGGATTCTGGGGGAGGGGGGGGGGTTCAATTTGGTGAGAAGATGAACTCCTACACATTTATCAGCTGTGTTATGAATGACCACGCCCCTCCTGAACCCCTTCACTCTTCAAAATAACCCACACTTTTTGAAATATTGTAACATTTTAACAGTTTACACAATTGTATGAAGAGTTACAATAACTGAAATGACGGATCTTAAGTCCCCTTAACATCGGAGCTTGGTGATGAGTTCAAGTGTCACCATGGCAACCGTAAACCTTGGTACCAGAATGTCCATGTCATCCAAATATAAAACAAGAAAACTTTGCATCTGATTTCAGACGATGGCGCCCTCTAGAGATCAATTTGAACAAAGTTTTTCTTAAACTACACTTCTGAGAAAAAGTTCCACAGGAAGAACTGAAGAACGTGTTTTTTTAGTTTCTAGCAGAGAATCTCTTCTCCCTGAGTTTGTTCCTTTAGAAGCTGACTCTGCCTCCATCCTTCATGCATCTGGCTGACATGGAGCCAGCTCGGATCTTCAGTCAATCACTGCCTTCACGAAAACTCAAGTCCAGAATTCCCTGGAACCTGTCAGCGGATGAAAGCAGAGATCAGACCAAAGCTGCTGGACATGTCTGAAGATGAGGAGACCTGCAGCTTCTGCAGACATGGAAGGAGAAGCTCGCTGCCTCCAAACCGCTGAGACGAAGGAAAACAAACTAATAAAGCATCTTCAGGAGGACAGAGACCGATGGGGAGGGGGGCGGCGGCATGGAGTGTAATTAAATACAAACAGGATTTCTGGAGGAAGAAGCCAAACTGCTGTTCTGATGGGTTTGATTGTTTGACCGTAGAATTTGTTGCTGCAAAGAAGGAAAAGTTGTTGATAGAAGAATCTTGGTTCAGTTGTTGAAGTTGGGGATGTTTGGCGTCGGAGGACGGATGTTCTACTCCTGACAGTTTTTTCATGTTTAATATATTTTTTTATTAGAATCTTTTCATTTTTTGTCAGAAAACCAGACGACTAAGAAAACTGATAAATGAGGACGACTCTGGCTTCATAATTCGTTTTTCCCATGAAGTGGGTTTTGGCCTGAAGTCTTACAACGAAGGGCACCACAGTCGGAGCCCCGCCCCCTCCTGCGTTTCCTGTTAGGCCCCCCCAGGCGGCGAAGCAGACACTCACCTGCATCTCCTTGTCTCCGTACTTGGACGGGTGTTTGCTGCCCTGACTCTTCCGGCGCAGCTTCTTCAGCTCCGCCTGGCTCTTCTCCAGACTCTCCCCTTTGCTCTTGTGCTCCGTCTGGTACTTCTTGAGCGCCGCCTGGTGGAGGGGGCAGTACAGACATTCAGTTCTGCCGGCAGAATGTTGGACCTTCTCCGTTTCTTCCTCAGACTCTTACGTTCAGGTAGCGGGCGTCCAGCTCCACCTTCTTCTCCAGCTCCGTCAGCAGCTCGTTGTGGAACGATTTCAGCTGAAGGGAAAATGAAAAAACCTGTTCAGGAAAGTTTGACGTGATCCAGATTCAATCCTGAAACAGAAGAGGAGACTCTGCTCCTCCTCTGCTCCTCCTCTGCTCCTCCTCTGCTCCTCCTCTGCTCCTCCTCTGCTCCTCCTCTGCTCCTCCTCTGCTCCTCCAACAAAGCTGCTTCTGTCACTTTCAGGACTCTGATTAAACCAAAACCTCCTTTTTGTGACCTTCTTGTGGTTTTTCATTCATTTTTGGTTCAGGAATTCTAACCTGCGACCAGCCCCCCCCCATTCAGCCCCCCCCCCCCCCCCCCCCCCATTCAGCCGATGCTCACCATCTCCTCCAGCTGGATCTGGATCTGTCTGTGCACCTCAGCCATCTGGAAGAGCACGTCCCCTGCAGAGACAAAGAGAAGAGGTGAACACCGAGGGAGGGGGGCAGCAAGAAGTCTGTCTACACAAACCGTGCACAAACCCATGCAGACACACAGAGCGGTGAGGAGGAGGAGGAGGAGGCGCGTGAACGGATGAAGGAGCCCATCCAGAAATCTAACTTCTGCAAAGGATGAAATGTTCTCCTGTTCTGCTGCCACCCAGCATATGTGCAACATGGAGGGGGGGGCAAAGAAAACAAAGCAGAAACTCAAGAAAGTAAAAGATGACTCATGCAGCCGGTGGGTGGGTGGGGGGGTTTAGATACCTACATGCTGCCTCTTCTGATTATGCATCAAAACAAAGACAGAAAGATCCAATTTAGCTGAGAAAACTGGAGAGAACCAGAGAAACCATCATCCACAGGTCCAGAACCCACACGGATCCCCCAGAGAACCGCGGCCGGATCCCCCAAAGAGGAACCGCGGCCGGATCCCCCAGAGAACCGCGGCCGGATCCCCAAAGAGGAACCGCGACCGGATCCCCCAGAGAACCGCGGCCGGATCCCCCAGAGAACCGCGGCCGGATCCCCAAAGAGGAACCGCGGCCGGATCCCCAAAGAGGAACCGCGGCCGGATCCCCAAAGAGGAACCGCGGCCGGATCCCCCAGAGAACCGCGGCCGGATCCCCCAGAGAACCGCGGCCGGATCCCCAAAGAGGAACCGCGGCCGGATCCCCCAGAGAACCGCGGCCGGATCCCCCCCAAGGACAAACAAACTTTGATAACGGATCCAAAAAAAAGTGAAAAGCAGAAAATCTGGAGAAACAGGTGAAGCTGAACATTTTTCAAACTGGTTTCATATTTTCAGCTTCAGAGTCAGAAAAGTTCAGCACCAGTTCGACTTCAGAACTTTAACACTCCCAACCAAATATGAACATGAAGCTTCACTTCTGATTCAACGCTTTGAGGGCGGAGTCATGGAGACCATCCCAGAACATCAGACTAACTGAAGGAACCTGCAGGTGAGTCTGCTGCTTCACTAACCTGCCTCAAAACCTCGTCTGCCCCCCAAATCTCTGCTGACTTGGCCTGAAGGTGGGCGGAGCCACCGCTGGGACGAGATTAGCGAGCTTAAAGAAACGCTGTGGTCATGCAGACGGCGAGGAGGGGATTTAGGAGAGGTTGCAGTGTGGCGCTTTGGAGAGCTGGACTCAGAACCTGCCACAGGAACACGGATGTCACAGATACATATGTGAGGCGTGATGGCTGACACCACGGAGAATATACAACCCCCCCCCCCCCCATATAAAAAACAACAGACAACAAGAACACCTTACATCACGTTGACCTCAGATCCAAAACAATTTTATTCTGTTTGTCAGAACTGGATCGAGTTGATCGGAATGAGGAATTGATCAGCAGATATGAGGAGTTCTGCAGAACTTTGACCGTACGGTTCTGGTGACAGTGAACGCATCAGACACGTCTGAGCATCTGAACGAGTGACCGAGGAGGACAGCAGGAGAAACGCTCCTTTAACGTGGGAGGACAGATAAAGGAGGTGAAGTCTGTGTTCAGAGCCTCTCCTGAGCTAAGCCCCCCCCTATAAGGTTCAACACCCCCCCCCCCCCCCCCCCCCCCCTCACTCCACCAACAGCAGCAGCCAAACCCTGAAATGAGGTTTTGAAAAACCTGGACGTTCCTCAGACTCGGTTATGAAAAGCGGAGCTTCAGCTCAAAGGTAAGCAGCTTAGCTCTGCTCGGAGCCCCCGGAGGCGACTGAGGCTCACAGGGCCTACAGCTCACCATGGGGGGGGGGGCACATGAACCACAAAGGAACAATCACTGCTTTGTGAACGGGGAGCTCCATGTTGAGCCAATACCTGCAGCTGTAATTCAGAAGACACCAGCAGGGGGAAGCAGAAGCCCCCCGTCCCACCCATGGGAGAAGAAAACCTCTTATTAGCGGGTTTTCTCAGAACGGTCCGCATGTTCTGAAGAAAGAAGAATTTAGACCAAATCCAGGCCGGAGGGCCGGTTCCCCACATGTCTTCCAACCAACCTGCCATTGAAGCTCCTTATTGGCTGAACACACCTGATCCAGGTAATCAGCAGGAAATAAGGCGGGGTTTCTGGGACACCGGCCCTCCTGCTGGATTTGGAGACTCCTGCTTAGAGATGATCGTTTCTACATAAAACAAACTTCCAGTTTGAGCCTCAGGACAGAACTGCAGATGTTTTTCTGAAACGGGCCGATGGAGGATCATCTTCCTCCAGTTTTCGGTCGACTCCACTCATGTTCAGGCTTGAGTTTGGCAGATTTGGGTTGAAGGATGTTTGATGACACCTTCAGGACAGTCACGGATAAACACGTTTTTCCTTTATTCCAGGTTTAATGATCAAACTGATCAGGAAAAGGGTTTTCCCTGCAGCTCTCTGACTGTGGATGTGGCGCTGTGGTTAAACGGTCCACACCTCAGAGGGTCACATCCATCAAGCCTGAAACTGCGGCTCACAGGATTACAAACATGTGAGCAGAAAAGAGGATAAAGAAAAAGTTTGAGCAGATCCGACTTTCGGGGGGAGAACAAGCTCATTATTCAGCAGGACAAGGACGGCGCAAACATCTGGCTTCATGGGAGGGGGGAGCTGCAGCTGATGGAGCGCCTTTGGTTTCTCTGCAGAGAGAACCGTCCAATCCCAGGAAAGCTGCGCTGGAGGGAGCAGAAGGAGGCCCGGCCTCCTCAAAGCCTCCCGACTGACAGCTTTGAGCCGAAACGTCCCATTTTTCATGTAAACGAACGCAGCTCTGTGGTTCCACCGCGGCCCTGGAGCCAGAGAGAACGGGTCCTGTACACAGAAGCGGCAGGAGACCCGCGTCAGAGCTGCCACGGCTGGTGAGGCCACAAACCAGGAAGTGATGCGTTCAAACGTGGAGGGATTTTCCAGCTGTGCCTCCTGACCATCCCTGGAGGGTCTCCTGAAGGACATCTCCCGCTCAGCTCCTCCCTGCAGCTCCATCCCAAACCTGTTAGTGTCACCGAGCGGCTCGCTCTGGAGGTGGGCGGGCCTTCAGGCCCATTTGGCAGGGGGGGGACGGGACAGCTTCCTGCCTCTTTTCTTTATGGGCCTCATAACTGCCTGTTCGTCCAGGCCGGCGCCGGAGCAGACGCAAGGTCAAAGACGGTGGAGTCTGGACCGAAGCTGACGAGCAGCAGATACACTTACTGTAGTTACTTGAGTTACTTTAGTTACTCAAAGGAGAAATAACCCCACAGCTCTGATGCCTTCACATCAAACTGCTCAACATTTTTCTAAAAATGAGTTCATAACCTCAACGTTCCAGACCGCCCGTGGTGGGAGGAGCTACTGTGAAACATCTTTGGCCTCTGTACCCAGCAGATGACTGTCACATCAAGCCTTTTTAAAGTGAGCCCCTCCCATCCACAACAAGATCAAGCCGGGGGGGCTCTGCATGAGACAGGTCTGCAGGTTCCGCCGTACGCAGAACCGTCTCGCCATGAATTCAGATCAGGTCGAAGCTCAGGGGCGGAGTCAGAGTCAGGCTGACAGCAGCAGGCATGAGGAGGATGAGGAGGCCTCCCCTCATCACTGCTTCATCCAGATTCCTGAGACGGTCAGAACCATCGGTCAGAACCGGCAGTAACAGCAGAACCAACATTCCACCTTAAATAAGGAGGCAGAGAATCAGCCCGTCCTTTGATCTGCGTTGAGCTTTTTATGTGGAGACGTTTTCCAGCAGAGTCTGACTCTAAATCCATGGATTCTGATGATCAGAACCGAGTCCAAATGGATCTGAATGATCCTGCTGGAGTCCCATTTAAGGACCAGGAGCCCTCAGAGACATTTGCGTTGCTTCTGTGCTTCGTTAAGGTTTCAGTTTGAGGTTTTCGGTGATCTCATTCAGGGAGGTGACGGCCCGATTCATCTCTTCACGGTTCTGTGATTCAAAGCTGCTCCTGAACGCAGAGTCCTTTTACGGACTATGGGGAACCGGAACTGCAGGAGCTTCCTGATTTCCAAATATGGTGCTGGGGAGGCAGAGTCCTCGTCTGCCATCGTGACGTCACCGACACTCCATGTTTGGGCTGCGGATCGAGCGCCGTCTCCTCCAGAGCGAATCCAGTCGAGGCGATGCGCTCGGGCTATTTTTAGCAACCGGAGCAGAGTCGGCGTGCTCTCCCTGGGCTGCCTGCGCTCCCACATCAGCGTGGGGGCGTCCGCAGACACGCATGAAGCTGCAGTGGGGGGGAGGGGGGAGGATGCTGCAGCGTCTCGACGCAGGCGGTGCTGCTGCAGAGCCGCCGGTCCAACAAAAGACCATGACACGTGGAGGCATCCTCCCGTCCTCCTGTGCTGGATTGTCCTGGCCTCCACAGCGCCCCCCTCAGGAGGTGCAGATCTAGTGGTTCTGCAGAATCCGGCTTTTCCTGGGTTCTCTTTGAGCAGAACAATATTCAGCTCATCAAAGCCATTTCTGCAATCATTCTGTTCTGGGCAGCGTTGATATTTTCTGATAAACCTTCAGTGACTCCCAGTGAAAATGAATTTTCCTGTTTTTACCGTCGCTTCCTCTTTTCCAGATGTCACAGGTTTCAAATTAAACCTTTAAAGCACAATTTCTCTCTAATTCACTCAGTTTCTGCCAACAAATGTTCCTCTTCTTTAAACGGACCTGACTTCAGCTTAAAGCTGCTTTTTAACTTTATTTAAGTTCTGTTGTTAAGATGTTTCATTTTATTTTTCACTTTTGTCGTTTGCACGTTGGGAATAAATTAATGAATGTTTTCTTTCAAGATGAAATTGAAGTTTCTGTCAGCAGTTTCTTTGTTGATTGAAGTGGAAACCTTTACAAAGTACTAAATACATAAACACTGTGTTCAAATACATTTACAAAAAAAACTGTTTGACATATTGATGCCAACTCTGCAGCCATTTGAACCCTTGATGCCTGAATTCATTTCCAGCTTAAAAAAGACAAAAGTGTGTTCATAATCTTATGAAGTATTTCTTCATTCAAACTGGGAGCAGATGAAAAAATGCCCTTTGAAAATCTCTTGTGATGCAGCAACTGAAATGAGTGTGGCCAAAGTCTCCCTGCTCCGCTCCATTCTGATGCATCCAGATCGTCTCCATTTATGGGTTCTGACGGTTTCCTGCCATCTGCATCGATCTGCCAGTCGGAAAATCCCGTCCGTTCTTGGATGCTGTCTTCCCGCCTCTCTTCCTGCCATCTAGTCGTGCGTTCACACCTTTGTCTTGTCGATGGAGGTGGTGATGTGGTCCCTGTATTGGCAGCATGCGTCTGCGGGTGTCCTTGAGAGTCCATGACTTATGTACAGGACCAGAGTGAGTCTGGCGTTAGATGTTAGGGGGAGGATTCGGCCGTCCAGTTCTGATCCATGAGCGTCTTTGTTTTCCTGGTCTGAGCTGGAATCTGGATCAGAACTGGACAGCTCTGATGTTGCTGCTGTTTTTGTTGCACCGCTAATGCTAGGTTGGGGGGTGAGGGGCTGGAAGAAGACCACTGGGAACGCTTTGAAAGTATATCAGATGAAGATGTGGGACTTTGAGGTGTTTGGAGCAGACGTGTTGTTAATTCAGTTCAGCTGTTTCACACGGTTTCCTGTTTTGTCATTTTTGGTCCTTTCATTTGATTCTGTTTATTTCTTTGTGTCATTGCACTTGGAAGTCTTTTTTTTCTGGTTCTCTTCCATATCATAAAACAGTTTCTGTAGCTGCTTTTATCGTTTTCAGAATTTTTCTGAAGTTTAGTTTCGGTTTGGTTTAAAATTCCTTTGGTTTTAGCAGAGCTTTAGCATTTTGGATCATATGAGGAAGTGAGTTTTGGACGAGCGACTGGTTGTTTCATTGTTCAGCTGTCTGCGTGCGTAACGCCGCGTATAACAGCAGCTGAGCCGGTCCCCATGTTGAGCGTGCACGAGGCCGGATAAACCTCTTACTGCAGAAGGGAGGCAAACACCTTCATCCCTGCAGACCAACAGACGACCCCATTTACAGCTCCAGCATGGAGCCGGACTCAGACCGTCCAAGGTCGAGGGCACTCCAGCAGAGCAGAAAACCTGCACCCTCAGCTCCACCACTAAAATTAACTCCACTTCACGCTATGAACTCATCAGGATCACGCTTCTCTGTCCGTTTCCTCCATGGAACTTCTTACGGGCTTTTATGTTCTGCAGATGCATTGTGGGAGTCTGGCGCTTTCCTCCTTCATTTCTTTGGAACGCAAAAAATCTTAATGCAACACGTTCTCCGAAAAGCTTTAAGAGTCCCGACCACACAAACTGAGACCCTCTTCAGAGCCGCTGGTACACGAGGACGGCGTCCCTGAACCCCGGGCCGAGCGAGATCTGCTGAGTCATGGTTAAGCTGTCCGATAGATGGAGAAGAACTCATGCAGAAGAGGAAACGTGAGCGCAGAGAGACCGCAACGATGGCAACAAACGACCCCGAAAACCTTTGCTGCGATGGCTGCACAGACACTGGGGGTGGGACAGGGGGCTTCTGCTCAAACGTTGAAGCTTCAGATGGAGACGGCTGTGTGAATAATGAATGTCGCTTCAGCATCCTCTCACTCGCCTCCCTCCTCTTCCTCTCTGGGTTCTGCCATCTTTTCAGGGGAAATTGAGACGCTGCGGCGATCCAGAACAAATGCAGCCCCGCCCCCTCCCCCGGCATTGGGCTTCACACCATATCCTGCCCGAAAACCTGCCGTCACTGAATCCTCCAAAACCAGAACCGTTCAAACCGAAAAACCAAACAGAGACTCGCTGACAGGTCTTCATCACCTTTTATCTGTAAAACATCAAAGACCTGCACAGATCCAGACGATCAGCTGCTTCTGCTCAAACGCTCATCGAACCCCCCACCACCCCAACGGGGGCTACTGCCACTACAAGGACTCACCAAGATCCTTAGAGCCTTGGCTTTCGCTGGCCATCTCGCCCATCCGCACCAGAGCGTCGAAGTAGCCCTTTGCCGCGAATGTGACACCTGGAAACATGGAAGCATTGGGCGTCAGATCAAGGTCTTCCTCAGCTCTGCAACCATCCCCCTGACAGCCCCCAGCAGTCCCTTCAGAAGCGAGGTCGGGTGAGGGAGGGAGGAGGCAAAAGGCGGCGATGGCGGCCAAGCGGGAAAGAAAAAGCTCTATGGGGGGCGACAGCAGGAAGCGGGAAGCAGCAGATTCTCAAGGACTACTTCTGACGATCAGAGACGACCTTCTATCTGCTGCTCAACCAGCCACCAATGTTCTGCAAGGTTCTGCGTTTGTGGTGACTTTTTAAGAAAAGAAACCAAAGGAACCAGAGCACCTGAACATCACCCCCCCCTTCAGTCAAAGCAAATCTGTGAGACTATCAGGAGAAACGTCCCCTGGACAGGTTCTGATGATGTTCTGCTGGTTCCTCGTTCCCCTCTACCCATGATCCCTTCAGCAGTTAGTCTGTTCAAACAGCAGCAGGACGAGGGTTCGAAGACCCTGGCGGAGACCCCAAAGCAGCGTCTGAGACCGAGCAGCAGAAACAAAGCGGCGTCAAGTCTGGCGGCGGACACTTGTCCGTCCGACAGATGCACATGGATGAGCGCCGAGCGCGTGGCAGAGCTGTCAGGCCGATGAGCGCCAGGCTGTCACAGGAAGCTGAGGACCAACCCAACATGACGAAGCTTTCATCTGCCCGCACGGGAACAATGGAAATCTATTCAGACTCCCTCCACGCCAACACTGCCGCTACACAACCTATTGTTCTGGAAATGAGAAACGGCGGCAAACATGTCAGATTCCTTCAAAGCCCCGGAGGAGCCTTCTGAAATATTGAAAGACGTGGGTGAGGCAGAAGGTGAAGCAGCGGCTGAATTCGAGAGGAGATGGAGGAAGAAGAGCATGTCCAGGTGAGGAAGAAAGAGCAAGACAGTCTGCCAGATGGAAGGGGAGGAGCAAGAACAGGCAGAGAAGAGAAGGTCTGACTAAAAATAGCCCCAGAAGAATAAAGAGAAGCAAATGTCAACCTGAACATCAACAGGAAACATGAACAAAACCTAAATAAAATCAACAGAAACACCCGAAAAAACATGATCCATGATTAAATCAATACATTTTTGTTTATGTGGTTAGGTTAAACACTCTCAAAAGTAAAAACAGACATTTAAAGGAGCTCAAAGATGCTAACCACAGCTAGCCTTAAAACAACAGCTGAAAGACCCGTGCTAGTGCTAACATTAGCATGAGTACAGATGACCACTGTTCAGAGGTTCCAGTCATCCAAACCAAAAACCAAGCAGAGATCCACGACTGTGGACGGAGACTCGGAGTTCCAAAGGTCTCAGTCCTTCAGACACACAGACTGTTGTGATGACGGCAAACATCCCTTCATGACCTCGCTGAGTTCCTCACCTGGATGATGATGATGATCTACTTCCAGTTGTGTTCATGTCTAATGAAAATGCTGTTTAACATCTTCTGATGGAATTTATAGAGTTAACATTTCCTTTCTGAGTATTTCTTTATTCAAATCGTTGTGAATCAGGAACAGATGAAAAAATGCCGTTTGATCGTATTTGTGACGGAGATACGTGGGCGAGCCATAAGCTCCGCCCCATTCTGATGCAGACAAATAGATCCATGAACGTCTTTGTTTTCCTGGTCTGAGCTGGAATCCGGATCAGAACTGGACGGCCGGATGGTTATAATATTTTTGTTGCACCGCTAATGCTAGGTTGGGGGGTGAGGGGCTGGCAGAAGACCACTGGGAATGCTTTGAAAGTAGATCAGGGGCTGTAAGCTAGCGGTAGAGAGTAAGCAACAGATGACAGGATGTGGGGGCAGGCTTACTCCTAGATTTGGCCTTAAAACAGCTGAATCATAATTTAAAAACCACCGGGAGCACTTTGGAAACAGATGAGAGGATGATCGGAGTGGGACTCTCAACATCAAAGTCTGGACTTTTGAAAAACTGTGAGTATAAATAAATGAAGATGTATGGAAGATGATCCGGACTCTTCTACAGGACGTTTGGCTCTGTACCATTTGACATTTGGTTACAGAGGAACCAGGCTAAGCTAATGCTAGCTTGTTTTCCACCTCCAGCGTCTCAAATGTGGCGTTCTTTACCATCAGACAGGTTCAACGCTTTGAAACAAAAAGTGACGTTTTATATTTCGAGACAGAAAACTGCTGATTCAAACCTGCAGTAGACGTGTAAACACAGCCCAGGAGACACAGAGCAAAGCCTTTGGTTTCCTCTGCCCCCCCCCATCTGCTGGTTCCAGAACTCAGATGTTTTTACCAACTGTAATGTGTTTGCTCTGCGACCCCACATTGATGGAGTGTAATCCTCATTCTGGACTCACAGGCCTATTTTTAGCCTCACCTTTCCGCCAGAGGGGAGGGGCTACCTGCTTTGTAGCCCTGCCGAATCTCCCCTGGAACCGGCAGAGTTCTGAGCAGGCCGGTTCTGAGCGGGAAGCGGAGCGGCGAGGCCTCCAGGAAGGAGCTGAAGGGGAGGAGCAGCTCCAGGAGGAGCAGCTCCAGGAGGAGCGCTGCAGCTGCAGATCATCTCTGCACACAGCTCCTCCGGTTTTCATCTCGCTCCGTCTTGTCCTGGATACCGACCCCCTTTCCTCAGCCCCAGGGGGGGCCGGGCCTAATCTGATTTTCCCGATGCTCCACTTCCCTTCGTCTCCTGATCCACTTCAGACCAAACCGGTTCAGAGTTTAACCTTGAGCTTCTGTTTCACGTGAACAGGACCACGACACGGGTCAACATCTGACTTTTTTTGGGGGGGTGGGGGGGGATGACACACAATCACACACCAAACAACACCAGCAAAAAAATCAGATCTTCTTAAAGTCTGAAGCACAGACATCTGTGTCAGGAGGACAAAGGGTGGCGGCCGGCGGCTGTACTCACTGTTGAGCGCCTTCTCGTAGCTCTTGGCCATGGCGATGAAGTTCCTCAGACACGGGTTGAACTGCTCCATGATGGACTGGAAGGAGGAGAACACGTGTGGTTAATCCACCAGGAGGAAGGAGACTGAACGGGAGCTCCGCGCATCAGCACCAGTCTTTACTGGGGCACGAGCACACACACATGCGTGCCCACACACACTCACACACACTCACACACACTCACACACACTCACACACACTCAGCCAGCTACAGCATCCAGAAAGGAGCAGCAGATTCATGTCTGGATAAAGTCTGAGGGTTTGATCCGCGTTTTCTAAAGACCGAACCCACTTTAAAAGACCAAAATACTTCAATTACTACTCGGGACATTCAGAGTAGAGCGCCCCCCAGAGGGCAGAAAGCTGCAGTGTCTGAACAAGTTGAACCCGCCCATCTACGTTCAACAGAACGTAGATGGGCGGATCAGACAGAGACGGATCAGAACTCTGTTTTCAGCTTCTTCCCCGGAAAAGAAAAGCAGAGACGGAAGATTCTCGCTGCTCAACGCACAATCGTCCAAGTTCCACAACGTCTGCAGATTCCTGACAGGCTGAAAATGAAACCACAGCAACTGTAGACGCTCTACGTTTCTGGTTCAGCTCCGCAGCAACACAGAAACCCGTCTCAGAAGGTTCTAACCGGACATCTGAGACGGGTTTCTCTAACAGATCCTACAGGATCCACCTTCACTACATTTTAGTGGCTGCAGTCCAGCTCTGAGCACTTCACTCATCTGATATCCGTAGAAAAGAAACCCAAAGGTTTGGCTTTGACCCTTTCATTCTAGTTTCATTGGAAAGATTGGTACGCCGTCAGAAAACCGACCGACTTTCTGTAGCAGGAGGTCAGGTGTGAGCCGCCACGTCTAACCTCCACGCCACATGACGGAAGACGGTCGTCAGAGTCAAACCCAACTGAAGCTGTGGGATCAACTAAAAGGAGGAAGACGAAGGGACAGGAGGAGAGGTGGAGAGGGGGTGTCCAAGCCTGACAGATGCCTGCTAATGTCCACCGGCTGACGCGCAGCAGTCACCTTCAGCAGAACCTCAGTGAAGAACGCTAGAATGAGGACGGATCGACGCGGGGGGGAGTGGATGAAAACGGGCCCCACGCTGACTGAGGCGGCGGCGCCAAGCTACATCTGCTGCTCAGTGACGGTGTTTGAAGGCAGATCTGCAGTCACGACACAATGAATGAAAACCCTTCATCTGCATCGACTCACTAAATATACCCAGAACTGGCTCCAGGGCTCATCTGACTCCATGTGGCGAGGAATTAAAACACGTCTGTGGACGCCATCCAACTCTGGATCCTCATGCTGCACTGCTTGGCATCAGGATGACAGACAACAAACAGCGAGAGCCTGATTACACAAAAACACTGTGTGCAGGTCTTTCTGTCAGACGAGTTTCTGGGCGGCGCTGGTTCGTCAGTTTAGGTGATCCAGCGGGCGACAGAGTGAAGACGGCGAGCGGGCACAGCCCAACTGTCCCGAGGTCCAGATGTCTGAGTCTAACCAAAAGGATCTCAGTCCAAACCTGCCGCTCCTCTCTACGACCCTCCACAGAACCGGACAACCCAGAAACCTGCCACGCCCACACAGGTGCATGTGATCATGCGTCATCTACCGGAGCAGATATTTAGTACGACAACAAGAAGATGAAACCACTTAAACTCTAGCAGAACAATCTCCAGAGTTTCCATGTTGGTCTCTGACTAAACGGTGATGAACCAGCAGCTGGAGAGGAATCTATGCAGGAGAGGATTTCAAAACCTGTAAACTCAGAGCAGAATTTGACCCAATGTTTGACTGAACGGTCTTGTTTTCCCCTCACATGGACGCTGATGTAAAGCAGAAAACTGGTTTTTGGAGCAGGTGTTTTTGGTCACCTGCTTGTCCCACTGTTACCACCCTGCTTCATCTTTGAGTTCAGGTTTGTTGTCTATATTTTTTTAACCAAGAAACACTGATTTTGAATGAAAAATGACAATTGAATCAACCTTTAATCAATCGGACTGAGTTGTCAATGAAATCTCTGGAGGACTCTGGATGAAGGCCTCCATCTACAATCAATAGAGTTTCCTTTTCTAATCCAGGGTTAAGGTCTCAGCGTCGTCTTCGGGGGGTCCGGAGTGAGGTTCCTCTGGTCCAAACCGTGGTCATCAGACCCTCTGAGACAGAGCCAAAGTCTGGAGTTTTCCGTCACGTGAATTGAAATCCCAATCGGATCATTATGGAGGTCGGATGCTGATTAGCATTCCACTAAGTGAAAGGCCCGTTTGAGTTTGAGAAGCTAAGAGGATTTAAAGACCGACGTCTCCACCTCTCATTGTTTCAGGGACGCATTTCTAATTGATCAAAACAATCAGATGGAAACTCTGAGGGACGTGTTTTCTGTCTTCACACAGAACCTGTGTGTCCAGATGGGACTGAACTGAACATCCATCAGAACGTGGCGGCACACGACCGCGTCCCGCCACGGAACAGAGGTTATCGAGCCTTTGACCACACGATGAGCTGCTGCCGTCACGCCTCATCAGGCTCTGAAACGCCAGCATTTTTAAAAGCAGAGAAGCTCAAACTTTAGAACTTTAACCTTTGAAACCTTTTAAAGTGGGATTTCAAATGTGCAGGTGGGTTTATGGAGAAGAAAAGAAGAAGAGGTTCTTACCCAAATCTAACCAAAGAGAAAGAGAGGACAGGTAGAGAGGAGGCGAATGAAGAAGAAACTCTGGAAGACCAGCCGTCATCATCAGAACCATCATCGACCAGACAAAGACGAACACAAATCAAGAACAACAAGCAGCTTTCAGAACATGGTGACCCAGCTGGCTCTGCTTCAGGCGTGCAGATGACGCCTCACGTGTGTGAGAGCGCACGCCGTTCAGAGGTGACTCAGAACCCGCACAAGCTGCAGCAGGCGCACCTCATGTCGGGGCGTAAATTACTGGAACGCCAGGCGGTCATGTGGAACCATTAGGACGTGCTGCGCCCCTCGCTGCCAAGCAGATTAACCAGCGAAAGGAGGTCCGCCCACCCGCCAAGAGGGGCGGGACCGCACCAAGGGAGACAGAAAAACAAAGTCCTTTCTGTTATGTCAGCTTCCTCTAAAATAAGCTCAACTCAGAGAACCAGGCAGAGGACACCAGACTTTGAGGTTACATTTGTTTATACTTTTTGATGGACGTTCTCCAGACTAAAGGTGGATTTTCATTTACGTGACACTAGCTTGGTTCTAAAAACAGCAAACAAAAAGCAGAACCAACATGTTCCTGTACCTCCATTCATCCCAGTAACCTGCTGACTCTGGACTTTGTTCAACCGAAGACCGTTTGAATCCAGAAGAACCCCTGGTGACATCAGTGTGCTAAAACACACGCGTGTTCCGTGTTCCCCCCGGTCTGTGGCATGTCCGACACGACGGTCCGGGAACTGATGGGTTGAGGGTGCAACCATTGTTAGCATTTGTTGACCACATGCTAGTACTAGTACGTTGAGTACTAGTAGTAGCTCTGTCTCGGGCTAATAAAGTGTACATGTATATTAACCTAATAGAGTAATTTTCACATGAGAAAAACTTACAGCCCAAAAAACCCGCTACACTTTTTACCTTGTTCTTGGGACGGTCGTTAACGTTTGAATCCACGTTCCATCCGCCCCGTCTCGCCGGATTTGACATGCAAACTTCGGCCAATCAGATCAACCAGAAAGGTCTCCGCCCCCAAGTGACAAACACACCCCCCGAGTTCCTGAATCCACTCGCTCAGTTATCTTAGCGCTCGTTCAACCAACGGCAGCCATGAAACGCCCTATGAGGGGAGGTTCAGACCTGCGGTCCCGGTTCCTGGACCTTCAGCATTGGTCCAACTTCTTCTAGAAGGCGTCAGGCATGTGAAGTCTGACCACAAGCGCAAATGACGTAGCCGTCCTCTGTAGAGACATCCTGTTGGGACCCGGACAACCCGAAAAGCAGCAGCACCTTACGGGTCAGCCCCCGTATGGGTCCATGTGACTGAGGCTCAAAGTAACGAAGACGTTTTCTCTGACGGAGACTCAGAGAGTCACATCAGCTGCTAATAAACAGAACTGTCGTCTCACAGCACCGACAGCAGAGGTTCCTGTGTTTGTTTGTTCTGGTTCTGTCCGACCCAAACCGTTGGAACAGACGGTTGACACAGTCTGGACCTGCTGGAGGTTCCTCCTAGCTATTTCTGTAGGGGGAACCTAAAACAGGCAGGAGTTTGGGTTTTCATCTTCTTGTGATTTATGAACAGAAACAGATTTGAAAAACATGCAAACAAGTTCAGCTAAAAACCCTTTTTTATTTAAAAACATTTGAATTTCAGTAGGTCTGCAGGTTTTGGGTTTTAGATCAGTCCGGTCCAATTCTGGAGCTTCTAGCAAAGACAATCGTTGCTTCTGCTCGCTGTCTAGAGCTCATGAAACAGTCCGCCTGACGTCTGCAGACACCGCAGACTCCCCAGCATTCAGAAGAACCTGCAGAACTGGAGCCGAGTGTGGAGAACATCACTGTTCTGAGCATGTGCAGAAGCTGCCGTGGCTCATTGTTCTGGTTCCAGGTTCTCCTGTTCTGAACGCTGCAGCCTCCATTTTCTCTGTGTGGTCTTTCCTTTACATCACCGTGTGAGAGGCAGTCAGCACCCCCCCCCATATGGCAGACGCAGCATTAAGGAGAGCCAGATGGGGGGGGCTTCCGGCACCATATATGGGTGTACTGGAATCCCCCCCCCCCTCCCTCTATCATGACAGGGCAGCCCACTTCCATTTGCCTCACGTTTGGCCGACAGCACGGCGATGCTGGAGAGAACGTCACTGCAGCGACCCCCCCACATTCCTCCAGCCCCCCCCCCCCATCTAAATCTGAGCAACGCAAATCTCCGATCCAAAGCGGCAGCCGAATGTTTCCCCTCATCCCCCCCCATCTGATATCTGATGTCCTGCCCATGCAGTCCTGCAGCAGCACGGCTCAAACGCGTCCCGCTGACGCTTCCTCCATCCTTTCAATGCTTTTCACAATAAAGTGTCCTAAAAAACAGAGCAACGCTTTCAAGTTTGTACGGTCGACTAAAATGTAAACGTAGATCTGTAGAAACGTTTGAAAAACCTTTTGTTCTATACTCATTTGTTCCAGCTTCAGAGGCTTCAGAGGCTTCAGAGGCTTCGTTTCCAGATTAATTCATGTAAATGCTAAATAGTACTATATATACTAATATAATATGAGTCAATATTTTTTATATTGTTTTGGATTTACACTAAAGAGCACCGTTATGATAATTATGAATTCCTAAAAAAATGTGTTTTATTTCAAAATAAAAGCACTGGCTTTAGATGGATTTATAGATTTTAGGAATAAAAATGTGAAGCTTTTGTGGTTTTCTTTCTGTTTATTAATGATCACTGTTTAAAAAATGCTTTTTAACACGTTTACAGCAGTTAAGTTCGATAAAGACGCCCACATGTTCCTATAGAATCTATATCATAAATGTCAGATTCAAGTATTACCAAAAATACCAACATCAACTGTTGAATCCTGCCCCTAGTGGCCGTTTGGAGAAGTGCAGGGATGTTTTTCTTCACGTGTGCAGAAAGTTTGACGAGGAGAAACATAGAACTCTGTGGAACACTGACGCCTTTCATCTGCCGGATTAAAGCCGTTCAGGCGGAGCACGAGGGCGGGATTACCGTTGGTCAATTAACTAATCGCTGGATAGAAACGATCAAATGTTTGCACACTGCCAGCGTTACTTCTGTTCCTTCAGAGGACAGAAATGCTCAGACATTGTTTTTTTCCATTGCATCATAAACTTTCCGGTTTAAACCTCCAGCACATGAACGTCTCCTGTTTTCTTCACCGTTTGTTTTTTTTCCTCCTGGTTTCGTGTTAGAATCCAGCCGCGCGGCGAGCAGCGGTTATGCAAAACATGCAAACGAGCTGCAGGAGGACCAGCTTTGGAACCGGAGGAGTTCCTGCACAAACGTTTCAGCACGAAAAGGACGAGCAGATCCAGCTTGAGGGAGCAGTGCATCATGGGCATCACTGCCCCCCCTTACATAACAGCCAGAGCGTCAGAGTGACGCTGCTGAGGCCCCGAGATCAGCTGACGGGACCCCCCCTCCACCTCCTACATCTGTCCTCCAGCCGCGGGGCAGAGGGACGATGTGGCGATCTGCTTGAAGACGCCGCGCCTCCACATAATGAGGGGGGGGGGCGTACAGACTGTCCTGGTGTGGGGATCAAGTGTTCAGCAGCATTACTCACAGCACACAAATCCCTCCACAGCCAGACGCAGCGCCACAGCCGCAGGTCCAACCAGAACCACGCAGGTCTGTGGCTCCAGAGAGCAAAACCAGCAGAGGAGATCCGTGTGGACCCGAGTCCGAGTGACGGTTCCGGCTGCTGAAGAATGCCGGTCCGGTTCAAACAGACGGCTGAGGAGAGGGGCCCCAGCTCCGTTATTGGATCCAGAAATACTGGAAGAACCGGTCCGCTGGTTCTGCAGACCGGTTCTGGTTCCTGTCAAAGTTTGGAGCTTGAGACTGCAGCAGAATCAGGGATGACGCTCAAACACAGAAGTGTTACAACCCAACAGAACCATCAACCGACCCAGAGCAAATCCGTTCAAGTCCGATCAGAACAGAACCAGAACCTCACTTCTTCAATTTTAAGGTTCTGTTCAGTTTAAAAGAAACTTTTCCTTTTATCAAAATTAAAAACCTAAATTCTGATGCTTTAAACGTGTCGTGATGCATTCAGGCTGCTTCAGGGAACGTCTGGAGAAAAGTGTTTCAGAGCCTCATTTTGAACAGCTCATTGAAGCTTCACCAGATGCTCCGCCCTCCATCCCCGCGAGCTTCCTAACACCGCAGAAGCCGCTCTGACGGGATGACGGCGCTCACGTCGACGCCATCGCATCCTGAACCTCATCCAACTGCATTTCTGAGCACGATCAAAGTAAAATCTGCCGAAAACTTACTGACATCTAGTGGCCACGTTTGAGAATGCAGCTAAATCAGTTGTAACACCTGAGCTGTCGCCAGCGACGGCAAAACGTCACGCGACCTTTGAGCTACCATAACTGTTAGACCGTTTACTGAATGTAACGTCATTTGGATTCTGAAGCAAAGGAAAGCGTCTTCTGTAGCGTCTGCTCACGGACGGTCTGATGACGGTCTGATGACGGTCTGTGATCTCTGAGTTTAAGGCGGAAACTCTTCAGTCCAAAGTTTTTTTCATCAAAGCTGCTTTTCTCTGCGTCACAAGTCCGTTAGTTCGGTTGAAGGTGTACGGCTACAGGCGTACGCTCCGTCTACATCCTCTGAAAGCTCTGTTCACATCAGAGCTTCTGTACATCACTTTCCAGCCAGTTTGGTTCGTTCCAGTCTGGTTCGGTTCTGAAAGTGGCGCGTGTGAAAGCTAACCGGACCAGACGAAGGAGCAACACTTATCGGTTGCCCTCAACCGTTCCAAAGGATCACAGTGGTCTGGACGCCACATCTGTAGGATGAAGCACGGATGGTTGTGTGTTACTGGTGTGGTGTGTGTGAATGGATCGGTCCGTCAATCATGGGATGGTTGTGTGTTACTGGTGTGGTGTGTGTGAATGGATCGGTCCGTCACCTTCTCCATCAGTGATGCGTCTCTGTTTAACAGCTGATATTTGCTGCGTCAACCTCCTGACTGAGAACAGACAGACGCCTCCTCCTCTTCCTCCCTCCTCATCCTCCACGCTTCAGTGACTAAAGCGATCTGTGAGCTCCTTCACACCACTGCGGCAGTAAACGCCACGCCGGTGAGTGGCGGTCTCCCGCCTCCAGCAGCCTGGAGCGCTCGCCGTAATGAAGCAGCCTGCAGATGACAGGAAGTCAGCGCGGCGGCGCGTCCCTGCATGGCGGCGGTTTCAAGCCCCACTTCCAAGCTGTCACTAAGACCCCCCCATTGTTTGTGCCTCACCCCTCCCTCCCTGAAATTTGAACAGTGTCATAAGATGCAGAAATAAAAACAGTAAATAAAGGAATGAAATAGCTGTGAGACTAATTATGCTAACGATGCTAAATCACTTTAAATATCTGATAATTGTTCAAAGTGAAGAAAGAATAAAACCGATTAAATTAAAGATGATCAAAAACATCAACAGGAACCAAAGAATTTTAAAGAAATAAAAGTTTTCCCGCCGCTAATGGCAGCCATGTAGGTTAAAGTCAGAACTGTTGGGTTTTGGTGTTCTGGTCACTGCAGGACATTAGAATTTTAAGGAGGATTCTGACGTAAACCCAAACCCGGAGCAGAAAAGTTCTGACCCGTGAGGTCCAGAGGAGCAGAGCGCATCCACAGACAGAAAAGGATCGACTACAGAACCCAGAACAGGAACTGATTCATGCTGGATGTTCTGTGTGAAACAGTCAAACTGTCTCAGAAACCAAACCAGAACCTCCTCCATCCAGGAGGACACCCTCTGAATGCAGACCCGCGTGCGTGCCTCCCCGCGCGCGGGTCCCCTCCGCGGACGGAGCCCGCGTGCGTGCGGGCTCTCCTCCGTCTGTGGAGCCCGCGCGCGCGCGGGTCTCCCCCGGTCAGTCACGGAGGGAAACTTCACAGCAGCTGCCGTTCGGTTCGGACATGATGAAGGACCGTCTCCGCCCACAGAGCAGCGGAACTCAACAGAACCGGCAGAACACCTGACCCAAACCAGCTGCTCCAACAGCGTCCAGAACCGGTCCAGTTGCATCCCGGGATTCGGCAGGTGTTTCCCGCTCACCTTGTACACGTTCTCCGTTATACGGTGCACCTCGTCGGTTCGGGACATCTTTGCCGTGTCGCTGCTCAGAACCATAGACGGAGGTTTCCTCTGGATGAGGTTCGGACGGGTTTCTCCAAAGTGAGGCGGGAGGAGAGAAGCCGCTTCCGGCGCCGCGTGCAGAGACGCTCCGTTCGCGGGATCCCGGCTTATATAGGAGGCTCCTCCGCTGCGCCCACACCGGATCCCCACGCAGCCCGCCAGCCAGCCAGTCAGCCGGTCCGCCAGCCCCGCCGTGGAGGCTGAGAGGCGGACTCACGGGAGAGGGGCGGCGCTGCCTTCACGGACGGTGGGAGAAAGCGCCACTGGCGGCTGAACGGATGAAAACACATTTCTGTAAAACAAACAGTCACGAAAGATGATTCAACTCCAAAAGATCTGAAAACGGTTCCATTAAGACTAATTAGGCTGTGTCTGAATTCCCTCCCTAACCGCTAATTACAGAAAAACAATAAAGTGCAGCATGGTGTAGTGTCCTAAACTTTACATTTAAACGTGGGTCAGAATTCCTTCCCTACTCTCTACATAGAGCGTTCTCCATGTTCTAGTTCTGTCCAAATCTACAATTCCAAAATCCAGTGGAAATTTCCCAGAAGTCTCTGCAAAAAACCAGTGTGCATCGATGCTCACTAGACCACAATGCATTGCGTTGGAACAATTTTTGCCCAAAAAATGTATTTAAATGTATTTTTAATAAACCAACACTTTTATCTTCAAAAGACAGTGGATTATAAATAATTGTTGTCACAATAATTAGATTTTAACTTAGTGCGGATATCGATGACATTATATCTGCCGTTAAAAATAAGAAAAGTAGTGGGCGTGGAGTCTGAATTATTTTAAAAATTCAGGGCACTGCATAGAGCAGACTGTATAGATTTTAGTAGGTAGGGGTTAGGGCGGGACTTCAGACAGCTGTAGATTCAGACAGCAATGCAAAACGGTGGTATTACTGTGTTCACATGATGGCTGTCGGGTCTAAAACATGAACCATGTCTCTAAATAATAATCTGATACTGAAGTATAAGGAGTTTGTCTTTGTTTTTAGTTTTAAAAGCATCACATTTTGAAAGAGTTGAATGTCCTCTCAAACTCCAGACTGATAGTCGGACTAAATCCACATTTTTTCAAGACAAACATAAATGTTTTCATTGTAATTATAGAATAAATTTGTGAGAATAAAACCTCATTACTGAGAAAACCCAGACTTTAAAGAAAAACCCTGAAGATCTCTTATAATTTTCATTTTATGTTATTATACTGTATTTATCCCACAGTGGGGAAATTCTCCTCCACATTTGACCCGCCCCCTGGGGGAGCGGGGAGCTGCAGCCGAACCTCGAGAGGCAGTAGTGTTAGGGGTCTTGCCCTAGGCCCCTCACTGGGTGATGTTCATTGCTCACCATTGATATGGTGATTACCATTGCTCATCCCCCTCCAGGAATCGGACCCTGGTTTCCTGTGGGTAGCGTCCCACCTCACTAACCGAGCTACCCAGCTGTTCATTTGAACATTCATGAAAGAAAAGGTGAACAGGAGCCTCCTGGAGGAGCCAGACGCTCCCACATCGGAATGGATGAAACTCTTTTGGCAAATGAAAATGTACAGAAACAGGGAGTTCAGGAGTCTGAAGGATTCTCTAACTTTGAAGCCGTTTAATCTCTGAGGAACCAAACGTCTGAGTTCTGCCAGAGCCAGACGTTTTCCTCCTGCAGAACCATAAACATTTGAATTTCCTCTGCTTGCCTAAAATCCTTTCAGTGTTTTTAAAAAACATTTGGTTTGGACATTTGGTTTTTCAAAATAAAAGCATGTTTCCAAAGTCTCTTAGACTTCAGCTGGAGACAAAACGCAGAATCAGACGTTTTTGTAAATGAATATAAAAACAGGTTTAATCCCATTTGACTCTAAAGTTGTTTATTTTTACTTTTCCTGTTTTTTATAGTTGTGTTCAGTTAAAGCTCAGAGGTTTAAAGGAAAACAACTAAACAATGACTGTTTAGCATTTACCTAATGGTTAATTAATGGTTAATTAATGGTTGAAAATGACGATTTATTCCATCTTAAGGTGGGACGTCTGTCATCGGCCTTTAAACCCCCAGATTGATTTGATTTCACTGCATTTCTTAGAGTCTGAAGGAGAAAACAGCTTTTCTGACGTTGATCTTTTGCTGTTTTTTGTAAATTCTATCTTTGCTCATGAATGTGTTTCATGAATTAATGACATAAACCTTCAAACATTTGCTGTTACCTTCAGGTCTGAAGACTGAAGGAATCTGTTCAAAGAACGTTTTCAACCGGTTCCTCTTTGGTGCACTTCAGGACACTTTAAGAAAAAAAGATTTTTCTATTTAATCTCAGCTTCATATGAAAAGAAACCAAATGACGCCAAAGTTTTCTGACTTTATTTCTTGAATATTTTGCTTCACAGTTTCTAAAAATATCCAGGTGAGCTTCTGCTTTCAACCTGAATTTGTGGCGCTGATGTTTCTGCTCCTGACAGAGTGTCCACGAACGCAGCAGCGCGTTCAAACATCAGAAGATGTCCTCTCCTCTGAGTCATGGACGGCCGGTCCGGTCCGGTGGGTTTGATGACCTCAGCAGTTCTGCTTCCATATTTAGCGGAGAGCCGGAGCGGCTGAGTGGGCTCCGGTTGGGATGAGTGGGCTGGAGCGGCGTTTTGTTGGACTCCAAAGCCGGGTGTGGGCGGGGTTATCCCACGCGTCACGATCTGAAAGCCTCTGAATGAAACAGCAGAGGCAGGGCAGGCCAGCAGAGATCCAGCTGTGGAAACATCTGTGTCTGCTTCTGGAGAGGAGCTAAAGCCTAAACGCACTTTTACTGGAAAAACAAGATTCCAGAAATCCTACAAACAAACCCGAAACATCAGGAAACGTACAGAACGCCGTCAGAACCTTGATAGACGCAGAGAGCATTAAAATGATCCGATTGACGTTCCTGATGTTCCTGCAGCAGCGAGGAGGAGGTCACGGCGAGGAGGAGGACGTTCGACAGCAGCGTGTTTTATTTATGCGTTGATGTTTTGGTTACTTTCATATCTTTCCTTCTGCTTATTCACAATAACGGCTATTCTTCTCCTATTTGTTTATTTTGCATTTGTTACTTCAGCCGTGTGTGAACAGACATGTTTTTGCTGAAGATGTGGAGTTTTTGCTCTGATTCTGTTCTAGTCTCTTCTATTCTACAAACATTCTGCTCCTCCAGCAGTTCTATGATGTGGAACCTTTTGCTCGTTCACTGAAACTAGAATCTAAACTCCTCATAAATCAGAAAAAGACGTTTCTAACGTTTTATCCACTCAAGCCTCATTGAGTTCACGGGGACAGAAAAAGTCTTTCCGTTAGTTTCTGGGGTTTTCCCGTCTCATGACCTTCTGACCGTTGGATCGTGACCTCTGACCTTCTCTCCATCTGCTGCTTTCAGGTCCTCCTGGGGCTCCTGGCCTCCTCCTGGTCTGTGGCTCTCTGGAGGCTGCAGGGACGTCCTCAGCCTCCTTTTCCAGAACTCCCACCGGGATCAGGTGTGTTCAGCCAATGAGGAGCTTCGCTGACGTGTTGGACAGCGGCCCTCCAGGCCTGGATCCTGGATGTAGTTTGGTGAGTTTTCTTCTTCAGACTTCCTGATCGATCAGCTGATCGGGTCTGAGTGACACGGAAACACTGGTGAAAGGCTGAGAAGGAGGCGGTGATTCCGGCTCTAACCCAATGAAGTCAATTTAGTCGACATGTTTTCAGCAGTACAGACGCTGCCATGTTGGAGCCAGACGTCGTCAGTGAGCAGTGGGTGTGTCCAAAGTTTGGACGAGTCTATCCTTTAGATAATTCCAGCCGCTACATCAGCGAATGTCCTGTTGCCTAGCAACCATGAGTCCCGAACAGAGAGGAGCTAGAAACCTTCCTGGCTTATTTGATCCAACAGTCATAAAAAGGGGCAATTATTTCCAAGTCCGGGTCCGTCATCGCTGTCAGAGACTCTCCAGCTTCGTCCGCAATGCATCTTGGGATATGGACAGCATGGAAGGAAACACCAGACCAATGCAGAGGACCGCATTTAAAGATGCGGCGCTGTGACGTAAGCGACCCAGGAAGAACACCCCCCCTCCAATTTGGAGTCGACGTTTCTATGACAACCACTCTCACCAATCAGAAGGGAGTTTGTTGGAAGGCCCCCCCCCCCCACCGCTGAAAGCGGGCTACGGAAAATCTGTCACACATCTTGAACGTCGACATGGGGGCCAGCTGGCTCCACCCACCAGGAATCTGATTGGTTTGTTTATAACTTGAATGACAGAAACATTTAAGGATTCTTAAGATGTTTTAAAACAGGTGTCACATCCAGAACGGTTCTTCTGACTGATAGAACGACTGAGTAACAGCTGTTGAGTCCTCCATAGACATCTGTAGGATTTTGTGGGGACTTCCTGTTTGGAACGCTGGGGGGGCGGAGTCACTCAGTCCAGTTCTCACTTACAGTCAGTGGTTTTGAACTGGTTTCTCTGATTTTATTTTCTTTGTTTTGGTTCAGAATTTCCCTTGAGTTGAATCTCAGTCTCTGGAACCCTTTTCAGTGACACATGCAGGCTTTGTGCTGACCCCCCCCCCACCACCAACTGAGAAGGTTCCGTGTTTTCTGCAGGCATTGGTCCTGATCCAGAGAATGCCGTTGCCTCGTTTGGGTTTCACGTTGAGTGAATCTTCGGGCACACAAACACACACCTACATACCTGCCGCCAGCCTCCAGCAGCTTCAGATCTGCCCTTTGTGTTGGGCCCACTCGCGTTCTGCGTGTGATTCATGCGGCAGCAGGTTGCTGTCTGCCCACTCCCACACAGCAGCTCAGGGGCCGCCGTGACTCATCTGCAGAGCCTCAGCGACGGAGGCTGCAGTGCCTCCAGGAGCCAGCAGGAGGCGCCCTCCTCAGGAGGAGGCGCTCTCCTCAGCTGCAGCAAAGCTCAAACATCTCTGACCGGAGCTGAAGTTTAACTCAACTCTGGATCTTTTTTACTCTCATGTTTGAAACGATAAACTACGTTTTTCAAAGCAGAAAATGTTTTTCTGTTTTTTCTCACTTTGACTCTATTAAAACCGCGGGAGAAACCAGCCTCTGTTTTGGAGAAATCTCAGAAACATCTCCTCAGTGATGAGCTGTACTCTGATCCATGATCTCCTGAGGATTCCTTCAGGTTTCAGCTCCGTCAGCATGAATGAACCCGTCGACGCTCCAACTGTTCCTCCTGAAGGGAGCTTTTGGTACCGGCCTCCTCTCACATCTTTTCTCATCCAGAGGATCAAACCTTTTCATCTACACGGCCGTTTCTGCAGGAAACATGGATTAATCTCTTCAGGGTGGAAGTGGAACCCGGGTTGTGGCTTTGCTGCCACCTAGTGCTGCAGTGACAAACAGCAACAGTGAAGAACTAAAAAATAGTTTTATTGTAAAAAGCAAACAGATGTGTGGAGTGTTTAGATGTTCAGGTCAGTTTGATGAGGGGGCGGAGCCTCTGCAGCAGACAGGTGAGCACAGACAGCAGCGGAGGTGTTCTGATGGGCGTTAACACCTTTAGAAGATTAGCCGCTGCTGTCTGAGCATCGGAGCTGAGCTCACACTCTTAGCTAATCCAGCAGAGACGGGATTAGAGAATCTGGAGGAAAGGAGGTCACCAGATGTGTCGGCGTAACAGGAAAGTTTCAGGAGGAGAAGCTGCAGGAAACTCTCCTCACTTTATCCTCCAACGTGGAATTCAAAGCATCCATTTGAAGTCACCAATCTTCTATCAGAGGAGACAGTGTTTACGTTTGAGTGAAGTGACCCTTTGACCTCCCTGGGGTCGTCAGAGGAGACCCAGGAGCTCCTGTGAGGGTCACCGTCAGACCGGAGGAGGTCAGCGGCGCTCCTACACGGCCAGCATCTCCGGCTCCGGCTTCTTCCTCGGACGCTCCCGCTCTGAAACAGACAGACGTGTCACGTGAGGACGGGAGTCATGTGGTGGTCAAGCACGGCGGTGGAGGTGGAGTCATGTGGGCCGCAGGTCTTTACTGCCCACGTTTTTATCGTTACAGAAGACGGTTTATCATCCGTTTATCGTCAAATCTAGACTTTTGTTCAGAAATTTGTTTTTTTATAAATTGAAATTAAAAAGAAAACAAATGTTGATTTTCATAAGCATTTATAAAATAATAATAAATCTTTTTTGGCACGCAAACGCCGTTCAAACCCCACAAAACCTTATTTCCAACATTTTTCCTCAATGCTGCTCGGGGGGGCGATGAGACGGCAATCCTGAGTCTAAATGTGTAGGTGGTACTTAAGGTGATGCATAGTGGAAAAGGTCAAAGGTCAAAGGTCAAAACCATGGGAGTGGTTGTACACGCATGTGTGAACCTTCCTGAAAGAAACATTTTCTTTTACCACAAACTGCCTGTAGGTCCTGTGGCCATCCCATAATAATGTCAAACTGTCCTTTGGATGTCCTTGATGCGTGCGTTTTAAACTCTGAGGATTTCTAATATCTCTTGAGATTTTGGCCGCGTTGATTTTTTTGGGATGCTTTCTCCCGCTGTGATGTCATCACATCGGGGTCGCCCACTTTGCCCAAATTTCATTTTCACTGCATCTAAATGTTGGTGACTTCTTGTCCAAGAATTTGCTGGTTCTGTTCACGTCCAGAACCTGGTTCTGACGGGAAGTTCCCAGAAAAGTTTCCCGCCGTTCTCAGAGAATCGCTGACCTCCTTTCGGCTCAGGAGCTTCTGGCAGCTGCTCCGAAGGAACGTCCGGAAGCTCCACGTCTCCCTGAGAGGAACGGATCAGAACCCATGTGAAGATCAGAGCGCCACCTTCGGGTCTGGCTGCAGCGTTTCCTCCAGAACCCACCTGAGTGATGGCCTCCAGCTCGGCCAGAACGGCGTCCTCGTCCTCCTGAGTCAGCGCGCCGGCGAGCATCTCGTCGATTTGCTGCACAGACCACAGAGGTTAGAAGGCGGGACACTCGGACCCGACCCTCAGGTCCAAACCCGGAGGCCTTACCCGCTGGTACTCCACAGCGTCCTGGGTTTCATCCATGATCCGCTCCACCTCTTCGATGGACATCACCTGCAGCCAGGAACAGCTGATCAGCGCTCTGCGTCAGAACCTGCAGCTCACCTGGCCGCCGCGTGGCGCCGCGTGGCGCCGCTCACCTCGTGCATCTTCTTCAGACACTCGTTTCCGACCTTCAACCCGTCCAGAACCTTCTTCTCTATCTGAGCAAACTCCAGATCCTGGACCTGTAAGGCAGCAGGAAGGAGGTGGGTCAGCGTTCCTCTTCAAACAACGGCGCCGCCGGTACTCACCATCCGCTCCAGGTTGCTGATCTGGTTCTCCGTCTTCTCCAGGAGCTGGTCCTGGTACCGCTTCTTCTTCAGCAGGAGGAGAGCTTTCCTGTTGGGGTCAGGAGAAGGAAAACAGCTGAAATCTGCTTCCACGCCGGTTTTTGTGTGTTCAGCCGCGCCACAGAACCCCAGAACCGGACTCACTCCTTCTTGCCGTCCTGGAGCAGCGTCTTGGCCAGCCGCCGCTCCTTGTCCAGCTGCAGGCGGATCTTCTTCTGGTACTGCCTCAGCTTATCTCGCTGCTGCTTCAGTTGCTGAGGGGAAAGGCAGAGGTGTGAGAAGCTGGAGGACCGGTGGACCCTCCCGCCAAGAAAAAACACACGACCCCCCCGGACATAACCAACAAGACATGTTTACAGATCAAATCAATGATGTTTACATTAAAACTACAAAAAACTCATCAGAATCTGAAATCAATGAGTCAATTTATGACAAACGTCATTTGGTTTATCATCAATATTTTCATTAATTCGGTTTAAACTGTCCAAATGAACGCAGTTGTGCTGAAATGACTGGAAACGGTTCATTTTGGTCAATGACTTCATTTCCCAGAACTCCCCGCGACGCAGCGAATAGTAAGTGAAGGTTCAAGGGTGAAAGCAAATCCGAGATCTCACTACAAGGACCGAGTTTGGTGCCAGCCCGGACCTGGGATCAGACCTGGATCAGACCGACACCCCCCGCCTCCACTGTCCATCTGGACCAGCTGAAACTCCACCGAACCGCGAATATTACGCTCAGAGAAAAAGCAGACAATCAGAATCTGGACGCCTCCAATCTGGATTTATGATTTTAAAAAAACCTGTTATTTATCTCATTTAATAAATCCTGATTCCTGAAACTGTGATGTTTGTTTATGTCTGCACCCAGTATGACTATAGAATTCAGCGCAGTTCTGGTCCGGCTCAGATTTCCGGACCGTTGGGTTCGGCTGCTAGCATTAGCCGGACCTGCTAACTCCTACCAAAATGGCTTTGTCCTGCTCCGTCACGCGGGTCTGCTTCTTCTTTCCGAACAGATTTCCCATCCTGACACAGCATTCCAGCTCCCAGCCGCGGAGGAATCCGAAACCCGGTCAACATGAAACTATTTCCAGCTGCTCAGCCTTCATCCTCCGGGTACTTTGTCATCGTCCACACCCACAGCAGGAAGGACGGTGGCCCGGAGCGAACAAACCCGTCTGCGCGAAACTGCGTGTTTTGGTTTCTAATCATCTGATTTGGATCACATTCTGTTAGCTGTTTATTTGTGATGCAAACTTTACGGAAGCTTTTTTTTTTCAATAATCATAATATTGGCCATCTAGTGGTCAAAACGGCAGAACAACATTGATCAAATCAGTCCTATTGCAGTTACTTCCGCTGTCATTTCCGGTGGTTTCTTTCAAAACAAATTCATGATAGAAAATAACAGAAATTGATCTGTTTTCTTCTAATCCTAAGTAATTTTACTAAAGATTTTTGTTTAATCTAACCTTTAAATAACGTTTTTATTCATGCTTTTATGCTGGCTCCTTTTTCTTTTAACCAAAAATTCGGTTTGTTAACAAATTAAAATGTACCTTTACCTATCGGTTTACCTATAGAAGTAGCTAAAACAATATCATATCATATATGATATATTAAAAAAACGTAAATACTGTATGTTGAAGAGATTGATAATAATAGTTAAATAAGTACATGTTTTATTTTCTATATTTTAGCCGGAAAATGTGATCTTCAGATCCATAATAATGAAACAAATTATCTACTTAATTGAAATGTAAAGCCTTGTATTTTGAAATAGTGAACCAGAGGGTTGATAGTGTTGAAACTATAATAATTGAATGACATTTCATGCTTCATAGGTTAATTGGTGGCTTTAACTTGTCCCTTGGTGTGCATGCAAGTGTGTCTGGATGGACGGATGGATGGATGGATGGATGGATGGATGGATGGATGATGGATGGATGATGAATAGATGGATGATGGATGGATGGATGATGGATGGATGATGGATGGATGATGAATAGATGGATGATGGATGGATGGATGATGGATGGATGATGGATGGATGATGAATAGATGGATGATGGATGGATGGATGGATGATGGATGGATGGATGATGGATGGATGATGGATGATGGATGGATGATGGATGGATTGATGGATGATGGATGGATGGATTGATGGATGATGGATGGATGGATAATGGAGGATGATGATGGATGATGATGGATGGATGGATGGATGGATGGATGATGGATGATGGATGGATGGATAATGGATGGATGATGGATGGATGATGGATGGATGGATGATGGATGATGGATGATGGATGGATGATGGATGGATGGATGGATGATGGATGGATTGATGGATGATGGATGGATGGATTGATGGATGATGGATGGATGGATAATGGATGGATGATGGATTGATGATGGATGGATGGATGATGGATGGATGGATGATGGATGATGGATGGATGGATAATGGATGGATGATGGATGGATGATGGATGATGGATGATGGATGGATGATGGATAGATGGCTGGATGGATGGATGGATGATGGATGGATAATGGATGGATGGATGATGGATGGATGGATGGATGGATGGATGATGGATGGATGGATGGATGGATGGATGGATGGATGATGGATGGATGATGGATGGATGGATGATGGATGGATGGATGGATGGATGGATGGATGATGGATGGATGGATGGATGGATGATGGATGGATGGCTGGATGGATGGATGATGGATGGATGGATGGATGATAGATGATGGATGGATGGATGGATGATGGATGGATGATGGATGATGGATGGATGATGGATGGATGGATGGATGCTGGATGGATGGATGGATGGATGGATGATGGATGGATGGATGGATGATGGATGGATGGGTGGATGGATGGGTGGATGGATGATGGATGGATGGATGGATGATGGATGGATGGATGATGGATGGATGATGGATGATGGATGGATGATGGATGGATTGATGGATGATGGATGGATGGATTGATGGATGATGGATGGATGGATGGATGATGGATGGATGGATTGATGGATGATGGATGATGGATAATGGATGGATGATGGATTGATGATGGATGGATGGATGATGGATGGATGATGGATGGATGGATGATGGATGATGGATGATGGATGGATGATGGATGGATGGCTGGATGGATGGATGGATGATGGATGGATAATGGATGGATGGATGATGGATGGATGGCTGGATGGATGGATGGATGATGGATGGATGATGGATGGATGGATGGATGGCTGGATGGATGGATGATGGATGGATGATGGATGGATGGATGATGGATGGATGGCTGGATGGATGGATGGATGATGGATGGATGGATGGATGGATGATGGATGGATGGCTGGATGGATGGATGGATGATGGATGGATGGATGGATGATAGATGGATGGATGGATGGATGGATGGATGGATGATGGATGGATGGATGGATGGATGATGGATGGATGATGGATGGATGGATGGATGGATGATGGATGGATGATGGATGGATGGATGGATGCTGGATGGATGATGGATGGATGGTCGGGCTTCTTTTTCCAGACTGGTCCTAATATCCATGGATAAACACACTTCCTGTGTTTCTTTCAAAACAAACTTTACTTTTGTCATTTATTTAAACAGATGTTTATGTTTGTTTTTAACTGGAGTTCCTTCATTTCTATGTGTGTCACGTGGGATGACTGGATGATCTGATCCATACTGGGATCTTAATTGAACCTAAAGCACAGTGTGAGGTTCTTATCAACCGCCTGCTGCCCTCTAGTGGTCTGTTGGAGGTCTCACACCATCCAGAACCAGAACTCAAACGTTTACAGACATTTTTAGATCTAAAATAATTTTATTTACTGGATAAATATGTTTGTTTTTTTATTCTTACATTTACTGATGGATCTGTCGTTTCTGCTGACAAACTAACAAATAACGATGTTGTTTCTGGTAATTTCACAAGGTTATGTTTAGTCAAAAAAAGACAGTTAAGATAGAAAATAGAATTGAATCCTAAACGATTAAATGGATTCCCATAAATTTAAACCATTTGTTTAAAGTTATAAAAATAAAACATTTACAAAAATGCATGAATTTACTTTTGAAGAAGATTTTGGTGAACTTTGCCTTGATGAGGCCGATGTTTACGCCGCTTTGGAACAATAAAGGTCAATGATCAAAAAACTTTATTAAGTGGACCTCAAAAGATCCCATCTGTCCTGCCGGAAGACTTTTAGGGTCGGGTAGATCAGCTGTAGAAGTTCTTTGCATGCTGCAGGAGAAGTCGATCCTGAACAGAGAAACACAAACAGCACTTAGACCTTCATAGATTTGTTCAAATGAGATTGAGTCAGGAGACTAAAATCTATAGATGTAACCCAGAAAAGCAGCTGAAAGCTTCAAAACGGAACAAACTATCAGAAATCAGTTCAGAACATCCAGATGAATGGGATTCATGGGTTTTAAATGATCAGGTCCCGTTAGCAGAGATTCCTGGCCTCAGACAGATCTACCCGGTTAGATCGATGAAAATCAATCAGTTCATGGATTCATCGTGACACTTCTGGTAAAGACACCAAACATCAGACTTGTTTAGGTAGAGGGGCTGCAGGTTTGATTCCCACAGTGCAGACGAGCCTGGCTCCTTTACCCATTATGACGACAGTCCCGTTTCGATGGATGGAGGCAAAGTTGCCAGGACCCTTCCTGAAGGAAACCGCAGGATGCAGCTCAGGTTCCAAACTGAGGAAGAAGAGAAATCAGAGAGGAAGCAGAGGAGGACGCCACGACAGGGAGGGTAGATGTGTGAAGAGGGACAGAGTCCAGAACAGTTCTGACCCGCAGCCCTGCTGGACTCACACAAAGCTGGATGACATCACAGCGGGGGGGCTGACATTTCCCCCCCGTAAATCCACCAAGACACCAAAACACGCGTGTCGGGGGTGTCCAGAGGAAGTTTTGAAACTATTATGGGATGACATACGGCTTGGCAGCCATCTTGTGTCAAAGTGTGAAACGTGTTGATTTTCACGTTTCACACAATTTGGGGAAAGAAAACTTTTGTTTGAGCGACTTTCACTAAATTTCACAAACGTTCCACCAGTTTAACGACCGGCGACGTTTGGTTGACCTTTGACCTCCAGAAGAGGCAGCCGCGCTGCAGGACACGGGAACCCACCTAATTATGGGATGGTCGTTTCCAGGTGAATCAGAGCTCACCTCAGCCGGGCCAGCATGTAAATGATAACAGCATACGTCCTAGAACTGAGCCCTGTGGGACTCCGTAGCTAACTGTGCAGTGAGAGGACTGTCCACCAACAAACTGGTGCCTATACGATACTTTTTTTGTTGTCAGGAGGAAAGAACCTCCTCACACCGTCAGGGTTCTGCAGAACCTGGCGGTGTGAGGAGCGACGCCTGCCGGGTTCTGTGAAAGCTGTGGCGCCGCTGGAGGAGGTGGAGTCAGACCTGAAGCCCTGCCGGTTGGAGCGGATCAGCCCTTCCAGGTTCAGGCAGAAAGTCTTGACTATGCAGACGCAGTTGATGACGCGGAAGTTCAGGAAGCGGACGGGGAACCCGGCCTTCTGCAGGATCCGGGCGTGTCTCCTCGCCGCTTGGCGGGACTCCTCGATGCTGTGTGGGGGAAAAAAGGCGGGAAAAGATGAGACTTCCTGCGGTGAGGTCCACTGCAGCAGTTCTGGAACCGAGCTGGCACACACCTGCAGGCTGCGGTGCAGACCACCTTCCCCGTTCTGTAAATGTTGGCGGTGGTTCTGGGTTTCCGGATCCTCATGATGAGGCCTGTGTAGGTCTGACCCACAACAACGAGGTGAGGGCGGGGCCTGGAGGGCGGGGCAGCAGGCCGGCGGTGCGTTCTGGTACCTTAGGGTTGTACTGGGTGTTCCACACGGCTCTACCGATGGCTGGTAGGTCCAGTCTGCAGCCCAGGTCCACCACCGACACCACGTTCCTGCAGAACAGAACCGCGTCAGGGCGGAGCCGCAGCCGAGCTGCAGGACATGCACACCCACTTTATTTGGAGGGGGGGCAGGTCGTCTGCGCTGTCGTTTCCAGGCGAATCAGAGGTCACCGCGGCCGGGCGCGGCCCCCCCTCAGGTTTGGGCGGACGGGGGGGGTCGCTGACTCCTTAAAACACAGAAGTGAAGACTCTGGTTCGGTTTCACTGCCGACTCGTTCATGCAACCATCAATGAGAGATGAAGAACAACCAAAGTCTTCCTCACCCCCCCAAACACACAGAGACAGGAAACTGACCCCCCAGGAGGAAGAATCATAAAGACATCCACCAAAATACTGCCCTCACGTCCGATGACTCTCTTTCACCGCCGTTCCCTGCAGTCAGGGGGTTTCCAAAGCAGCGTCCTTTCAAATTAAGAGCGTGTCTTCATGAGGGACAGGAAACACTGAAAGCTTCCAAACAGACGTCCACAGAGCAGAAACTAACTCATTCATCACATGTTCACCTTTTTCTCTCAAATCCTCAGTCTGTTTCTGAAATGACGTTTTCTCACTAAAATATCTCCTTAAATGAGTCAGACTTTTCCAAAGTTTCCTCTATTAAAGGGGAATTTATTCCAATAATAGAAATGAACCGGCTTCACTGATGCTCACCCGTTTGGTTCTGACCCGGGACCTGCGGCT
Organism: Oryzias curvinotus; assembly: GCA_023969325.1. Taxonomy (NCBI): domain Eukaryota; kingdom Metazoa; phylum Chordata; class Actinopteri; order Beloniformes; family Adrianichthyidae; genus Oryzias; species Oryzias curvinotus. The sequence goes on from CM043724.1 coordinate 1,973,381, forward strand.
GGCCTTCACGCCGCTCCTCCTCTTCCTCCTTCACCTTTGGACCGGCCTGCAGACAGATCTGTGAGTGAGACCGCTCCACGGACTCTTTAGCAGCATCACCTTCAGAGCTTCTGTCTCCACAGAACCTCTGAGTCCAGAAGACGGGTCAGAACCAGAAGCACAAACCCGTCAGAGACCCAGAACCAGCAACACTTCTGCACATCAGGGACAGTCTGGGCTCCTCAGTGGGAGCATCTCAGACTCTACAGGCCTCGGTTTGGACGTCCACCCATCAAACCCACAGAACCGGACGGACGGCGTCTCGGTCCAAAAGACACACGTCAGCCGGCAGCCACAGGCAGTGCAGGCGCTCCGTTCTCACGTTTTCCACAAAATGGTGGTAGAAGCGCTCCACGGCGTGGTCGTCCATGGAGTAGAAGGCGTCAAAGCGGATTTCCATCATCCAGAAGGAAGACTCTGGTTTTTTCTCAGCTTCAGCTCGGAAGTTCAACCGTTTCCAGTCTGTTTACAGTCAAAAGGATTCTGTCGCTAGGAGACGTGGAATCAAACTAAAACACGTCTGAGGTTGGAGTTTTCATCAGGAATGTTCAGAAATCCCAGAGAAAGACGACGCAGCCGCTTGATCCTGAACACTGAGCTGAACGAAGCAAACAATCAGATGCTGCAGCTTCAGATGAAAACAACCAAAACAGAGAGAGGAGCATCAACCTGAGGCTGCGGGGCCCCTGGAGGCTGCGGGGCCCCTGGAGGCTGCGGGGCCGCTGGAGGCTGCGGGGCCCCTGGAGGCTGCGGGGCCCCTGGAGGCTGCGGGGCCCCTGGAGGCTGCGGGGCCCCTGGAGGCTGCGGGGCCCCTGGAGGCTGCGGGCCCCTGGAGGCTGCGGGGCCGCTGGAGGCTGCGGGGCCCCTGGAGGCTCCTCGTCCTCCATTGTGGCCCTTTGGCTGTGAAGAAAACGTTCACAGAAAGACGGCTTTGTGTTTGGTTAGTGGTGAAGTTTTGTCATTTAGATTTTAACGTAAAAAAACAGAAACTTACGGTAAAAGTTTTGATTTCCAATCAAACAGATGACGTTTAATGCATATATTCTGTTCTGTTACACAACAGTGTGTAGTTGCTGTTCAGAGGGAAAGTTCAAGTATGTAGATTTACAAGATTTTAAAAACCAAAGTCATAAAAATAGAAAAAAAGCCACGTTTTTTTACTGCATTTTTAAAGTATGTAAATCTGCTGCAGCTGGAGGATTTTATTCAATACAGGATGGGTTTTATTTTTATATTTAGAAAACATTTCTGTCAATATTTGAAATCTATATTTGATAAATAAATGCATTAGAGGCCACATAGACAGGAGTTGTTTGCAGCTTGCTGCGTTTAAGAAACTGAACAAAAGGTTGAAGACCCCCGCCATGGTTAAGACCCCCACCATGCTTAACTATGTAGATGTTTCATCTCATAACTGAGGAAGATGAAGGTGAGAGGCTTCCTCTGCTGTCAAAGAGGTTGATGGTTAGAATTCTGCTGCTGCAGCGTCTGGTTTCTGCTCAGAGGCACAAACTGTGTTTACATGATAGAAACCCTGGATTCACACCAACCATGTGTTTGAATTCAACTTTATTGATCCACCTGTCAGACAAAATCACAGATCAGCAAAATGAAAACCACAGCAGGTAAAACAGAGGGGAGGGGCCAAAGTCATCAAAGGAGGGGGGAGGGGGGGGCACAAGTAACCCAACGGCACCTTTTACAGCGCCACCTGTGGGACAATTGCTCTGAAACTCACAGGACCACTGATCCAGGAAGGAGTCATTGAAATGTGGGCCAGTCGTTTCTCCTCAGGTGTGACACATTCCAGCTGCTCCTCTGCTGACGGCGTCCCCCACGAACGCCACCTTTCCAGCACAGGAGGCGGGTCCATGCAGCTTCCTGGTCGCGCTGAAGCCACTTCCTGTCACCAGGCTCCAGATCGACTGAAGCGAGGATGTAAACGTGGCTGAAAGCTTTGAGGCTGATTGGAGGGTCATCGTCTGATGTCAGAGACGCCGTTCTGAGACGCCGTTCTGATGGAGCGTCCAACAAAAGAATCCACTCAATGTTGGGTTTACTCATTTATTTCTGGTTTACTCATGTTTTAGTCTACAGAGGACAGTCACCCCCCCACCTGAAAGAACAGTAGGATTGGCACCCGCGCTCCTCTGCCCCTCCAGGTCCTTTGACCTTTGACCTTAGATCTTGCGGTCCTTGAATCCAGGGAGCTCATGAGGCCGAGGCAGAGGAATGTGCCCAAAGGTATCCTGGGAGTATTTGGCGTCGGAGCTGGAGTCCCTCACTCGCTGGTACCCGTTGTTGGACTTGGCCACATAGGACGCAGGGTAGAGGGGGCGCTCCTCCACCATGCCCAGGGGCACGTGGGCAGAGGTCCAGGCCAAGCGCGGGAAGGGGCGGCTGGGGCGGAGGCGCCACGCGTTGGCGAGGATGCGGCCGGTTTCAGCGTCCCGCCCGCTGCCATCAGGAGACTTCCCACCAGAACTCACGGAGCTGGACTCAACAGAACCAGGATCCTCCCCGGAGTAGCCGGACCGCGGGTCGTAGTGTGAAGCTGAACCGCGCCGACCTGGAATGACCTTCTGACGCTGAAGCACATGGAAGCTGCAGTGGAGAAACGCTGGAGGACAAACTCACCTTTCCTCAGAGAACTCACAGCACAGCTGAGGAGCACGGAGACGGCCAGGATCCTGCTTCCACAGAGAAACAGTCCCATCAAACACCACAATAAAAGCACAGCCTACCAAAATAAGAGCCAACAGGTCACCTGAAAGCCCCGTGGAGCAGCATCTTCACAGCAGCCTGGTGGGAGGAGCTTTGAGCAGAACTTCCTGTCTGTCTGCAGCTGAACTTAAAGTCTGACATCCATCAGAGCAACGAGCCTCACCTGAGGCCCAGCAGCTCACGGTGCCTTCAGGTTCCCCCGGAAACTGAAGCTCTTAGAGGCTGCAGGTGAGCGAAGCTGAAGTCAAGTCAGTGGATGCAGCACCAGCAGAACCTCCTGACACCAGCAGAACTTCTGACACCAGCAGAACCTCCTGACACCAGCAGAACCTCCTGACACCAGCAGAACCTCCTGACACCAGCAGAACTTCTGACACCAGCAGAACCTCCTGACACCAGCAGAACCTTCTGACACCAGCAGAACCTTCTGACACCAGCAGAACCTCCTGACACCAGCAGAACCTCCTGACACCAGCAGAACTTCTGACACCAGCAGAACCTCCTGACACCAGCAGAACCTCCTGACACCAGCAGAACCTCCTGACACCAGCAGAACTTCTGACACCAGCAGAACCTCCTGACACCAGCAGAACCTCCTGACACCAGCAGAACCTCCTGACACCAGCAGAACTTCTGACACCAGCAGAACTTCTGACACCAGCAGAACCTCCTGACACCAGCAGAACCTCCTGACACCAGCAGAACTTCTGACACCAGCAGAACCTCTGACACCAGCAGAACTTCTGACACCAGCAGAACCTCCTGACACCAGCAGAACCTCCTGACACCAGCAGAACTTCTGACACCAGCAGAACCTCTGACACCAGCAGAACCTTCTGACACCAGCAGAACCTCCTGACACCAGCAGAACCTCCTGACACCAGCAGAACTTCTGACACCAGCAGAACCTCCTGACAACAGCAGAACTTCCTGACACCAGCAGAACTTCTGACACCAGCAGAACCTCCTGACACCAGCAGAACCTCCTGACACCAGCAGAACTTCTGACACCAGCAGAACCTCTGACACCAGCAGAACTTCTGACACCAGCAGAACTCCTGACACCAGCAGAACCTCCTGACACCAGCAGAACTCCTGACACCAGCAGAACCTTCTGACACCAGCAGAACCTCCTGACACCAGCAGAACCTTCTGACACCAGCAGAACCTCCTGACACCAGCAGAACTTCCTGACACCAGCAGAACCTCCTGACACCAGCAGAACCTTCTGACACCAGCAGAACCTCCTGACACCAGCAGAACTTCCTGACACCAGCAGAACTTCTGACACCAGCAGAACCTTCTGACACCAGCAGAACCTCCTGACACCAGCAGAACTTCCTGACACCAGCAGAACTTCTGACACCAGCAGAACCTCCTGACACCAGCAGAACCTCCTGACACCAGCAGAACTTCTGACACCAGCAGAACTTCTGACACCAGCAGAACTCCTGACACCAGCAGAACCTCCTGACACCAGCAGAACCTTCTGACACCAGCAGAACTTCTGACACCAGCAGAACTTCCTGACACCAGCAGAACCTCCTGACACCAGCAGAACCTTCTGACACCAGCAGAACTTCTGACACCAACAGAACCTTCTGACACCAGCAGAACCTCCTGACACCAGCAGAACTTCTGACACCAGCAGAACCTTCTGACACCAGCAGAACTTCTGACACCAGCAGAACCTTCTGACACCAGCAGAACCTCCTGACACCAGCAGAACCTTCTGACACCAGCAGAACTTCTGACACCAGCAGAACCTTCTGACACCAGCAGAACCTCCTGACACCAGCAGAACTTTCTGACACCAGCAGAACCTTCTGACACCAGCAGAACTTCTGACACCAGCAGAACCTCCTGACACCAGCAGAACTTCTGACACCAGCAGAACTTCTGACACCAGCAGAACCTCCTGACACCAGCAGAACCTCCTGACACCAGCAGAACCTCCTGACACCAGCAGAACCTCCTGACACCAGCAGAACTTCCTGACACCAGCAGAACCTCCTGACACCAGCAGAACCTTCTGACACCACCAGAACTTCTGACACCAGCAGAACTCCTGACACCAGCAGAACCTCCTGACACCAGCAGAACCTCCTGACACCAGCAGAACCTCCTGACACCAACAGAACCTCCTGACACCAGCAGAACCTCCTGACACCAGCAGAACCTCCTGACACCAGCAGAACTTCCTGACACCAGCAGAACCTCCTGACACCAGCAGAACCTTCTGACACCAGCAGAACCTTCTGACACCAGCAGAACTTCTGACACCAGCAGAACCTCCTGACACCAGCAGAACTTCTGACACCAGCAGAACTTCTGACACCAGCAGAACCTCCTGACACCAGCAGAACCTCCTGACACCAACAGAACCTCCTGACACCAGCAGAACCTTCTGACACCAGCAGAACTTCTGACACCAGCAGAACCTTCTGACACCAGCAGAACCTTCTGACACCAGCAGAACTTCTGACACCAGCAGAACCTCCTGACACCAGCAGAACTTCTGACACCAGCAGAACTTCTGACACCAGCAGAACCTCCTGACACCAGCAGAACCTCCTGACACCAACAGAACCTCCTGACACCAGCAGAACCTCCTGACACCAGCAGAACCTCCTGACACCAGCAGAACTTCCTGACACCAGCAGAACTTCCTGACACCAGCAGAACCTCCTGACACCAGCAGAACTTCCTGACACCAGCAGAACCTCCTGACACCAGCAGAACTTCTGACACCAACAGAACCTCCTGACACCAGCAGAACTTCCTTACACCAGCAGAACCTCCTGACACCAGCAGAACCTCCTGACACCAGCAGAACTTCTGACACCAACAGAACCTCCTGACACCAGCAGAACTTCCTTACACCAGCAGAACCTCCTGACACCAGCAGAACCTTCTGACACCAGCAGAACCTTCTGACACCAGCAGAACCTCCTGACACCAGCAGAACCTCCTGACACCAGCAGAACCTTCTGACACCAGCAGAACTTCTGACACCAGCAGAACCTTCTGACACCAGCAGAACCTCCTGACACCAGCAGAACTTTCTGACACCAGCAGAACCTTCTGACACCAGCAGAACCTTCTGACACCAGCAGAACTTCTGACACCAGCAGAACCTCCTGACACCAGCAGAACTTCTGACACCAGCAGAACTTCTGACACCAGCAGAACCTCCTGACACCAACAGAACCTCCTGACACCAGCAGAACCTCCTGACACCAGCAGAACCTCCTGACACCAGCAGAACCTCCTGACACCAGCAGAACTTCCTGACACCAGCAGAACCTTCTGACACCACCAGAACTTCTGACACCAGCAGAACCTTCTGACACCAGCAGAACTTCTGACACCAGCAGAACCTCCTGACACCAGCAGAACTTCTGACACCAGCAGAACTTCTGACACCAGCAGAACCTCCTGACACCAGCAGAACCTCCTGACACCAACAGAACCTCCTGACACCAGCAGAACCTTCTGACACCAGCAGAACTTCTGACACCAGCAGAACCTTCTGACACCAGCAGAACCTTCTGACACCAGCAGAACTTCTGACACCAGCAGAACCTCCTGACACCAGCAGAACTTCTGACACCAGCAGAACTTCTGACACCAGCAGAACCTCCTGACACCAGCAGAACCTCCTGACACCAGCAGAACCTCCTGACACCAGCAGAACTTCCTGACACCAGCAGAACCTTCTGACACCAGCAGAACCTTCTGACACCACCAGAACTTCTGACACCAGCAGAACTCCTGACACCAGCAGAACCTCCTGACACCAGCAGAACCTCCTGACACCAGCAGAACTTCTGACACCAACAGAACCTCCTGACACCAGCAGAACTTCCTGACACCAGCAGAACCTCCTGACACCAGCAGAACCTTCTGACACCAGCAGAACCTTCTGACACCAGCAGAACCTCCTGACACCAGCAGAACCTCCTGACACCAGCAGAACTTCCTGACACCAGCAGAACCTTCTGACACCAGCAGAACCTCCTGACACCAGCAGAACCTTCTGACACCAGCAGAACCTCCTGACACCAGCAGAACCTCCTGACACCAGCAGAACCTTCTGACACCAGCAGAACTTCCTGACACCAGCAGAACCTCCTGACACCAGCAGAACTTCTGACACCAACAGAACCTCCTGACACCAGCAGAACCTTCTGACACCAGCAGAACCTCCTGACACCAGCAGAACCTCCTGACACCACCAGAACTTCTGACACCAGCAGAACCTCCTGACACCAGCAGAACCTCCTGACACCAGCAGAACCTTCTGACACCAGCAGAACTTCCTGACACCAGCAGAACCTCCTGACACCAGCAGAACTTCTGACACCAACAGAACCTCCTGACACCAGCAGAACCTTCTGACACCAGCAGAACCTCCTGACACCACCAGAACTTCTGACACCAGCAGAACCTCCTGACACCAGCAGAACCTCCTGACACCAGCAGAACCTTCTGACACCAGCAGAACCTTCTGACACCAGCAGAACCTTCTGGAAAAGGACGCTTGGATCTTCAGGAAAATCCTTCCTGGTTAGAATTCAACCAAAACATTCAAAGTTCTAAACTGAGACTGGGTCGGGCTTCTGACCCAAAAACGATGACGCTGCAGGAACCTCAGTCCAGAACCTCCTGCAGGGGGGTGGGGGGGGTGAAGATGGTTTCTCCTCCTTCACGCTGAGGAGGTCCGACAGGAGTGGAGGGATGTTCACTGACCTGTGAGTCTCATTTGTGGGACGCTTGTCGGTTTCTCCGGTTCCGGATCGTGTTCCTCTTTTTTTTTCCGTGTCAGCGGCAGCAGACCCCCCCGCTCAGCTGTTTTTGGAGGAGGGGGGCCTCCTTCATGTCTGGACGCCGTGGAGTCGCCTCCTCTGAGCTCTAACGAGGTCTGAGGCCTCCAGCAGAGATGGGATGTGACAGGTCCTGGCCTCTTCCTCTGGATGTTTGGTCCTCCCTCTTCCTCCTCTCCAGCTTCATTTACTCTCCTCCTCCGTTTGCAGCCCCCCCCCCCCCCTCTGTATGTCCTCATTTCCCTCCTCCTCCTCCTTCATTCGCCGCCTGAGGTCTCCAGCCAATGAGGGCCCCTGCCCCTCGTCTTCCTCCTCGTCTCCGGTCTGGTTCCATCATTTCAGGATGTCTGAGAAAAGGTTCTGCCAGGAAGACGACTGCTCCTCCCTTCTGTCCCGGCTCGGTTCTGACTCCCCCCGGCCTCGGATCAAGTATGGAGGGATGTTCTGCAACGTGGAGGGGGCGTTCGAGAACAAGACGCTGAACTTTGAGTCGTTCAGTCCTCAAACGCAGCGCCGCCGAACCACCCGGAGCCGGACGGAGGGCCCCGATGGAGGAGACGCGGGGCGAGGAGCAGGGGGAGCAGGGGGAGGAGGAGGAGGAGGAGGAGGACGCACAGTGGTGTTTCCCTCCGGACTCGCCCGAGAAAACTACAGCAGGAGAGAAGCAGGAGTAAGAGGCTTTTCTAACTGTGTCTCCATGCAGGAGGAGCTCCCACCTCCTGCCTCACCTCCTCTTCATCTCCAAAGCGGAGCTGGATCCTCCTTGTCTTTGTCTTCTCCCTCGTGTCCTTTCACCTCCTCCTCTCTGTCCACCTCCCCCTTTCTCCTTTTTACTCCTCACATCTTCATCGATCTTCTCGCTTCAACCTGATTCTTTCCAAACTCTGGAAGAACCGTCGTTCGACGTCAGCAGGAGGAAGAGGAGGGGAGCTGTGAGGAGCAGAGGAGGTCAGAGAAGATCCAAGGCTCCAGACTGAGCCGGTAGAGGAAATGAAACATGGATCAGAACCGTGGGGCCCTTCAGGGGGGTGGGGGGTCTCAGAAACGTTGACTCCTCCTCTAAAGGAAGGAACAGGTTAAGACCACCAACAGAACCAGAGGCTCGGTCCGGACGATGCCTCCGGATGCAGCCGTGGATGAGAAGAAGAGGAGGAGGAGGAGGGAGGAAGCCCCCCCCCCCCCCCCGTTCCCTGCTTCATCTGGAAAGTTCTGCACATCTCAGTCTGACTTCTTGGAGAATCAGAGATGTTCTGGTTCTGGTTCTGGCGGCTTCACTTCAGCGGGTCCGGTTTCAGGTGGGAGGGGTTTGGTGGGTGTGGGGGTCTGATCCGGATCACTTCAGATGTTTAGAACTCCCAAAGCATCAGGTCACAGGTGGGAAGGAGGGGCTGGAGTTTAGCTCCTCCCACAAAGGGAGGAAACGGTCATTTCCTGGATCTTTGAAAATAAAATCCATGATTTGATCTTTTCTGGAGGAGGAAGAGGAGGAGCTCTGTGAATCCAGAGCTTCATCTCTTCTTCAGCCTAAGAGGAGTTTCCGCTTTCTCCTCCTCCTCCTCCTCAGCATCCACGGATCAGCATCCTCAGCTTTATTCTGAAGCTCCACCCCGGAAGTGGAGTGCGTGCGCGTTTTCAGCTGCGTGACGTGGAATGGTGACAGGAACAATAGCTGATCGCGCGCGCGTGACCGCATCAATCCACTGATACCAGATCGATCAGGATGTCCTTCCCGCCCAAGAAGAGCAGCTCCCGCCCCGCGGTAAGTCGAACCGGACCGGGACCGGGAGGAGCGGCCGCGTGCCGGGATGCTGCAGCTCCGCCCGTCTGCCGCTGCGCCGGAAACGGGCCGAACCGATCCGTGCGGGGCGGCAGCTGAGGGAGAAAGAAGGTTCTGCAGGGGTGACCCGGTCCACTGCGTGCTGCGTTCAGGGACGCTCAGTCAGCGGAATCTGGGTCAGCTGGGGATCAGGTGGAGCCGGCAGAACTCCAGAGGACCCGAACCGAACCCTCACCTCAGTGTCTGAGTCAGACCTCGGTGTCGAACCGAATCACGTTGTAGTTCGGTTCCAAAGATGAAGGTTAAACCGATTCAAACAGAATCTAACTTCATTTAGACGGTTCTCATACATACCCGTCCAGAACTGATCCAGAACTGGTCTGAAGTTTAATCAGTGATAATAATCAATGTGTTTGATATCAAACCCGGAACCACAGTTCTGGGTCAGCAGATCCGATCCGCTGCTGTCAGAACTCCAGACTGATCCCGGGGCGTGTCCACCATCCAGATGCTAGAAGAGTCTGGTTTGGAGGAACTGCAGAATCAGAACCGGGCCTGGTTCTGACTGCGGTACCGAGAGCTTAAACACTTGATAAAAAAGTCAGGATAAAGTGACTAAAACGATGAAACATCTGCAGGTCAGAAACTCTGTGACTTCACATGAACTGGGTTTTTGGAGTTTCTGGTTCTGGTCCGCTGAACTGGACCTCTACTGCATTCATCAGAGCAGCTCATGCTGACCTTCTCTAGGACCAGCGGCTCACGGGTCCAGCAGAACCTCTGCTGAAGGCGAAGGACCTTTGATCAGATTACCGGACCTCTGAGGAGAACCTGCCGGGTTCTGGTTCTCCTCCGCCTCCACGGCCTCTGAACGGGTTCTGCTCCTGATTGACCCAGAATCCTCCGTCTGTTTCCAGGGCGACCGTCTGATCATCAAAGGAGGGAAGATCGTCAACGACGACCAGTCGTTCTACGCCGACGTCTACGTGGAGGACGGCACCATCAAGTAGGCGTGGCCTCCTGCCGCCGTTGGGGCGTCGGTTCCCGTGTCTGAGCTTCTCTTTGTGCCTCGCAGGCAGATTGGGGAGAATCTGATCGTCCCGCCTGACGTGAAGACGGTGGACGCCTACGGTCAGCTGGTCATCCCCGGAGGAATCGACGCCAACACCAACCTGCACACCCCGCAGAGGGGGATGAGCCCGGTGGACGACTTCTACCAGGGAACCAGGGCGGCGCTCTCCGGAGGAACCACCACCATCAGTTAGTGGTCATGCGCCCGTCGCCACGCCGCCGTGTGCCGGCGGGAACCGCTGACCGGCTCCTGTCTCTGCAGTGGACCACGTGCTGGTGGAGCCGGGCAGCAGCCTGCTGGCCGTGTTCGATCAGATGAAGGAGGCGGCGGAGCAGACGGCGTGCTGCGACTTCTCCCTGCACCTGGACATCGCCCGCTGGCACGACGGGCTCTCCGAGGAGCTGGAGACGCTCGTCAAAGACAAAGGTTCCTCCCGTGGCACAGAACCGGAACCCAGTTCAGTCTGGTTCTGCAGTCCAAGTTTCACTGAGAAATGACGTCCCAGCCGCATTTCTCACCTGCTGTCTGCAGGTCGAAGTGAGCTCCTTCACAAAACGCAGGCGTGTCGCACGGATGTGACATGTTTTAACCCTTCAAATCCTGCAGACTGCACATGGAGCCGTCAGTGCTGTCCACGTGACACGTGCACGCTCCTCGCTGCAGCCTGACTTTCAGGAAGGAGGAAATGAGCCAATCAGTGTGTAGTTTGTGTGAACGTCCACTTACGGATCACGTGCACGCCCTCTGCGTGCAGCACAGTAAGGAGGCGGTATCACACCTCCCTGACGACTAGAGCGTGGCGTAAGGACGCTGTACCACAGCATCACCTGTGCATCATACGTGTGTGGAACTACCATTATCACTATGAATACCTCATGATTCGCTTAAAACACACACGGCACAATGGTACGATCCATCTCCATGACGTCCCTTAACGTGGTCACGTGCAGCTGTGCCCCCCTAAAGATGCCGCCGCTCCGGTCCACGGTCCTCTTCTAGACCCAGACAACCTAAAAACACCCAGAGCCCGTGCAGGGCGACCCGCCACACGCGTGCACAGGACGCAGGCCTTACATACTACCAGCATACGATAAAAGTAGAAAAATTGCATTTCCTGTAGAAATAAAAGTGGAAAAGTCCAGAACCTCTAGTTTGACGTCGAACGTCCAGAAACCATAAAGAAACCTGAGAAAAGCTCTGAACATGTGACTCTGATTACCTGGTTGCCGGGTAGATTACTCCGTTTGAAATCATGCTTCGTTTTCTGGACGTGCACCCAGAGATCAAAGAGACGAGTTTATCGCTGTTTTCATGGGATTTCCCGCCAAAGCAAACGTCTGATCGCTGTAACCGTCTGTCACGAGGAGTCATGACGTGTCAAGCTGCTTCAGCTCCAGAAACGCGGGATTCAAACCCGCGGGAAGCTCCAGGTGAGCGTACTGACTGCTGCTCTTCGTTCCAGGTGTGAACTCCTTCCTCCTCTTCATGGCCTACAAGGACAAATACCAGAGCTCCGACTCTCAGGTTGGTTGTGTTTATGCTGTTTGTTGTAGCTGTAGCTGGAGTTTCATCTCGTCTTGTTCCTGTTTTGCAGCTCTATGAGGCGTTCGGGGTCCTCCGGGATCTTGGTGCCATTGCACAGGTCCATGCGGAAAATGGGGACATCATTGATGAGGTAATGCAGACTGACCAATCAAACAGAGGCTTGGACACGCAAGGACTCCGGTTTTTGTGGCGGACCTGCGTTCTCTGGTTCCTCCACCTGCTCCTCTCATGTTTCAGGAGCAGAGAAAAGTCCTCAGTCTTGGTATCACCGGTCCAGAAGGACACGCCTTGTCTCATCCTGAGGAGGTACAGACCTGAAGGGCGGGGCTTGTTGTGGAGGGGTCTTCACGTTGCCAACGCTGTGTTTGATGTGTGTTTCAGGTGGAGACTGAGGCCGTGTACCGCGCCATCACCGTCGCCAAACAGGCCAACTGTCCGCTCTACATCACCAAGGTGATGAGCAAATCCGCCGCCGACGTGATCGCCAAGGCCAGGAAAAAAGGTGACGCCCCACACCTCCTCGTGTTCTACCCCAGCGAGAAGGCCCCTGAAGGTGATGGTTTCTGTCCACAGGTATGGTTGTGTACGGGGAGCCAATCACAGCCAGTCTTGCTACAGACGGCTCCCATTATTGGTCCAAGGACTGGGCCACGGCGGCCGCCTTCGTCATGAGCCCGCCCCTCAATCCGGACCCTTCAACCCCGCAGTATCTGACCTCCCTGCTGGCCTGGTGAGTGTTTGCGCCTCCGTCAGCCGCTCCCAGCGGAGACTGACTGCTGTCCGCCCTGCAGCGGAGACCTCCAGGTGACCTCCAGCGCTCAGGCCAGCTTCTCCACGGCACAGAAGGCCGTCGGCAAGGACGACTTCACCCTGATCCCTGAAGGAACCAACGGCATTGAGGAGAGGATGGCGGTGGTCTGGGACAGAGCTGTGGTAGGTCCTCATTGACGGTTGGTGCCAGCGTGAGCGGAGCGAACAGAGCTGACAGAGCCACGAAAATGACGGAACACTCATTCTGTTTGTTTGTCTTTCCAGTTTTCTGGGAAAATGGATGAGAACGAGTTTGTGGCCGTGACGAGCACCAATGCTGCAAAGCTCTTCAACATGTACCCCCGCAAAGGTACCGGCTCAGCGTCCCGGTGGACGGAAGCAGCTCTGCTCGTTCCTGTGAGGGTTTGGCCGAACGCCGTCCTCAGACGTGTGTCCTCTGCCTTTAGGACGCATCGCTGTCGGATCCGATGCCGACATCGTCGTCTGGAACCCCAAGGAGACGCGAACCGTTTCTGCAAAGACTCACAACCTGGTAAGGCGTCTGCTGCACGAACACCGACGTGAGGACGGACGTTTGAAACCTGAAGGAACCTTTGTGGGACAAACTCTTTGACCAAAGTTGCCGGAATAACAAGTTTTTTTTACCTAAAACAAAAGACACTTGGAATACTTTTGCTTATTTTGTGTTAGACAATAGAAATTCAATACATTTAGGAGAAAATAATCACCGGGTTCCGGTTCCGGTCCATCACAGGTAACAGTCGTCTCCTCCAACCGTCCCCCGTCCTCCATGGGGCGTTTAGTGTTGAAAGGGCAACATTTGGTGCTTCCGTGTGTCGGTTTGGACCATGCATCAAATGTATGTGACTAAAGCGTCACCCGGTCTTCTGGAGAATCTCAGCAGGTTGATTAAAGAGCAGAGCGATCTGAGGTCTCCTTCCAGCTACTCCTGGTCTGATCTCTGTCCACAGACTCTGGAGGTCAACATCCTGGAGGGTTTGGAGTTCCGAGGCGTTCCGGCTGTGGTGATCAGCGGCGGACGCGTGGTTCTCGAAAACGGTCAGCTGAACGTGACTGAGGGTTCTGGACGCTTTATTCCAAGAAAGGCGTTCCCTGACGCCGTCTACAAGAGGATCAAGGCCCGCAGTAAGGTAAGGCGTGGGCAGAACGGCTGACAGTCCTCAGGTTGGGTTCTCCCATCCATCCTCTGTGACTTCATGATCTTTGTTCTCCTCGTCAGATGGCGGAGACCCGCGGCGTCCCCCGCGGAAGCTACGATGGTCCAGTCCATGATGTCACCAGCATGATGAAATCTGTACCCCCAACTCCAACCAGCAGGGGGCCTCCCTGTCCTAAGACCCAGGCAGGCCTCCGAAACCTCCACCAGTCCGGATTCACCCTGGCAGGTACGGCGTCTGCCGGTTTAGATCCGCCCATCGCCGTGACGTTTGCCTTTGATCGTGCAAGTTCTGCTCTTCTGATTCTGCCCAGGATCTCAGATTGACGACCACATACCGCGCCGCTCCGCTCAGAGGATCGTGGCGCCCCCTGGAGGAAGATCCAACATTACATCATTATCTTAAAATAGGAAAAATGAAATCGTCTCAGTCCGACGACCACTTTCTGATCGACTAGTTCTTCATCCTGGTCCTTCATTCACTTTAGTCTTCATTTCCCATCATCCTTCAGAGGTCCGTACTCGTTTCTGTCCTCCAGCTGAACCTGCAGCTCATCTGGTCCCTGAGGGGAAGCAGTCCTCTAAACCCAAAAGATAACGTGTTCTGCAGTCGGACAGCATCGGTCACTAACATCTACAACTGTGTGGAGCCAGACATACACAACCACAGCTAGCAGCACAGAACAACCCCTCAGGGATTTACGACGTCCGACTGCAGGAACATCAGTACAGATTCAAACCTACAAACACAGCAGCTCTAGTTTAGATCCAACCGTCTTGGTCTTTTATTCTAATTTCATTACGCTTTGTTCACGCTGAGCTCAGCAACGCGCGTTCCACTTCCTGTAAAAAACTGAAGTAAACACGCAAATATTTAAAGCTCACGTTCACGTGTCGCTACGCTGGTCTTTAAGAGCGTTTTCAGGCTCCTCCTACAAAATGCAAAACTCAGATTTGGCAGTGACGTATGGATGGCGTCTTTTTTCAGGTCATGGAAAACCGACAGTTTGAAAATTGATCACGGAGGAGAAATGAACAACTGCGGTTTGTGCCGGACCAGAATTCTACAACTTTCACTGATCGGAATAGAGCTGTGAGAGAAAAAGTCTGCAGCAGATTCACCAGATTTAGACGCTTCAACAACCAAGACTCTACTGACTGTAGGTCCATGTGCAGGGATCAGGTAGACTCTACCGACTGTAGGTCCATGTGCAGGGATCAGGTAGACTCTACCGACTGTGGGTCCATGTGCAGGGATCAGGTAGACTCTACCGACTGTAGGTCCATGTGCAGGGATCAGGTAGACTCTACTGACTGTGGGTCCATGTGCAGGGATCAGGTAGACTCTACCGACTGTAGGTCCATGTGCAGGGATCAGGTAGACTCTACCGACTGTAGGTCCATGTGCAGGGATCAGGTAGACTCTACTGACTGTAGGTCCATGCGCAGGGATCAGGTAGACTCTACTGACTGTAGGTCCATGCGCAGGGATCAGGTAGCGACAGTGTGGACACCATGATGCTAACAGCGCATTCATGAACGCCCGGCGTGAACGCAGCGTTGGAGCTGGGCTCCAGTTCCCTCCTCCCGTTGTTGCCACGTCAACCATTTGCCTTTGATAAGCTCCCATCATGTCGTTTCATAGCAGACAAGCACAAACTCAGCTCCTGGACAGAGGTGTGCTGATCCGACAGGTTCTGTTGGTGTTCATGGTAGAACCCTTTTTTTAAAGGTTTACTCTGAATGTTATGAAGTATCCGAGTATCGTTATCTGGAATGCATCAACGCCTGACCCTGAAGCTTCATCCTTCTTCACCTGCTAGTCTCTACAGACCATAGTCTTCACTTCCTTTGATTCTTTGACAGTAGCAGAGCTGTAGGCGGTCGTGTAGCACCAGTGCAGCCCCATGCTGGCTTTACTTTTGAACTGCTGCTGTTTTTTTGTGAATATTTTCAGCTGTTTTTAGATCAAACGTGCTCTTAGTTCCAGAATTCGGCTGAATTTCACTCCGATTCAATCGTCCTTAGACCTTATGTCCACTGACGGTGCATGGTGCTAACAGATAGAGGGACCTATCAAAGCCACGCCTCTTGTGCAGTGATTTGACCACGCCCCCAGAGGTGTGCAACATCCAACTGCCTTCTGCTCCGAGACATGATGCTAACATGCTGCGGGTCACTGCACATGCTCAGTGGTGTGCCGGCAATAGCGGTGAAGGGCTTTTACTTTTACTGACGCTGTGATTCGGTTTAAAGTGCACTAACTGACTCCGACACACTGGGGGCGCTGTTTGGCATCCTTCCCCATCTATGACTGAAATCAGGCGGTAACCACCAGCCTCCAACGACGGGATCCGACCTGTGATGTCACAGCACCATCCCACCGCCAGGCGGGACTTTTAGTTTTTAAATGATTTGTAAAGTATTCATGATCATTTTGTATTTTTTACACTTTTTGTATCCTGCTTGTATAGAGAAACAGTGTTAGCGTCGTCGTTAGCGTCACTGGGCGTGTATCAAAGATGGGCTGTGGTGAAGAAGACGCCGCCTGGAGGTGCAGTTCCACACGTGACCACTAGTTGCATCATGTAGTTACTGAAAAAAGTGGCGTGACCATTGGACTGTGGCGTGTTTAATCTGAGCCAGTGTGTGTAAAGGTTTAGGAGGGGGCGTGGCTTCCTGTGTAATTTCATAATGCCATCCAGCAGATCTGGATAAATGTTAATGGAGGACTTTTGATTTGCCTTAAATGTACATTTCAACTGAAATAGAAAAGGAATCCGAGCCGAGAAGCTGCTAACTTTCATGTTTGCAAATGAGTAAACCCTCTGTGTGTGGAGCTCGTGAATTCTGCTTTGCAGAAAGATTTAGAATCTGAAGCCAAAACCTAAACTATTGTAGATTTTTTAAAACATTTTGATAAAAATATGGTTTTAAATGTATAATTGTTGAGCCGAGCGTTGGTTAAACCAAAGCGCCACGTCCAGCATCTGTTACTCATTTTGAACCTCTTTACATTCAGTCGGCTTCACTAAGCTGTGACCCCCCCCCACTAGCATTAACCCTTTGGCCTCCCCAGCAAAAATGAGCCTCTAAGAGTCAAAAGACTCTAAACTGAAACGGCAGATTCGGTGACGGCAGTCCTTTGGTCGTCATGACAACGTCCATCTTTGGTACCGTCAGCGGGTGGTGTGGTTCATAGATTGTGGTTTTTGGTGTTTGTGCAGCTCACAGCAGCCATGTTCGTGTCTAACTCTGCAGACGAAGGTCACTGAAGGTCACGTCCTCTGTATCTCACATCTAGACTGATTCCACTCTAGCGGGTTAACTGCATTAGCATTGTTAGTATTAACTCGGGTTATCTACTAGAGTTTAGCCCAACTCAGTTTCCTGTAGCGGACTTAGCTTGTCTAGAGCATCGGACTGGATTTGAACCGACATCTTTGCACCCGGCCTAGCCGAGGTGGAGTTAGCCCGCGGGTTTAGGCACCAACATGGCGGCTGCGTTCTGATCCGTTTCTGGTCGTGTCTCCGTTCTCTCAGATGCTTTGAAACCTTGAACTGAAGAAGAAAAAAAAAAAGTCCTGCGTGCACGGTGACCACGCTCTCATCTACGTGGAGGTGCATGGGTGGGTTTCCATGGTAACCGTTGTTCCTGTGGTGAGAGTTGCATGAATAAAGTGAAGAGAAAAACAACAGAGTGAGACATCTGTTCTTTCTAAACCAGAGAAAAAACACCTGATGATCTTCATCTTCAATTTGCTCCTTAGCAAAAAGTACTACACTAAAAGTTTATTTTACTACGTATACCTGAGTATAAGAATAGTACAGCACCATGTATGTATAGTGTAGGACGAATTCTAACTGAATACTTCTTTATTCTAAATTATATATCTATACTATTTACTAAATTGGAAGATTTTAGGTTTACAATAAAGTGAATAAAAAGTAAACTGTCTTGCTTTCAGCATAAAGTACACTTGTAGTACTACTTTTTGCTGAGGCATGACTTAAACTTTTTACATTTTTTATCTACTTCTATCAACTACAGTCTTTAAATAATCACAACGACCTACACATGTTTGCAGAGGCAGTTTATTAGCATCAGGGGTAATCAGATTTGTTTGGTGCTGTTCCAGCTTCCACTCCTGTTTTATTCTGTAGGGGTTCGGGAGGAAGGCTTCACCTTCACCTTCATCTTCTGGATCTTTACTGCTCAGAGTTCATGGAACAGATATGATTTTTTTCATATTTAGTTTGTCCAAAACTTTCACTGTAAAAAAGCTTTTATTTTCCAGGGAACGAACAGGTGAGGCTTTTATTGTGAAGGCAATAAAGGTGAAAGCGCGGAGGGATATCTTCAAACGATGCAAACCGGAACCTGCTGGACCACCGGGCGTCTTTTGCGATAATTCTGTTGATTTATTGACGTAAACTATGGCGGCGGTGAGGTCTCCTGGACCGGTTCTGTTCGGCTGCTGAAGGGCGGGAAGCTCGGAGTTCACATGAACCCGGAACTCCGGCTCGTAAATCAATCCCGGCTCTTAGCGGCCGGCATGCTCCGCGTGTCTGCGCCGGCGCAGCGGCGCCTGTTGGCGGGTCTGAGCCTGCTCCTGGCCCGTCTGTGCTGCTGCTCTGCGGCGGCTCCCAACGTCCCGGACATCGCCGTCTACTTCGGAACCAAGACCCGCTACGAGGAGGTGAACCGGCACCTCCTGCGCGACGTTCTGGCGGTGAACGCGTCCGTCCTGAAGCCCCCGCCCACCGAGCGCTGCTCTCCGGTCCACCTGACCGCCGTCATACGGCACGGCAGCCGGTACCCGACCGTGAAGAACGTCCGCAGGATCAACAGGCTGAGCGAACTGGTTCCGGACCGAGGCCTCCCGAGCCCCGGGCGGCTGGCTGCTGGACCTCCAGAGCCGCTGGGAGACGTGGTACACCGAGGACATGGATGGTGAGCCTCCGCAGTGGTGAATATAGTCCCTCAGGTCAGAGGTTTCTATTGAAACTTTAAAGATTCTTTTACTAAATCAGAGAAACATTTATACACACAAACACTTGAACTGAGTCATATTTCTGAATAGAATCCTTTTCATTTTCAAAGCTTTTCCTGTTTAGTGTTTTATTTCTGATATGGAAGCATTGAGGCTCATTGAGGTTCATGCAGGTGATCAGGTCTGCCTCAGGTGACGATGACTCCTCCTCCTCCTCCTCAGGTCAGCTGGTGACGAAGGGCAGGGAGGAGCTCCAGCAGCTGGCGCGGCGTCTGGCCTCCTTGTTTCCGTCTCTGCTGTCGGAGGAGAACGTGAGGAAGAGGAGGGTGAGCTTCGTGAGCAGCTCCAAGCATCGCTGTGTGAGCAGCGTGGAGGCGTTTCAGGAGGGGCTGTGGCAGCACTGGGGTCCCAGCGGTGAGGCCAGGGGCATTCTGGGAGATGTGGTTTCGCGCGTCGGGCTGTTGTTCTGACGTTTGACGTGTTGGTAGGCGACACTCCGGACTACAGCCACCGGGTGGAGGACGAGCTGATGCGCTTCTTTGAGCGTTGCCGCGGTTTCGTGGAGGGGGTGGAGAACAACCGGACGGCGCTGCTGGAGGTGGAGAAGTTCAAACACGGGGAGCAGATGGAGGCCGTGAGGAGGAGGATTGCTGAGATGCTGGGACTCCCGTTCCAGCGCCTCACTCCAGGTCGGACTACAACTCCCAGCATGCATTTCTGAGCAGACGCGGCCGTTTCAGAGGGTGGTGGTTTTACCTCTGGTACTGAGCTTTTGTCCATTGTGGCGTCTGCAGACCTGCTGGAGGCGGCCTTCTTCTTGTGTTCGTACGAGCTGTCCATCAAGTCCGTCCACTCGCCGTGGTGCTTCCTGTTCAGCGAGAGTGACGCCAAGGTGCGTTCACCTTCTCTGGCCCTACTTGGGGGTCGCGACCTTTCTCATTGTTAAAAATCAGCCCAGAGATGTTAACAAACTGGTTTATCTGGACATCATCAGTCGCTATGCAGATGATCCTTTAGTGTTTGATAGGCTGAGATGAAGATGCTGAACACGGTAGCTGAGAGGAGAGACGTCAGCGGCTCTGGTCCTCCTGCAGGTTCTGGAGTACAAGTCGGACCTGAAGCAGTACTGGAAGCGTTCTCACGGTCATGCCATCAGCAGCCTGGCCAGCTGTCCTCTCTTCCACCATGTCTTTAGGACGCTGGACAAGGCGGGCCGTCCTCGCAGGTGGGTTTGAGGTCCACCGGGCGGGTCTGAGGTCCACCGGGCGGGTCTGAGGTCCACCGGGCGGGTCTGAGGTCCACCGGGCGGGTCTGAGGTCCCCATGAGTCTCTGTTGGTGTCGTCAGGTCCACAGAAGCAGCTCCAGAACCGGCCTCCATCCTGGTGGGACACGCTGAGACGCTGCTTCCCCTCCTTTCTCTGCTGGGGTTGTACAAGGACAGGACTCCGCCCACTGCCAGCAACTACCAATCACAGCACGGTAAGCAGAACGCCGTCCCTCTGAATGACGGGTGCAGGAGTGCAGAAGTTAAATCTGATCCACATTCAGCAGAACCTGTCAGAACCAGGGATTCCTCAGACCCGCCGTGTTTTCACAGGCAGAACCTTCCGGACCAGCCGCATCGTCCCGTACGCCGCCAACCTGCTCTTCGTTCTGTACGACTGCCAGCGCGGGCCGCGCCTGCAGATGCTGCTGAACGAGACGCCGCTGAGGTTCCCCGACCTGCCGGAGGACGCGCCGCTGTACCGCGACGTCCGGGCCGCCTACCGCCACCTGCTGGACGGCTGCGACTTTCACACGGAGTGTGAGGGGAGAGCCGGCGGGCGCGGGCCCAGCACCGAGCTCTGACGCCAAAGAACCGGCCCGTCCGGACCTGCTGCACCTGAACGCACCTGCTGACCAGGTGTTCATCTCTGATCAGGCTCCACCCCCCACGCTGAAGCTACGCCAACATCTGACGTTCAGCGGCGACTCTCAGGGTGACATGCTGCTTCCTCCTGAACGGAGCAGGACAGGAAGAACACTTTCAAAGTAAAAGCCTTTATCGCAGGGATCAATGTTTGCTGTGGAGGAACCGACGAGCGAAACGGCGCAGTGGTCCAGTGTTCTGCTGACCGACCTTCACGCCGAGGGTTTGATTTCTGGGTTCATTCTTGGAGCTTTAAGGGTAATTTATTCTTTTATTGTTGGTTTATTCTTCATCCAGGATGGAACCGCAGGCTTCTCTCATCAGGGTAACTTTGTGCCAAAATCAGACTTTTTTTTTAAAACACTTTCAAATTAAAGCTTTACTTGTTTCTTTCTGTCAAGTTTCACATTAAAACAAACATCTGTTTGTTCCTCCGTCAATAACTGATCTTTGCACAAACAGCAGCTGACAAACTTGTTTACATGTTTATTTACAGTGTAAACACTTAGAGTAAAACATTTACACTTTTTACAGAAAACCAAACTTACATTGGACCAACTCTCCAAAGGTGGCGCTGTTCTCCTTCCAGAGTTTCTGGCTTCAGTTGGATTTAGATCATTTCTAAAGTTTTTAACGGTTTATTTTTTTTAGTGACCTGCGTTTGGATCAGGACTCATCCAGAGTTCTGATCCTCCAGAGTCCACCTCCGGTCACTCCATCAATTCACTGATGAGGCCGACGGTTTAAGCTGATCTTCGGGGCTGGGGTGTCCCTACAGCAGCAGAGGATCATGGGTAACGGGGGTCTCAGCAGCAGGACAGTCAGTTTGTTCCTCTGGGGTGAAACGACGTCACAGGAAGTCGTCTTTGCACAAACAGGAAGCAGTGGCACATGCTCGACTTATTTACACTCGAGGAGGCGGCGGGGGGGAGCTGGTCATGTGACCTCAGTCCAGGGCGGGGGGGAGCTGGTCATGTGACCTCAGTCCAGGGCGGCGTGCAGCAGCATGCCCTGCACCCCCGCAGACTTGGACCTCTTCATCTTCTGGATGGCCTTCTGCAGGTCGCTCTGCTGGATGGGTCGGATGAAGTCCTCACTGTGGGACGACAGCAGCCAATGAGAACCAACGACCGCTGAGGGAGGGGGTCTGCAGAACCGTTCTACAGGATCCACTGAGGGAGGGGGTCTGCAGAACCGTTCTACAGGATCCACTGAGGGAGGGGCCCTTAGTGGATCCTGCTGAACGGTTCTATGAGAAAAAAACACCTGGGGGTATTTGTGTCTGCTGTGCACCTGTTAACAAATTTCAATGTGAACACAGGAACTTGTGAGTGCATGCGTGTGGTGAGTGCACGTGCGTGCGGGTGAGTGCACGTGCACGCTTGGCCTGACCTCTCGCTCTGGTTGTGGACGAAGTCTCGGACGCACAGCAGCGCGGCGTCGCGACACATTTCTCTGAGGTCACTTCCTGAGAAACCGTCCGTCTCCTTGGCGACATCCGGAAGGTTGACGGACACGTCCACCTGAGGGGGGGGGGGGGGTGATATGACAAATCGGCGTAAACAAAAGCGGTTCCTCATCAGAATGAAGAACAAATGCTGCCTATGATGGAAAAAAGACAAAAACTAAAAGAGAAAACTTTAACATTAAATATATTAAAAAACAAGACATGATGATTCTTGATCGTCACGTCTCAAACGTCTGTCAACCCGACACGCCGCTTCCAACAATGATGTCACTAAGCTGCCGGCCAATCAGAAGCCTGGAAAGGCGGCTGGTGGTTTCTGTGTGGGGGGGACTCACGCCCTCGTCCTGCAGGATCAGCTCCAGGATCTTCTCTCGCTGCTTCGCGCTCTGCAGGAACAAACAAGTCAGAACCAGAACCGGTCCAGCGGACGCGCCGCCGGCGGGGGATACGTACGGGCTGGTTGATGTGAAAGCGGGTGGGCATCCGCCGCAGGATGGCCGAGTCCAGGTCCTGAGGACGGTTGGTGGCCCCCATGATGATCACCTGACACACACACAGAGCTCACACAGCTGCCGCCACAGACGCACAAACCCCGGGCCGGCGTGTACCTGGCAGTAGTGGTCCGTGTCCAGCCCGTCCCACAGACTCATGAACTGGGCCTTCATCATGGCCGTGGCCTCGTGGTCCGAGCTGGAGCGGCTCCTCAGGAAGGAGTCTGTTCAAACACAAACATTCCCACAGTGGCTGAACGCTCTGAGGAGACGGAATCGAACACTTTCCTCCACTGAACGCGTTTGAGAGGTGAAAAACAGAAACGGATCTGCTTCACACAGTCGGGGGGCGAGAATAGAAGGAGGCGGAGCTCCTGGGCGTGGAGGCGTTTGGTCTCTGCACCACCAGAACCGAGTTTGGATCGTTTTACCGGCAGTGAGTCAGACCCGCTCCTGGTTCTGTTCTTAACCTTTACAGACAGAACTTCCGGCCCTGTTTGGGGATGATGCCTTTCTCTCCGCGGGTACGAGGAGAGCTCCTGCCCCGGGGGGAGGAGTTAAGGCAGGCTGGGGTTTTATTCATGATTGATGGAAGGAGTGAGTGTGCACGTGTCCGTGCACGTGTGTGTGGGACAGTTCGGGGTGATCGTCAGGCTGGCAGCTAGAAAACAGATGGATGACGTTCTGCTCGTCTTCCTCACCGATCTCGTCGATGAAGATGATGGACGGCTGCAGCTTGATGGCCAATGAGAAGACGGCGGCCGCCAGCTTCTGTGACTCGCCGTACCACTTGTCCGTCAGCGTGCTCGGCTGCAGGTTGATGAAGCGAAACCCCGCCTCCTTGGCTGTTGCCTTGGCAATCAGCGTTTTGCCACATCCGGGCGGGCCGTAGAGGAGCACGCCTGCGGCCGCGAAGACGAGGCGGTTAGGGTCTGACGGCAGGACGGAACACACAGAGACCAGGAAGGTGACCTCTGACCTTTGGGGGGCTGCAGGAGCCTGGACCCCTGGAACAGGTGTCTCTTCTGAACAGGTAGGATCACCGTCTCCTTCAGCTCTGTGATCACCTCGTCCAGACCGGCGATGTCCCTCCAGGTGATCTGCAGGCGGGTCAAAGGTCAGAGCAGGCGCCAGCTCACCTGCAGCGTGACGTGACGGGAACTCACCTGCATGCTGAGCGGGTCCACCAGGTGAGCGGCGATGCTCATCTCGTACTCCGACAGTTTCACGTTCTTCACGCCGATCTGGTCCATCAGTTTCTCCGCCTGTCGGACACACATCAGTTCTAGAGCTTCTGCATCTGCGCCGGAAGATGGTCACGCCAAAGCTCCGCCCCTCTACCTGTTTCTTAGCCTCCACCTTCTGCTTCCTGGTGGGGTCGATGGCGTCGACCATCCACTTGATGGTGAAGTAGGTGACGGCTCCAAATATGGTGAGGCGGAAGAGCAGGCCGATGACCTCGTTCCTGCCCAGCGGACGGGTGATGTTCTCAGTGGGGACCTCCCTCAGCACCATCTTCAGACGAGGAGGAGAACCTTCAGGGGAGGAGACAGAAGCACAGACGGTCCTGTGAGTCCAGTTCTGAGGTGGAGCTTCCGGTCAGAACCAGAATATACCAGCTGGTCCACTGATGGGGAAAAATCTGTTAATTTCAATGTGCTAATGTCCTCGGTTCTTCAAAATAAAAGCTGCTGGTCGGGATGACCATGGGGATTTCCCGGCATGCCTGATGTCAAATCTGTGGACCATCATCTCTTATCATTTGACAGACATTGTAGTGAATTAATCATAGTATTATTCGTCTCTTCTCACAGCGTGTTTTCACCCTTTGAGAGCTCGTGCGCAGCCCGGGAATCTGTCAGTCCTTCACTGATGAAACCGGAAGAAACCCGGTATTAGCTTCCTTAGCATTAGCTTAGCTTGACCTTCGGGTTCTGGTGATTCCGGGGCGTCATAATCAGGACAAACGTGCCAACTATTTCAGGGGGAACATTCTAGTGAGAGGTTCCGGTCCAGTCTGCTGAGAATGAGGGTGGGAGGATGGTTTCGGTTCGGAAACGCGGAGCTCACCTGTGCGCCTGTTCAGCTGTGTCGTAACCGGCCGGTCCACTTCTTCTTCTCGTTCAGAAAAACGCTCGCGGCGCTGAGCGCCTCCTGGTGGCGGGGCGGATCACCGTGAAATAATTAAAACATGGTTTAGAGATGCAAAACTATGAATTTGTTAATTTCAGATTAGAGGATTATGATTCCTTATGGTCCCTAAATTCTTCATATAAACTTAAATATTAACATTTTCAGTTGTTTTTGTTCTTACCGTGTTTTATTTTGCAGAGTTAAGTTTAAAAATAAATACAGATTTTTGCAGAAGAGGTGGAACGTCACATTTATGCAGTTTCAGCTTCTCTTTATTGGCTGCTTGCTGGGAAAAAAGTGAACTTTGTAAAATTAATTTTACTGCCAAATAAAGCCTAGAATATTTCAGATCAATTTTATCTTAAAGAGCTTGTTGGGTGTTCTCCTTCTCTCAGTCTGCAGCTGCACACATCAGCCTCCATGGATGAAAGGTGAACTGCCTCACCTTCCTCGCTGCAGACCTTTCCTCTGCCTCTATCACATCCATTTATCTAGGTCTCTGTGTCATCCTGTTACTTTCTGACTTCCTGAAGCCGCTCAATCCAAGACTCCACAAACCAGAAACCAGGTTAGACTCCAGTTTGACATCATTCATGGTTCAGCCGGTCCCGTTACCCATTTCCTAAATGTTGTGATTTCATTTGAAAAGTCAACTATATGTTTTCAACAAAAGACACCGAATGACAGTTGTGACATGCCATTTGTGTGACGTCACACGGAAGGGCGGGGTTAAACACGTGTGATCAGGTGTCACAAACCAAGAATGTGCTCATCGTGTTCCTGCAGTACCACAGTCTCCCTGCGGGTGTCGCTGCAGCTCTGAGGTTTCCTCTTCACCTCCCGTTTGTCAGCTCCAACTTCACCTGCAGATGCTTCAAATACTGAGAACTGCCCCCCCCCCCCCAATGTAGAAACATAAATCTTTTTTTTAAATCCTTCTGG
This sequence comes from Oryzias curvinotus, assembly GCA_023969325.1. Classification (NCBI taxonomy): domain Eukaryota; kingdom Metazoa; phylum Chordata; class Actinopteri; order Beloniformes; family Adrianichthyidae; genus Oryzias; species Oryzias curvinotus. The sequence continues at coordinate 1,999,250 of CM043724.1, forward strand.
AAGGATTGATTGTGGAAGTGAAATGTTTTGCACTGTTTGTGTGTTTTCTTTTCTTTCTTTTTATCTACTTTTACAGATTCTGTGTCACAATACATTATAATAAAAATGTAAAAAGATGCTACCCATTTAGTATTGTTTTTATATCACTACAAATCTATTAAACTGGTCCAGTAAAATTACTTATTACGGAGTACATATGTTCTATGTCCCTGCGTAAAAGTCGATCCCCCCTCCCGCCCCCGCTGGTCATAAATCATTTTGAGATCATCGGTTTCCTCTATTTTAAAGGTCGGACTATTATTTTTTAAGGATACCGGATGTGCGCTGTGACGCATGCGCACTGTCCCTCTCAGTCGCTCCGCTCGGGGAGTTTTTTTCTCTCCCTCCGAGATGCAGTGTCCAATCACGGCTTCTACACCAGGAACAGTCTGACCGTCCGACGTCAGGAGCTCTGGCTTTTTGGATCGGAAATCGACCAACGGATGGTTTTGCTTCCAGGCGATGGACCTGGACGTCCGGGCCCGCGGTACAAGCACGTAGAAAGCCCCGGGATTTCCTTCTGACCCAGAAAAGCAGGCTCGGCGAGAAATTGCAGGCCGGCTAGCATCTGGCCGAAGCCGAGAACGGAGGGAGGCGCCCGCGGTGGACGGGCAGCGGGGACCCCCCCTCCCCCTTCTCCGTTTGGACTCAGTTCGGTTCTTCGAACCGCCCATCAGAATGATTTTTCCCCGATTTTTTTTATAAACGTCTGGGGCTCGAAAGGCTGTCGATTCGCTAGTCGTAAGCTAGCTGCTCCGGTTAGCGTTTCCCCCGGCGAGCAGACGGCGGAGGATCCGGAGGAGGAGGAGCGCTCGCGGCCTCCTAGTGCTCAGCCAACGGACCTACCGGGAGTTCGGGACCAACAATGGCCGCCAATCTAATCAAGGAGATCGTGAGCAGAAATAAGAGGCGGTTCCAGGAGGACGGCTTCGACCTGGACCTCACTTGTATCCTTTCGCTGCTGTTCGTTAGCACAAAGCGCCGTTCAGAAGTCCGTTCAGGAAAGCTGCGTTTTTAGACGTCTGGCTTCGCCGCTGCGCCGGACCGAGCCTGAGCTCCGGCGGCGGTGGCGAGCCGTGGGGCCGCCGCAGCCGGACGTTTCCGCGGTGATGTTGGGGCCGAAACGCGGTCTCTGCGGCCGGCGGGAGGTTTTCCCCCGTCCGGCCGCTCTGCGCTGCGTGGGAGCCCGCGTCAGAGAACGGGGAGTTTTCCCAGCGGAGATCGGAGCGGCTGCTGATGCTCCGGTCCAGGTCCTCTGCGGGAGGCCACATCACCACCAGCTGGGCAGGTGTCCGAGGGTCCGAGTCCTGTGTCTTAATGCATGTTTGTCCGTCTCTGGGAAATACTTACATGTGCTTATTTGCAAACAGGAATTCACATTTACTGTGTTTAGCTCCACTCTGGTTCCGAATTTAAGGAGGATTCAGATCAGGTGATGTGGAGGTCCAGTCCGGTGTGGTTTCAGTTTGGACCGGTTCCATCCCACTGACCGGCTCATCTCGGTTCTGGTAGAAACTCCAGTTTCTTTAGTGGTTGGAGTGATGTTCTGGTTGTTGAGCCCCTCCGGGCCTCTGGGTCCGGTTTAGTCATTTCTGGGCCAGTGGGCCGTTAAGATGACCATTGGCGGTTCTGAGAGCCGGTGCCTCTAGCACGAGGCAGCGGGGCGGCGCTGTGTGCGGCGTTGAAGGCGTTCCCTACAGATCCTGAACTTTGGCTGTCAGACATTTACCCCAACATCATCGCCATGGGCTTCCCCGCCGAGCGCCTGGAGGGCGTCTACAGGAACAACATCGACGACGTGGTTCGGTGAGATGACACGTCACATGACCACATGGCGCGTTTCCCAGCAGCAGCAGCAGCTGCTGCTGCTTCACACATGCAGATGGCGTCATGTGATGCAGGTCGTCCCAGCAGGAAGCAGAGGAGACGACATCAGTGCAGAACTTTCAGCTGCAGTCATGATGATGATGATGATGATGAGGAGGGGGTTCTGCAGGTCTTCATCTCAAACCTGTTTTCTTGTTTTCAGGTTTTTGGACTCGAAGCACAAAAATCACTACAAGATCTACAACCTGTAAGTCCTGCAGCTCACCTGTCAGGTGGTTTCATGGAGGTCCAGAGGAGGATGAGGATGATGAAGAACAGGATGTCAGAAATATGTTTTGGTGGAATATTTCATTTTAAGTCTTCCCTCCAAAACCAGTTTGTGGAACAGAGGATGTGACCTTCACAGATTTAAAACACTTTATTTATTTTTAGGGGAGTTTAGTTTCGTTTTTAAGCTCCGCCCTAAATCTGCACAGGTGAAGGGAGCAAAGCTCCTCCGTTCACTCCTCCTGTCTTTCTGCTCACAGATGTGCGGAGCGACACTACGACACCGCAAAGTTCAACTGTCGAGGTGAGCCCCCCCCTCAGCCTTTTGCCCTTACCCCGCCTCCCCCTGCGCTCTAACGGGGCAACTGCGTCTCTTTCAGTGGCCCAGTACCCCTTCGAGGACCACAACCCGCCCCAGCTGGAGCTCATCAAGCCGTTCTGCGAGGACCTGGACCAGTGGCTGAGCGAGAACGAGCATCACGTGGCCGCCATCCACTGCAAGGCGGGGAAGGGTCGCACCGGCGTCATGATCTGCGCCTACCTGCTGCACCGGGGCAAGTTCAGGGAGGCGCAGGAGGCGCTGGACTTCTACGGAGAGGTCCGAACCCGCGACAAGAAGGTGAGCGTGGCTCATGCTGAGGAGGTGCTCGCGGTGCCGCTGGTTCTTTAGAACCAGCAGGCGTCTCCTCTCCGGTCTGAGGTCCAGAGACCTGGACGTTGTCAGACTGGTTCTGGTGTTTTCCACTCGTGGTTCTGAAGCTGTTCCTCTCTGATGCAGCGTCTGGATTTACCGTCTCACTGCTGCAGATCGATTCACGACTTTTATTCACAAATGGAACTTTTGTCCTGAAAACGATGAATTCTGCTTCTTAAATAATGTGGCGTTCTGGTCTCAGATTGACAGTAAAACGGGAATCTGACTGGAACTAGAACTGAACTAGAACTGAACTAGAACTGGAGGAAGTTTCTGCTCTGAGTTTTCCAAAACCGCATGTCCTGCAGCCGCTAATCATGTGATCAAAAGTGATGCTTGGCTTTTAGATGGACTCGTTTACCCAGAATGCCCTGGGAACATGAAGGAAAACGTACCATGCTGTGGTTTGATAGTTTTCCACAAATGTCAGAACCGCTGAGCTGGACCCGGTTGTGGGTCTTATCTGACCCGGGTCTGCGTGCGTTTGTGTGTTCAGGGCGTGACCATCCCCAGCCAGCGCCGCTACGTGGTCTACTACAACTACCTGCTGAAGAACCGGCTGCAGTACAAACCCGTGGCTCTGCTCTTCCACAAGATGATGTTCGAGACCGTCCCCATGTTCACCGTGGGAACCTGCAGTGAGTCCGGCCCGCCGCTCCACGCCCGTGCCGCTGCGGGCCGAGGATCCACCGTCTCCCTGTTCTGTGTGCAGATCCTCAGTTCGTGGTGTACCAGCTGAAGGTGAAGATCCACACCTCTAACCCCGCCCACACCCGGCGAGAAGACAAGCTCATGCTGTTCGAGTTCCCCCAGCCGCTTCCCGTCTGCGGAGACATCAAGGTGGAGTTCTTCCACAAGCAGAACAAAGTCATGAAGAAGGTGAAGGTTCCCATAAGACAGAAGACTTCCTGAAGGGGTCTTAACTCCGCCCCCTGTGAGGCATTGTGGGTATTTTATCTTCCACCATGATCCTGGATGAGGCTTTGAAAAGACACCATCTCTGAAGCCGTGTTCCACCTCTGTGGGCTGAGCTTCTGCAGAACCACACAGGGTTCTTGAGGAGAACAGGCGGTTCCTGTCCTCACCGAGCGTAAATGGATCCAGATGTGAGAACCGACGTCTGTCTCTGTCCTTTCAGGAAAAGATGTTCCACTTCTGGATCAACACCTTCTTCATCCCGGGCCCAGAGGAGGCCTCCTACAAGCTGGAGAACGGCAGCGCGGCGCCCACTTCAGAAGTGTCTGACAGAACCTACCAGAACCCGGGAGACGCCAACGACAAGGACTTCCTGGTCCTCACTCTGACAAAGAACGAGCTGGACAAGGCCAACAAGGACAAGGCCAACAAGAACTTCTCTCCAAACTTCAAGGTAGGCAGCTCTCCCGTCTCCTCCCAGAGAACCGGGTCGGCGCTGAGTTCCGGTAACCGGTTGGGGGTGGCTGTAGCTCACGGGCTCTCACAGATCGGGTCCTGATCCGTCACGTCTCCCGCAGGTGAAGCTGTTCTTCAGCAGGACGGTGAAGGACGGGACCAACTGTGACGCCAGCAGCTCGTCGGGGACGCCGGACGTCAGCGACAACGAGCCCGACCACTACCGCTACTCCGACACCACGGACTCGGACACTGAGAACGACCCCGAGGAGGACGACCACGAGCAGATCACCAAAGTGTGACGGCGCCAGACCCCCGCGGCGTGTAAATACCAGGATGTTTGTCGCAGTCAAGAACCTGGACTGGAGCGGCGCCTGGGCCAGAACTTCCCCCCACCTGCACCCACCTCCCATGACCACAGCTGGACAATCATGATGGGCAGTGGCGAGGTGAGTGGGCGGGGCCGGGCAGAAGTGACAGGTGACAGATTTCATCAGGGGGCGGAGTCAAAACTGAATCAAACTTAGAAGACAAGGACTTGTGATGGAACCCGGGCCCCCCCCCCGATCCGTCTGGACTCCTGCCCGCTCAAATCCACGTCAGATTCCCTTTGACCTCACCGGTCCCGGTCTGGTTCTGCTGACCCACATCTCTTCAGCGTCAGCCAATCGTAGTTTGATCATCTTAGTCTCCAGAGAAGAAGCCGAGGATTAAAGTCCAGTTCTGACCAAGAGTTCTGGACTCTGGATCCGGGTTACGTCTCAGCCTGAACCGCAGCCCGAGCCTTTAATCCACATTCTAGGTTCTGGATATTTGTTGAGTTTGTTCTGGTTTACTTCTGCACACAAACATCCAATCAGCTCGCAGAAAGCAGAGCTGGTTCTGTTGGACTTTCACTCAGATCATTAAGCTACACGATGGACCCGCGGTCCGCACTTGAGCCAAGACTCCCTCCCAGACGGAGCGCTCTGATGGCCAGTGGGCTCAGAGTCCTGGTGCCGGGTTAACAGGTCGGGCCAGAACCGGCCCAGTCCTCACCAATCACTCTGGTGGATCCATAAGCTAAAATGATTATCAGGCCCGTTTGGGTTGGCCGGGTCACGCTTTAGGCGGGACTTCCGCTGCCTCTCAATCAGCTCTGGGCAGAACCTTGCTAATTCTGTCCACAAACTGACCATCCCGCCCAAGTTTGTCAGAACCAGAACCAAGTCACTGAAGCTTATTTTCATTAGATACTCTGGTCCGGTTCTGGGTCCGAGCTCTGATGGTTACAGAGTCGATGTTCTGAACCAAACCAATAGTCTCACTTGGACTAAGATGGTTCTGACCCGCCTTTATAACCAGAGCTTCTATAACCATTTGCCTTTGGGTCTTATGGTTCTGATGGCCCATTTTCGTCCTCATCTGGTGCTAAACTAACCGCGGTCATGCCAGCCATTCTGAGCACAGACTCAAGTGGAGGTTCTGTGTGGTTCTGGGCCTGTGGTGCTGACCTGTAGGTGCTTAGTTATCTGGTTCTGGCGCTGTTGTCCACCCGTGGTGCTCTCTCTGCTCGTCCAGTTCTTCTCTGTAGCTTCATTGTTGGCCCGGCCTGAGTCCTGTTGGTTCTGTTCCACCCAGCGCAGGATTTGGACCAGAGCCGTTAACAAAAGTACTCCCAGAACCCAGTTCTGATTGGTCAGCAGACGTTCAGCATCAGTCTGAGACGTTAATGAACTCGGTTTGATTGGATCAGAACAAGTGAGCAGAACCAAAAGTTCTGAGCTTTGACGGCGTTCGACCTGGAAAACCAAGTATCTCTTTAGAAGTGGGTCAGAACTTTGAGGAGCCGGACAGTTCTGGTTCTGAACGGCATTTGGGTTTTCCATGGATCCAAACGGTTTAGATGACCCGTTCTGGTTCTTCTGAACATGTCAGGTGGGGACACAGAACATCTGATGTGAGCTCTGGTTCTGTTCCGGGTCAAACAGGTTCCATGTCCGTCTTTCCACTGAACCACTTGACCCAAAGTTCAGTTAGATTTTTATCAGCTAATTTTTTATTTGGTTCTGGTCTTTGGGCCCGGTTCTTTCACTCCTCAGAAAAGTCAGCAGACAAACGGATCAGTGGTTGAACAGAACCTGCTTCTCGTTGGTTCGTCAACGTCGGTCAGAATGCAGAACCGTGCTAGCCACGCCCCCTGCTGTTAGCCCCACCCCTTTACAACCTTCTTCCAGCTCGCCGGCAGACGTCAGTCTGCTGGTTCTGCTCCGGTCCAACAGAACCTGGGTAAAAATGCACCACTGAGCTGTGGGCCCTTCTGGACCCAGACTGGCACCGATGTGGTTCTTAGTCTATTTAACCGGGTTTTGGTTTTAAACTCTGCAAACAGAAACGTCCTGATACTTGACTACCTGTCGCCATGGAAACATGTTAAACTGACCCCTCCCACATTCTTTTATTCTGCCTATTCTTGTTTTATAATGAAATAAAAACACTGTAAAGGTGAATAAACTATTTATAAACTGCTGATTGTCGTGGAAATGTTTTCAAAGTCCGGTCTCTGAACACCTGGATCAGGTGAGAAGAAGGAAACCGGCTTTTATTTTGTAAACGACCACAATAAACCACCTTCCTGTTCCCAAAGTCTGAGGACCCCAGCCTAATCCCAACAGACTCCAGCTCCAACGCCGGCGGCGAAGGTGAAGACGAGTCTGAGGAAGAGGAGTTCGCTCGCTCCAAACGCCGGGAGAACGGCGAGCAGAAACGGGGTCACGCTCGTGGGCGGCGGACGGAACTGGTTCTGCTTCATCTGCGGCCTAAAAAAACATCAGAAAGCCGCAGACGGCGCCCAGCCGCGTCTTCAACAGCCCGCCGGACGGATGGCAGGACGCGTTCTGTCTGCAGACGCCGACCAGCCGGAAACCGGGCCAGAACCTGCAGGGAGACGGTCTGAAACGGAGCGAAGAAACTGGGCCACCGACCTCAGGGGGCGGGGCAAAAACCAGCAACCCGAGAGGACATGGAAGGAAACCAAACACGCCAAACACCAACGGCGGCGAGGAGGGGATGCGGTCAGGATGCAGGAAATTCTACCTGGACAGGTGAGAGGAAGGAAACTACCGAGGAAGTGAACCAGGAACCAGGCGGTGTGTCGTGGGGCTCGTTAGTCAGGTGGCAGGGTCACCTGTCCAGGTGTGCCGTAAAGAAACTGCAGCTTCAAGACGGAAAACACGGCGTTTATTTAAAGGAAACAAACATCAGAGCAGCTCTCAGTCTGATTGGCTGCTGGCAGATGGGGGCGGGGCTCAGCTGTTAGCCAGCGAGGCCTTCAGCACACTGAGCACGCTCAGTGCCGAGTCCACGCAGCCGTCAAAGTTGGAGTGACAGAAGGCGTCGCCGCCGCAGACGAGCAGCGGCTGCTCCAGGACGGTCATGTGACCCGGACAGTCGGGGACCGAGGTCAGCACCTGCGGGAGGGGGGGACAGATGTGACGCCATTCCCCTCAGGTGCACAGCGCAGGGGCGGGACTCACCTGGGAGTACCGCCACTTCTGACACTTGATGCTGACTGGCTGAGGCAAATCAGGGAGGAGCCTGTGGAGCTCCTGCAAGATGATTGGCTGGACGTCGTCTTTGTCTCGCTCCAGGTGCTTCTCGCCAAATGGAACGCTGGTGTGGACGACGAGGGAGGGGCCACAACCCGAGTTATCTGAAGGGGAACAGGAAGGTCAGCCAGAGACGGACAGGTGGGGGGGCCGGGTGCGCACACAGGTGGGTGGACTGACCTGCGCCGCGTTTGCGGTTGTCCACGGCGATGTAGCGGATGCAGGCGTTATCCGAGACGTACTTGGCGGCCCAGCCGAAGCTAAAGACGGCGCCCGGGGAGAAGAAGAGCGCCAGAGCGAACCGGGACGAGAACCTGACGGCGTCCAGCTGCTGCCTCTGCTGGACGGAGAGCACTGAGACACAGGTCAGGACGTGAGGCGCTGCCCTGCTGCATCATGGGAAATGGAGCATCTCACAGGTGAACTCGTCATTCATGTCGCTTAACTAGCAGCTGGTTAAGAGTTAACCACAGCTGAGCCCAGCACACCTGAACTCTGAACAGAATGTCTGCTGTCCTCTTTGAAAGTTCCTTCACATGATTTTTTTATTTGAATAAGCGTGCACGCTCACACACGTGCACACCATAAAACTGGAACTGGCAGACAGATGCTGTGTCTGTGTGCGCCACAGGAAGTGGGCGCTGTCCTTCACCAGCCAATCAAACGAAACCACGGTGACATCACCGCAATCCAGAGACACACACATGCAGACTCGCACACCGCTCCTCCAAGGAGAAGGAAGCAGCCAATCAGAACTCAGGGAGGTGACATCACAGGCTTCTTTGTTTGAAATCTCTACGCAGGAAGTGCTTGTCAAAATAAAAGCCCCACAGTCTGTTATTTGATCTTCTTTTCTCCTTGGGTTTGTATCAGCACCAAACCATCCTGATGATGTCATCGCTCTAACGTATCTGTGCAGGTGAGGCCTTCACAGCTGCTGCCACCCTGTGGTGGAACACACTCACTGACACCCCCCACCCCCCCAGCCTCCCCCAGGAGGAGGATCATTCCCTCCTCATCCTCCCTTCATCTGTCTGCTTCTCCTACCCCCCTCTGCCCCGCAGGGGGGGGGGGGGGGGAACTTTCTCAAAAACTCAAATTGGCTTTTATTTTGTAAGTTTTTTTAATCCATGCAGTGTCTGAAAGCCACTTCAAAATAAAAGTATGATTGTTTTTTAGGGTAAAAATTGGCAAGAAAACGTTCCAGGTTCTGAAAATCAAATATCAAATATGGAAACTATCTGCATTAACTCTGTGAGTCACGTGACCTCTGTGAGAGGACAGTCCTCTCACAGAGGTCACATGACCTCCGGGTGGCTCCATCTTCATTCTGTTCTGACTCACGGTTTCCCAGGTCTCCCTGCAGCTGCAGGATCTGCGGCACAGGCATCGTCAGGACGACGGCGTCAAACGTTTCGCTGCCTCCTGCTTTTCTCTCCACCTCCCATGATGCACCACGGCGGTACAGAGCCGTCACGTGATGCTCCAGGAACACGTCGGCTCCTGACCAGAGAGAGAGACCAGTAGATGGAACACGTCTGCATGAACATCCTCTGTGAGCCGCTCAGAGAGCGAGCGTTAACGCAGGCGGAGGACAGGTGGGCGTGGCTACCTGACTGAGAAAGAAAGTGCTTGACCAGGCTGCTCATGCCGCGCGGCGGCACGTAGTCCTGACTGCCATCTCTCTGCTTCAGACCTTCGATGGGACAGTCGAGAGGCTGCAGGACGCCTGCAGACAGCAGCTCTGTGTAGAAACTGAACACGCAAGTCTGAGTTTCACAATAAAAGCCCATCCATCAGTGTGAAAAAGATGCGACAGGTGAGGCACACCTGTGGTGGGACTGAGCGTAGGCCGGCGTGGCAGTGATGTACTGAGCCCCCAGGTCAGCCGAGTGAGACGAGGCTTCAGGGGGAGGACGACTGGTGGACATCCTGCCGCCTGAAGACAAACAGGTGCAGAACTCACCTGAACACTGACGGGAATCAGGCGGGAAGCAAAGAGGGACCTCTGACACAAATCTGACACAGACGTCAAGGTGAGATGAGCATGAAAGACGTTCTAGAGCTGGTTCTACACTGAGGGGGGGGGCAAGGATGCTCAGGTGCAGCTTTTCTTCTGCTTGTAGCTTTAAAAGTCCATAGAAGGCCTCAGTGAAACACCTTTAAAAACTGCTTTTCTGTTCATTTTGACACAAACAAATCTTCTCCGTAAAGTTTTCTGCTTGTTTAAATCAAATGAAAACAGTTTTTCTAAACCAAGACTTGCTTTAGAAGTTAAAAGATGTATAAATGAATGGATGAACTCATGAATCCTGACTGATCCAGGAATTAGACGGATGTCCAGCTGGAAGGATTCTCCATAGTGTGACGTCATAAGAAAACACGCAAGAGAAGAAATAAAAGCAGAAAAACGAGTCATTTTCCAATATATACAGTTCAAACACTTCAAATATGTGCAGAACTGCTGTCTACAAAAAAAAACACAGTTTGTAGTGTTTGTGTAAAAATAAACGACATGAAAATACAGAAAAAACTTTTTCTGATACATTAGATTCATTTGTGAGGCACATTTCAGTAAAAACAACTTTATAAAAAGACCGAAAGTTTGACCAAATTCAGAAACAAAACTTCCAAATAAAATGCTCATTCTAAAATGGTCTGACCCCTGAAATACATTAGTTCACTAAAGAAGCGATGACCTCCAGCAGTAGATCCAACTAAACTTCATTCAACAATCAAACAAGCAGAATAAGACAGAAAATATATGTTTAAGCAGAATTCCAACTATTGACTACTGTTTTTTAAAGTGTGTTTATGTCTTTCATTGTGTTACTTTGACTGTACACAAACCTGTCCCGCTGAAGTTCTGGTTTTTGCTGTAAATCTCAGTTCAGATTGACTTCATGGATTTCATTATGAAGCCGAATCTCAGAGAAAAGTTGTCTCCCCTGAAATCCGCTTAAGTTTCTGTTCAAACTTTCGACCCGTGTCGGCTGGAACCCCTAGAATCTTAAATTCGACCGTTTTTGAATGAGGTTTACCTGCGCCTCTAGCCTTGTCCCACACTACGACCCGGACTTTGTTCTGCAGCTCTCTCCGTAACAGACATGCGCACAGGCTGCCAGTCAGACCCGCGCCTACTATCAGCACGCGGGCCATTGTCGGAACCGAAGCGGCTCCGGTCCGCTGGTTGTTCGGGTCCAGAATTGCAGGAGTTAACGTTGGATCCGGGTTATAAAATTGAAAACCACAGACGGACACACAAAAACTATTCCTGCGTTAAAACCTACGGACTTGCCGTCCCACTTCCGCTCTAAAATTTCACAATAAAAGCCGCAAGGTAGAAACTATGTTAATACAAAGTTGAAGTGCTTATTAACTCCACAGAATGGAACTTATTAAAGTTATTCAAATGACTGTGCTTCTAAAAAAATAAAACAAATAACAGTAAATTTCCTACCTAAATGAAGACTATAAGGAAAAAGGTTTGTCTATGTATTTTTAAGGGCAACTCAATGATGAAAAACACGTTTTTTGGTTTGTTTTTAAACTTATATAGACATTGGTAACGGTATTACATTTTATTTTTTTGAAAGAAACTTACATTTGCTGCAGGGTAAAATAAAAAAAAACCCACAATGTTAATTGAAACTAAAAAGTTCCGTTTTCCGGTTTCTAGAAACAGTTTGTCAAATGTCCAGACGTAAAGAAGAGGAAGTAAATCAGAATCAGAAATACTTTATTGATCCCACACGTGGGAAATTTGTTCCTTAGCATAGCAACTGACAGCAGGGGAAAAAAAGACTAAGAATAATATAAAATAAAAACAAGAACAAGGAAAATGTGGTATAGTTTAAAAAGCTATTTACAAAACAGTGCAGGTAAAAAGAAATGTGCAAAATAGAAAAAAAAAGTGCAAGGGTTGTCTGTTGCATAGTGAGTTGTTGTACAGGGTTATTGCATTGGGTATGAAGGATTTCTGGTACCGGGCAGTTCTGGAGTGGACCTGTCTGATCCTAGAGAAGGAGCTCTGCTGTTAGTCCAGAATCGGGTGGAGAGGACGCTCTGGGCTGTCCATGATTGAAAGGAGTCTGTTCAGTGACCTCCTCTCCATCACTGCTTCAAAGGTTTGCAGCCAATGACAGAACCCGCCTTCCTGATCAGCTGTTCAGTCTGTTGGTGTCACTGACTGCAGTGCTGCCCCCCCCCCCCCCCCCCCCAGCCGACCACAGAGGAGAACAAGCGCTGTGATGAGCTACAGGAATGAAACCTAACCTGTTATGATGTTATCTTCTCACTTTTTTTTTTATTTTGTAATTCAGTCAATCCGGCTAAAATCATTTTGATGCCAAAAGTTGGATCACAGAGATGTGGTTCTGATCCACAAAGGAGTTTTGTAAACTTCTTCTGTTGTATCTTCGGTGGATGTGGATTTAGGAAAGAAACATGTCTTTCTATTCTTTTTGAGAAATCTGTTTGAGTAGAACTTTTGTTACAATAAATGAAAACTGCTCCACAAATGATGACTAATTTGATTTGTATTTATTGTTTTATTTTGTCCAATATTTAAAAAAAAGAAAACTTTATTTTTATTTACGAAATATGTACTTTTGTATTTTGAGGCAACAGATAACTACAGTACTACATGTAGTCATCTGTGGATTCCAAAGTTTTAGTAATTGAAGTATCTTAAGAGAGCTCCAACTTCTGATGGATTTGCCTTTAAGTTCTTCACAGAAAATGATCTTTTCAAAAAGATTTGATCTATTTGGTTTTGCCCTTTTAATTTATGACGTCATTTTCCAATAGGTGTAATAAAACCTTCCATCCTTTTGACTGTTGTTACTGTTTCCCCAATAATAATAATAATAATAATAATAATAATAATAATAATAATAATAATAATAATAATAATAATAATAATGTCGTTCTCTTTTTTGATGAAAATCCATCATCGTACTTCCGGCCAAACAGGAAGTAGAAAGTAAAACCCTCCACCTTGATCACAGATCGCTCATCCAACCAATCAGAGCTCCCTGACGTTACCGCCCCCGCCGCTGCGGGAGACCCGGGGTCACGTGATCACAGTTCAGCAGCGGACTCGCAGGAGAGCAGGTGAGAGCCGAACTTTACCTGAACGGAGGCTGCTTTGTTAGCGCGTAATTACCGCGTTTGGGTCGGAACCGACAGGACGGAGAGAGTCTGAGAAGAAAGACAGGCGGCAAACTTGGAAAACAGACGGAAAAACAGCCTGGAAGCGGACTGCAGAAGGGAGGGGGGCAAAGTAAAATACTTTAGATCTGCAAACAGAAAGAAGACAAAAACATTCCTCCATTAAAAACCAAACAGGCAGGAAACAGTCTGCAAAAAGAATCAGGCAGGAAAGGCAGCTCGGAGAGAGCTCTGGTGTTAGGAAACAGTCACGTGACCACATTTCCAGATGGAATCAGTGAAGCCGCAGGTCAGCGGCCTGATCCATGTTTCCGGTAAAAGTCGTTAAACTGTCGGTGACGCAAACGTCCTCAGCGCGCCGCGGGGTTCCTCTTCATCATCATCATCATCATCATTTCTGTCAGCTGCTCAAACCTGATTTTTAAGAACCAGTTTTGATGGGGAGCCCTGAAGGCAGCATCTTAATGTGTGTGCGTGTGTGTGTGCGTGCGCGCGTCAGACATGGCGCGTGTGTTGGCGTGTGTGCTGCTTCTCTGTGCTCTGGTCCACAGGAGCTCATCATGTGCGTCCGCTCAGCGATGCTCTGATGTACCGACGCAGAAACTGGACCCTGAAGTGAACATGAACATTGTGAGTCCCCCCCCCACCACCACGACCTGTACTTCCTGCAGCCTTTCACATTAAAAGCGGACTCTGACCTGAAGAGCTGTTTGTTGGGTGACGCTGCAGGTCAAAGGTCATCACAGAGTTGGGGCCTCTCTGAACTTATGGGATGTTTCTGAGAAGTGAGCTGGCGGGTCTCTGGGTGGGGGGTGAGCTAGAGTCGGGGGACTTCCTGTTCCTTTGCCGTTTGCTGCCATGTGTTTGTGTGGTCCAGTCAGAGATCATCAGGAGGTGGGGCTATCCGGCAGAGGAGCACGAGGTCGTGACGGAGGACGGGTACATTTTGAGCGTCAACAGGATCCCGAGTGGACTTAAACGCACCGCAGGTCAGTGTCACAGCAGAAACAGGAAGTTCAGTCCTGACATCTGACTGCACTTCCCCAAAGAGAACAGGTCCTAAACTTTCACCTCCTTTCGATCTGACCCGGTTTGCTGAAGTGGTTCTTTCCACTGGATCAGGTTCTCACTCATCTAGGAAGACCTGGTTCTAGCAGGTCTGACATTATCCTGGTTCCTGGCAGGTCCAAAGCCGGCGGTCCTCCTGCAGCACGGCCTTCTGGCGGCGGGCAGTAACTGGGTCACCAACCCTCCGAGCTCCAGTCTGGGCTTCGTTCTGGCCGACGCCGGTTACGATGTGTGGATCGGAAACAGCAGGGGGAACACCTGGTCCAGGAGGCACCGGACCCTCAGGCCGGACCAGGAGGACTTCTGGAAGTTCAGGTAGGATCCGTGACGTCCTCTCGGAGGAAAGTTTCAGGTGACCTCTCAGGTGTCAACCCTCCTCTTCAGTTATGATGAGATGGCTCTGAAGGATCTCCCCGCCATCATAAACCACGTCCTGAATGTGACGGCCCAGGACCAGATCTTCTACGTCGGACACTCTCAGGGAACAACCATCGGTAGAACTTCTGTGCTTTTATTTTGAAACAGTCAATTGTGGTTTTGGCACCAACAGGCCTCCGTACATGGTATCTCTTGTTTCCCAGCATTCATGGCGTTCTCGGCGCTGCCAGAACTGGCCAGTAAGGTGAAGCTTTTCTTTGGTTTGGCTCCCGTAGCAACTGTGGCGTTCACCGACAGTCCCATCACCAAACTGCCCGTCCTGCCCGACGCCCTCATCTGGGTAAGAGTCACATGACCTCCCGCAGCCCTCCCCTCAGACCCTGTAGGCGTGACACGACTGTCGCCCCCTGCAGGACCTGTTCGGTAGGCGGGACTTCCTGCCTCAGAGCGACTACATCAAGTGGATGGCGGAGCACATCTGTGGCAAGCGTCTGCTCAGCGAGCTCTGCGGAAACATCTTCTTTGTTCTCTGCGGCTTTGATGAGAAAAACCTGAACATGGTGTGTGGGCCTGATCCCGGATCAGAGTTTGGTTCTGTTCTGGATCTGGGTGTCTATCAGATCCACAAAGCTGTGTTTCTGAGATCAAGTTTCTGAATTCTGGCGTTTCAGACCCGGACTCCGGTCTACACGACCCACTGTCCTGCCGGGACATCGGTCCAGAACATGGTCCACTGGGCCCAGGTACGAGACCGACCTTTGGTTTTTGCTACAGATATAATAGTATTACTTCATAATGCTTGAATATTAACTCTAATACTGCATACTACTGTATAATACTGAATACTACTGCATACAGATGCGACGCTTAAACCGTTTTCTGTCTTTGGTTTACAGGCGGTTCATGGAGGGAAACTGATGGGCTTTGACTTTGGACCTGCTGGAAACATGAAGCATTACAACCAGGTAGGTCTGAACCCAACAAGGTCCAGTTCACACCAGGGTCTAATAGGATCCAGTTCACATCAGGATCTAATAGGATCCAGTTCACATCAGGATCTAATAGGATCCAGTTCACATCATGGTCTAATAGGATTCAGTTCACATCATGGTCTAATAGGATCCAGTTCACATCAGGATCTAATAGGATTCAGTTCACACCAGGGTCTAATAGGATCCAGTTCACATCAGGGTCTAATAGGATCCAGTTCACATCAGGGTCTAATAGGATCCAGTTCACATCAGGATCTAACAGGATCCAGTTCACATCAGGGTCTAATAGGATCCAGTTCACATCAGGGTCTAATAGGATCCAGTTCACATCAGGATCTAATGGGATCCAGTTCACATCAGGGTCTAATAGGATCCAGTTCACATCAGGATCTAACAGGATCCAGTTCACATCAGGGTCTAATAGGATCCAGTTCACACCAGGGTCTAATAGGATCCAGTTCACATCAGGGTCTAATAGGATCCAGTTCACATCAGGGTCTAATAGGATCCAGTTCACATCAGGGTCTAATAGGATCCAGTTCACATCAGGATCTAATAGGATCCAGTTCACATCAGGATCTAATAGGATCCAGTTCATATCAGGGTTTTGGGGCTTCAGGTCACAGATCTGGTGTTCATGGTCACCCCCCCTCCCCTTCTTCCATGTCCCTCCTTCAGTCCACCCCCCCTGAGTACCACGTCAAGGACATGAAGGTTCCCACCGCTCTGTTCTCCGGTGGACAAGACACCCTCGCAGATCCCAAAGACGTGGCGGTTCTTCTTACTCAGGTCAGTCGGAGGGACGCACCCCTTACCTCTGCCCTTCACAATAAAAGCCTCAGATGAGACCTGCTTTAGTGTTCAATGCAAACTGTCGTGTGAAAACTAAGTCCTCGTTTGGTCCTGCTGCAGGTCTCCAACCTGGTCTACCATCAGCACATCCAACACTGGGAACATCTGGACTTCATCTGGGGTCTGGATGCTCCGGAGCAGATGTTCCCCCCCATCCTGAAGCTGCTTCAGAAGCATCTGTAGAGACAAGCTGCTGTTTCTTTCCGGCTCCTGCAGAGTCCAGCAGGAGGAAGACTCTGGAATCCTCCTTATTCAGACTCCGCCTCCTTCCTCCTTCAGATGTTTATGCAGCTGGACGACCCGTTTCTAACCTCTGTGACTCAATCTAACCACAGACTTTCTGAAACAGTTGAAGAACAAAACACTTTTGGGGATTTCATTCCAGAAGAGGAGCAAAGGTTGGACCGCTGGACCTCAGTGATGAAGACCAATCGTCCTCATGGACGGTCTCTGCAGGCTGGACTCTGAGACATTTTGTTCCATTTGACCATAAATGTTCTGCTGGGTTCTGGTCCAGACTGTTGGGGGTCACACTCTTCAGTTTATGCTCCAGAGATGCTTCATCCTCCTGGGAAACATCATCATCATCATCATCATCATCGGCAAACCTGTTGACGTCACTTTAGGGACTGTTGGCGGTCTAACAAGGTTCCTATCTTCCGTTTGGTTGTACGTTCTGCGTCTCTGTCAGGGGTTTGTCAGAAGGTCTCATGTTGGGAATCTTCTGGAAAAGTCTTGGGTTTTGCTCCTTTCAGTCAATAAACGGCTTTTGGTTTTATGACCAGATGACCTCCTGAAGTTCTGCTTCCTGTCCTCGAGGAAGCCTCTGACTTTTAAAGTCACGATGCTGAGAAATCGGTCGTCCATCAAAGCGTTCGGAGGAAGTGAAAGCGCTTCTCACACATTACGCAACTTGAAGCGGTTTCACATTTGACACAAAAACAACAAAAAAAGACACACATTTACAATAAAATCCCACCCTTCACCGTTCCAGTCGCCTCCTGATGTGACCTATGACCCCACACACAATGAACACTTATGAAAGAATCTACTAAAGTACATTTAAGGCGTGGCTCTGCTGTGAGGGAACAGCATTTGAGGATCCATTCA
Source organism: Oryzias curvinotus (assembly GCA_023969325.1). Taxonomy (NCBI): domain Eukaryota; kingdom Metazoa; phylum Chordata; class Actinopteri; order Beloniformes; family Adrianichthyidae; genus Oryzias; species Oryzias curvinotus. The sequence goes on from CM043724.1 coordinate 2,016,607, forward strand.
TACCAGGAGCAGCTCGGATGTAGGAGCATCGCCACGGCGCCCACCCGGACCGGGACGGCAGAGGGGTCCACGTCACAGCCGTGAGGCTGCAGAGTTAAACTCCAGCCGCCCCAGCAGGGGCAACAACCACGGCAACAACCGGCAAGATCCCCACAAGAAACCCTGGAGCTAAAATAAGATGTTAAAATAAGATGAATATAAAAACATAAAATTGACAATAAAAGTAAATACATCAAACTATTAATAAGCAGATAAGATCAACTAAAAACCAGATCATAAAGGCGGGTCTTGAGCCTCTCCTTAAAAACTCTACGGTTCTCCTGCAGACTGTTCCACAAGTAGATCCAGATTAGGTTAATGGATCCAGTTCCAAAAGTAGATCACTTAAATAAGAAGGCCCAAGACCATCAAAACATTTATAAACCATTAAAAGAATCCTAAAACCCATCCTGCTGCATTTCACAATAAGAGCACAGGTGAAGCTGTTCTCCGCTTCAGATTCTCCAGAATCCTGAGTTTAAAACCAAAGCTTTGTTTAGGAGAATCTCCTCATGTGGATCTCAGACAGGAATCCACCTTCAGCAGGTCTTTCCTCACAGATGAAACCAGCTGATGAACGGATGAAGAGGCGGAGCAGCAGAGACCTGCAGGTTTTCTGCAGAACCTTCAGAAAAACCACCAGAGGAACCAAAAATGTCCAAAACAACCAACATTTATTTCAAGAACACTTCCACTCAGAAATCCTGCTCAGTGTGAGGTTCTGGAGCTGAAAGGTCCGATCCTCCACGGTGAATGAAAGCAGAAGAAGAGAAGTCGACTCTGAAGATGGAGAGACTCTAGAAGAAACAAACTGCAAACATCCAATCAAATCCACTAACAGAGTCGGTAACGTTTAGTTTTAATTTGAAAGTCCAGTCATGTGACCTGCAGGGGTTTGGATCCACCCGTCTGTCCGGTACCAGAGCTCTGTGAGCTCGGTTCTGCTGTGAGCTGCGCTGTGGTGGAGCGGACAGCTTTTGGACCAGAGGACGAATTCGTTTGGGGACCTGGGTCGACCAAAGACCAGAGGGGGGGGGTGGAGTCTCCATCTAACTGGTTCTGACCCAAATACAAACAGAACCATCTGGAGGTTCAGAGTAACAGAAACTTAAGATCATCTGATTGGTTGAAAGCATTTGTAGATTAAAATCTAACTTTAGCCAATCAGATGAGCCGAGGACAGAGCCGCCAGGAGCTGGTACCAGCAGAACCCGACCGTTCCGGGTTTGTGAAGGTCCAGAATCCCCTCGCACACGCATCATCATCATCATCTTCATCGCCAGCCGCCTTCGTCACGCCGCCTTCCTCAGCATGTTGCAGATCTTGGTGAACTTGAGCCGCAGGGCGATGTCCAGCGGAGTTTCTCCATCCTGTTGGAGCAGAACCAGAAGATCTCAACCAAAAAAAAACCACGATGGAGCTTCATGCAGATCCGGACCAACGGAACCAGAGGATCCCAAACGATAACGAACAGATGATTCAAAGATTCTCGACTCGTTTCACCAAAGTCTCCGTGGTGGACAGAGGGGGATCCTGAGGTGGTCCCGGGACCACCTCAGGATCCCCCTCTGTCCACCACGGAGGGGGATTTGGCAGTCCGTCAGGAAGTCCCAGACCTCCTCCACCTTCTGCCCAAACTCCAGGTCGATCGATCCTCCACACGCAGAAACATCTGGATCTGTGTCAAACTTGTTCCTGTTCTTTCGTTTCTCCTGAGGAACATCCAGATTCTCTACATTTGTCCAGCATTTCTGATCTCCTGCCGGGTTTCCTCTCAGTACTTTTCCCACTTTTAGATTATTAAGTAATAGATCCAAAAATCAGGAAAGAGCTTCAACTCTTTGGGATTTGAAGCTCCAAACCTTGAAAGTTCCAGAATTCACGACGCTGAGCTCCACTTTTAGAAGTTTGTCAGGATTTTTCAGGCTTTTCACAGATTTTATTCTGACTATTTAATGTTTGACTTTATTCAATTTTTACAGTTTTGTATTTCTATGAATGGGTTGAATGCTGTAAATCCTTCCATATTGTTTTCCTGTTTGTCTTTCTTTATTCTAGTATCTTCACCTTTTCTCCTCCGACTCTTTCCTCATCTATTTCAACCGCTCTACTATCCAAATGTTCAGCTCTTTTTCCAGCTGTGACTCTTTTTCCTTCAAATCCTTGAACTTTTCCAAATATTCCAGGATTTCTGCCTCCATTGAAACACATGGGGGGATCCCTGGTGCTGAAGCTCGCTGGTTCGATACCCGATACAAACATATCTTTTATAATTTCTTTATTTTTTGCCAATTATTCCCCTTAAAGTTTCTTTTCATTCAGGGATACGTCATTCTACCTGCCTTTTCTTCTAGTTCTTACATTTACTTTTGCAGTTTTTCCTGCCACTTTTTGGTTTTTCTTTGATTTTATTGTTTTTTTTGCATCTGTTCGTCTTTAACTCCGCCCCCGGCGCACGTTTGTCTCTGATGGCTGCAGAGGAGCGGCGTGGCGGACCTGCAGACGGACGCACCTCGTTTGTGATGTCGGTCTTGGCGTTCTGCTGCAGCAGCATAGGAACCAGGTGGCGGCTCTTCCTCTGACAGGCGTAGTGCAGCGCCGTGTTTCCCTTCTGCAACACACCAAGATGCAGAAACGTTCCTCACGGCGGTCCGGGAGCAGCGGTGAGGCTCTGCGCCGCCGTAGTACTCACGTAGTCGGTGGCGTTGACGCTCACGCCGCTGCTCAGCACGGCCTGCATCAGCTCCACACTCTGCTGCTGCTTCTGCCTCTGCAACACAGAGAACATCTGAGCAGAACATCTTCAGAACCGCCGGGGCGCGTCTGCGGTCCGACTGCTCGCCGTACCATGATGAGGTATCCCAGCAGGATGGGCATCAGGATGGCGATCATCAGGTAGTCCAGCAGGGTGAAGGTTATCCTGGACGTGTAGTGGAGACACGTCCTCCGTTTCTGAGGAGCAGACGGACGCACGCCGTTAAACCGCGTCGACGCTCCGACATCATCAGGAAAACCCACCTTGCTGGTCAGGTGAACGTCGGCTTTGAGGTCCAGCAGGTATCGGACCACCTTCAGCCTCCGGCCCCGACAGGCGGCCACCAGTGGCGTGTCTCCAGACTGCGGGTCCTGCACGTTCAGCTGGGTCGGGTCCGTCTTCAGGACGTTATAGAGCCGATGAAGATCTCCATCGTAAGCCGCCTGACACGCCGGCTGAGGAGAAACAATACTGCCGTTACGCTGATGACACTATGCTCTTCGCCTGACCAGGTTCAGATCAGAAGACCTCAGGAAGCATTTTGAGTCCTTCATTTCCATCTGAGGTTCTGGTTTTTGGGACATTTTCATAGAATTTGGATGAATTGAACAGAACCTTTTTGACCGTGCAGCTGTGGATCCAGAAGACCTTCAGGAGGAAGATGTTCAACCGCTTGGTTCTGAGATGATTTGGGTTTATCAGAACCAACCCTGCCCCCTCACACTGGGATTGGTCAAGCATGTGATGCCCCGCCCCTTCACCCGCTGACCTCTGCAGACCTGCACGTTCCTCCTCAACCACAGCTGAACACTTCTCTGTTTCAGTTACACATCCACGCACAAACACGCACACAAACGTGCACAAACACGGGCACACGCACCGAACCGCTTGCGTATGGAAGTTTTTCTGTAGCATAATTAAAAATAAAAGTCAGTACCAGAAATGCTTTTTCATTTTCAAAATAAAAGCGCTCCGCCTCCTCTTGGAAATGCTGACTGGAACTGAATTATGCAACACTTCTTGCACAGTGAATCTGAAAACCAAAATGCAATGACATCACAGAATTTTGCGATGTTGAAGAAGAAAATGAAAAAGCATTTTGGAGGATTGATTTTTCCTTTTATTTTTGAGTAAACACATGCAGCTTTTATTTTGAAAATGAAAAACATTTGTGGTTTTGACTTTTATTTTGAATTATGCTACAGAAAAGCTTCCATAGTTACGAGTCCAAAACCAGCACATCCATCCGATCCCAGCTTGGTTCTTCTACAGAACCGCACAAAGACGAATGTTCTGCAGAACTCAGAGTTCCGGTCACACCTCCAACCAGAACTAATTTATAAAGGCCAGTCCGTGGACCCACACGTCCTTAGACCGGAACAGAACCGAGACGAACCCGGCTGCCTTTAAATGGGTCTTTAATTCGGGTCGGACCTCAACTGGACCCCTGGTTCCGAACCCACAGAGGATCGTCAGAGGATCCGACTCTGGGAGAGGAGCTTAACGGAACCGTGACGTTCCTCCGGAGGTTTTGCGGCAGTTTTGAGGAACCGATGCTGCATTTTCCCGCGGTTCCTCACTGACTTAAAGCGAAGCAACAGGCGCGCCCGCGCGGAACGGAAGTTCCTTTCAGAATAAAAACTCTGTACGTTAAAAACTCAAAAATCTCTTACCTCCGAGTAAACCAGACCCATGACGGCGAGAACACACCTGGATACGTCAACGCTGCAGTCATCAGAAGGGAAACTTCCGGTGACGCCTCTTAAAATAAAAGCCGACCCCCCCCCCTCCTTAAAACTAAATATTTTTTCCCTTTTTATTTAGTGTAATCAGTGAATAACGTGTATGTGTGTAAATATATACATAATTTATACTGATATAAAAAAAATGTAACCACGAGACTTTCAGTTCCATGTGTACATTAACAAGAACTTTTATTTTGTAGACACACCTGTGTGTGTGTGTGATCATCTCACTGTTGTGTATTTAACAACACAGTGACGCACTGCGTCTCAAAGCGTCTGCCTTCAACCTTTTTAATCTTTCATTTCTTCATGTGAGTAATGTAACCAACCTGCTTTAACCGGAAATGAAAAGCGCTCGAGGCATTGACGTGACAGGGCACACCTGCACAGGTGAGTCAAAAGTCCAAACATTAAGTAAAGTGTCATATGAAGATGAAAAACATGTAGGTTTAACAAAAGTTTTATTGGCAATCAAATCTCCTGAAATCTAAAATAGAAGCAAAAAAAAAATCATCAGAAGCAGCAATAAAAAGCGAATAATTCACTTTATTTAGAGTGACGTCAGTTTTTGAATGAAGGTTGTTTAGAAGCGAGGGTTGTCACGTGACCCTTTTGTCTGCAGCATCACATCATCAGCTGCATAGAAACGGACTCAACAGCTGGATTCTGTTCTGCAAACTGCTGAAAGCTGAAACGTCTGTTTCTTTTTCAGCCCCGGTGAAGGTTTGGTTCTATCAGGGAATCGGTTCACATCTGAAGGTCCCGACAGACTGCCAGTTCTGATGAGTCCAGTTGGACCTGAACCAGAACATAAAGAAAATCTGCTTCCTGGAAAACCTGAAACACATTCCAGACATTCCAAAATCCAGACCTTCTCTGAACAAGGTGACTGCCAGTTTAGGCGGCAGGGCTTTACTATGATCCAGGTCAATACTCGCTCCTGATTGGCTGATTAAACAGCGATAATGGACTCCGGTTAAAGAAGTTCTGGTCACATCGCCTGAATGTTCCATATTAGTGGTCTAAACACCCGGAACAATAGAAACCTGGAACATTGGTGGACAGACATTATTCCTTCAAATGTCTCCATGATGGACATACAACAAATTTTACCAGCAACGGCAACATTGCCTTTAAATAGCTTGTTGTCTGCCTTTCTGTCTTGTTTACCTTATACTTGATACAAAGTAAATATAGTTTTATAGACAATGTTGGTATTAATTAACGGCAGAATTAGTTTGTTTGTTTGTTTGTTGATCCACATTTCACCATCAGCATAAATGCTGGATATTTGTCCAATCAAGGCGATCTGGGAAACGTTTGCTGCATTACCTGAACATTCCCTCTGAAATGATGCTTTGGATGACTTAACGTGACATAGAAACCACTTTCCTCCACTGGCTGGAACAGCAGCTGCAGCAGAGCTGCTGGCTCTGACGCCTTCACCGTCCATAAAACCAAACACATCAGAACAAATGACTAAATATGTGATTTTAATACATGAAAAATACAGAGACATGGATTCTCCACATGTAACTGACAGGTAATGTCGGTCTGAGATAGAAATGGAACATTTATGGAAGAATCTATCAGAGAAAACAAGTTAAACAGTTAAAGACGCTGAACAGACATGAACCAAAATAAAAGTTTGGATCCTTTACTGGTGAGTTGGAAACTTATGAAGCTTGCGGGTGTTTAACCATTATGACTCATCCATAACTATTAGACGAAAATGCAAAAAATATTTTCAAAATAAAAAATAAAAACACAAACGCAAAGGCAGAAACAAAAAACGAACAGGAAACATATTTCAGTTAGAGTGATTCATCTGTAAATATACGAGCTTCGTTAAAGCCAGAGTGCGCATGTGCGCTAAAGTTCCGCGGTTTTAGTCAGAGGTATGTGTCTGCACACGGAGACGATCTTTGCAGCCACCATCAGCAGTTTGAAGCCGCTTTCAGCCATTTTCCACCTGAACGCGACCCGCGTGACCGGGTCCGGGACCGAGATCACGACCCGCCGGGGCTGCACGTGAGGACGCAGGATGCCAGCAGCCTCCGAACCGAACCGGGACGAACAGCAGGTGAGTGTCTAGTCTGCCGGCGCAGATGTGAGTCCGGAATGATGACCCGGATGGGAAGGGGACCGTCGGTTCTGATGAATGAACGGACTGAAGAACCGAACCTTTCATGGATCGTTAAAAGAGAACCTCCCCGGTTGTTGTCCGTCCTGGACATTGGACCCGTTTGGACCGGTGACTCCCTCAGTCTGATGAATCTCTGCAGTCCACTCAGCAGAACTGTCAAGGCTCTGCATGTTCTGTTCATCAGTGAGCAGAACCCGGCTGCTCTCAGGTACAATGGGACTCAGAGTTCTGAGGGGATGTGCTCGGGCTCTTCACGCTGACCTCCTCAGAGGTGCCTTCAGACGTTCAGGCTGAGGGGGTTCTTCAGCTCCCATCAGTTTCTGCTCCACAAAGATGTTCGTTTTTAATATGAATATCTTAAATCCAGAGTTTGCATGAATAAATCAAAGTCTTGTCCGTCTTCAGAATGAGTGCAGCTGTTCCTCGTCAGCAGCAGGACCTCCCTCAGTGGTTGAAGCCACGCCTGGGACCCGTGGTGGTAAATCGTGCTTCAGTCATTCTCAACTGGACTAACCTGAACTCAGAACCGGAGGAACCTGGACGACTCACTCAGAACAAGTCCTGAGGCCATCTGCTCATTTTTACCTGCAGTTTCACCATTTCTGCAGCACTTTCATGTGTTAAAATAAGTACAAGTTTCAATAACATCTGTTTAATTACTGTGTATTTAGTTTATACATCACTTAAAAGTGCATAAAGGAAAAAATGAAATATGATAACACTCATCAACTTTTGGCATCACGGGGAGAGGAGGACTTTGCTGGATGCTGCAGGATCTTCTGCTTTCCCGCCCTTGGACACCTGTTGCCATGGTTACTCCATCCCAGCTGGGCACAGCAGACGGCTGGTGACGGAATGAATCAGCTGCTTTTGTTTTGAATCTCGGTTTCTTTGGCCTCTGAATCTGGGTGGGAGTGGGAGCTCGCCCCGCTCCTCTTCTGTGTTTCTTCTTTTCTCAGTATAAACTGGATGACTCACTGGACTGTTAGCTTCTGGTCGCCGTGGTAACTGTGAACCCAGCTGAAGGACGAGCAGGCATAACGATGATGATGATGATGATGAAACACCCAAACTGGCTGTTAAACGAGGATTGCACCTAAGTGCCGCCTGTTTCTGAGTTCACAGCTTGTTTTTCTTGTCTACCCTGCAGTGAAGCATCATGGGAGTTAGCAGATGGACAAGAGAGCTGTGGGCTGGCCAGTGACACACACATGCACACTCATGCACACACCATGGATCAAGGATTCAGCTTAAACATCTCTGGTAAGTGCTCCCCGTGTGGGTGTGTTAGTGTGTTCTGGCGTTCGTGCACTTATGAGGTCACGTTGTTTTTTGGTCACGTTTGGAGACCTCCTCAAAATCTGAAGAAACAGAATCAGCAGGTAAACATCAACATCTGCTTCATCTTAGTTTCAGATTATGCTGAGATTATTAAATAATGATTTTGAAACCAACTCACTTACAAAACGCTTGGTTGGTTCTTGATTTTTTTTTTAATTTAGTTTCAAATACAGTTTTCAACTGTTGCTATATTGACATAACTGAACCCCTGTTTCTCCAAAAAAGGCCAAAAAGTCAAATGTGCTGTTTCTTTTAATGGAACGGTGCCAGCGCGTGTACAGTTAAAGATGAGCATCCAAAGCAATCGGGACTCACCTTCTCTTTGGTTTGATTTAACCCATACTGGATATTTTACTTTTCTTCTCGTCATTATATTTGATTTGTTTCTTGGGATTTTCTTTCTTGTAAATTTCAGCACATCATCCTGGGTGAACAAAACTTGATGTTTGAGAAAAATTGCTTTTTTTTTCCATGTCTTGTTTTTAACCATTGAATTTAACTGCTGTACATCACATACTGTGTTTTTTTTATCCTTGTGCCAACTGTCAGATGTTGGAACATGTCCTGTAACGATGTTCTAGAGCTGGTAATTTTTTGATTAATCAATCCTCAAAAGGGCACACTGGAGATATGGTACCTAAATAACACACGCTCCTTGACCCACCGTAACATTTAGGCCATTTAAACAATCAGTATAAATCAGCTGAGACTGATGCAGAGGAAAAAGTAAAGTGTTGTAAATCAGTGCAAAGCTGCTTTTCTCTGTGTCAGAGTACGCTGCAGTTAATTGTGTAAAAAAAAAAAAGGAAAAATCAAAACACAAAGAAAAGCAGTTTCACTTAAATAACACAATTTAGAATCCAAAAAAATAAGATAAAGACAAAGGAATTTGACATTCACAAATCACAGATAGGTAGAACAGATACGGTAGAAGAAAGAACGTGAAGATTTGAGCGTACTTTCTGGTGTTAGACGGTTAAGGTTGAGAGCATATTGAAGTTGAAGTTTTTCAACCACATTTGTTTTGAAACACAAACAACGTTGTCTGTGACCATCTTCGTCTTCCTTGTCGTCTTGTTAACAAATGATACCGGTTTCCTCTTCTCAGAAGAAGCTGGCAGCTGAGCCAGACTACACTGACGTGTCGCTGACTGCGGTGGAGCGCGTTCGAGCGCTAACAAAGATGGGACGCTGCGTAGAGATAAACGAGGACATAGCGCCCAGGCGGTACTTCCGCTCAGGAGTGGAGATGGAGCAAATGGCAGCAGTTTACTTGGAGGAGGGCAGCTTGGAGAACGCCTATGTTCTCTACAACAAGTTCATCACGTAAGGGTTTCAGCATCACTGAGGTGGAAGGGGAGGGTTCTGCTTTATGCTTTTAATTCCATCACCGTAGGTTCATGACCTTTTGTGTCAGTCTTTTTGTAGAGAAGCTGCCCAGCCACAAAGACTACCAGCAATGTTCAGCCATCCCTGAGAAGCAGTTCATCATGAAGGTGAAAGCCCCCCTTCCAAACTGGTTTTCTGTCTGCAAATACCATGAACTGAATCTGAGAACTTGACTAAGTGGCCCCTCCCCTTGGCATTCCACACAGGAAGTACCCGCTGGCTCCAAGAAGACAAAATCCTATAAACTTTTATAGAAAACAAATAGCTATTACTCAGTCATTCTTTTGGTCAGAAGAACCGTTCTTGTTTTGATACCTTTTTTTAACAGCTTCTTGACAATCCTCTTTTTTTTTCATATTTTCTCTGTAGGACAATCAGACACCTCAATAAAAGTAGGTGGAGCCTGCTGGTCTCCACGTGCAATGTTCAAAATGTCTGACAGATTTTAAGTAGCCTACTTTCAAGTAGTAGGGGTGTGGCCTTCCAACAACCCTGATTGGCGAGAGTGGTTGCCATAGAAACATTGACTCAGACTGACTTGGACCAACCACTGCTTACTGACAATGTCTGGCTCCAACATGGCGGCGTCTGTATCGCAAAATAAATGGCAACTGAATTGATTTCATTTGGTTGGAGACGGCAGTAAACTATTTTCAGTCCAAATTTTTTTGATCCAGTTCTCTGAGACAGTTTTGGTTAAGACCTCTTGGCCCAATGGTTTTCATTTATTCTTTATTTAAAAACTAGCAAATATTAAGAGATGGGCAATTTACCGCTACCCTTATTTATTCTTTAAAGATTTGAATCCCCACAAAGATCAAACTAACAGAAATCATCTTTCAGGGCAGAAATGACTTCTTTTAGTTTGTTTATGATTCTGGATTTGTTGTCAGATTAGAATTTTAGAAGCAAAAAAGGAACTTTTTTGATGTTTCCTTCAAGAGGATTCCAGTTGAAAAGAACAACCTTTTTGGACCCTTAGCCTTTTGGTGTTTTCTTATCATTCTAGTCAGGTGCAGGTCTGGTTCTGAGCAGATAGTTCTGGTTTTTTCATGCTACTTTATTTGTCTGCAGAAACTCCAGGAGGAGGCGTTTCCTCGTAAAGATGAACTGAAGAAACGTCTGCAGGAGAAATACAGCTGGGAACATGGCGAGTATCTCAGAGCGCAGGTGAGTGTGTGAGTCTCTGTGCACTTGTGTGTTTGTGTGTATGTGAGTGTGCACGTGAGGGCTTCCTGTTTATGATTGGCAGAGAGTTTATCTGTTAATCAGATTAAGCATCAGATCTATTGAAGGTTTTATCAGAGTTCTCATACCTGCGACTGTAGACCACAACCTGTAGCACTAAATATTGATCAGTCAGTATTGATTACCACATATTAATTGAGGGTACGGCATGGGCATCGTCCAATGGAACGGCCTTCATGTGGTGAGTACATGGGGCATGTCTTCATGTCAGTGAGAACATGGTTGGATCACGTTGGATCATATTGGATTCTCCAGTGTCTTTATTCTTTTTTTGTAACACTTTTTGAAACTGTGGGCCCTTAGGGGACCTTTGGAGGGTTCTGACCTCCAGATCAGGGGGGTATTCCAGGAAGCATGTTTAAACTACCCTGACTTTAACCCTGAACTCTGGCTGAAATCCGCCTGAACTTGCTTACTCTGGGTATGTCGGTTCCAAAAGACCGGATATGAGTTAGTGTAATTACGCTCGACTTGGTAATCCTGGGTTAATGCACGTGCACGTCATATACATAAAGACATTCTCAATGGATCACAGATTTCCAGGGTCACCATGGAAACGCGTGGAGAAAAAAAGGGAGTGCTATACTTCAGTGAGACGGAGTCTGAGATTTTAATGACGGCGTATGAAGATTATAAGACCATCAAAAAAGTAACACGGCTGCATCATCAGCAAAAGAAAGAGTTTCTGCTTGGAGAAAAATAAGGGACAGAGTAAACGGATGAGTTTCTGGTCTTATTTCCATTTTCATTGTGATGCATATACATATAACTTATCCAATTTTGCCAATTTAAATGAATTCCTTCTATTGGTAACAAGTAATTTAGTAAAATATATTCAACCGAATTTCTTACGTCTATAAAACTTAATTAGTGTTTATACAACTCGAATTTACATATTTATCTAACTAAATGTCATATTACTTCAATTCAATTAATCTTTTTTTCCATCTTAATTATAATTCTTGAACTCTCATATGTTTAAGTTTGAGCCGGCAGATATACTCATTTTTATAACGATAAAAAGAATGAAACAATGTACAAAAAGTGCAATCATTCATTTAGCAATTTTTCAAAATTGTCATTACATCACTGGGCACTAGTGGTGCTATATAAACTCATCATCCTCTCCCTCCCTCTCACTCATGGTGCAGAAACTTAAGCATAGTAGGACAAAATAACTCAGCAAAACACAGTAAAACACAGTAAAACAGCTAAGCAACTAAACTCATTTGGTCAAAAACCCACACTTAAACCCAAATCCGTCCAGACAGGCAAAGGGAATGGTATCCCAGAAAACCCTTGCGGTGCCGATCTAACAGCAGCACCAAAGTTACACCTACTTAATTGAATTAATTTGAATGAAAGTAAAATAACTGTCTGAAAACTACGTGTTATTTTTAAGGTGACTTAACTAAAAAAAATGATTTATCTTAACTGAAGCAAATAATGAAGTTAGATCAAAGTAAAAAGTTTCTCATTCCAACATCCATATGTGGTCTTATCAGCCTCACACGGTGGAAAAAGTTTTATCTGAGCTTCTTCATCCACTACATCATCTTCAAATGGACACGCCATGCTGCTGCACCTCTCTGAAAACAAACTAACCTTCAACTAAACCTGCTCCCGACCAGGTTATGTTCAGAGCATGAGTTGCTACGGCAAAGCTGAGGTTATCCACTTCCTTAGCCTCAAACTTACCGTGGAAGCTAGCATAACCTGCTTTCTGGAATACCCCACCGAGGCTGGTGGCAGAGTCTGTTTTCGCAGAGCTCTGCTTTGTCCTTAGAGCCCCTCGGTGGTGGTGGATGGATGTGGCCAGCAGTTGCAGCAACTCTCCCTGCTGGATGAAGACAGGAGGCGTGTCCTTCTGCTGGAGGAGGAGAAACAGCGAGTTGCCGCCCTCCGACGCATGCAGATTGAGTCGGAACAGTTTCGATACTTTGAGGACCAGCTGAAGCGCCAGGAGCTGGCTAATAAGAAAGAAGAGGAGGCGGAGCAAAAGGTACTTATGTTCAGCTTTCAGTGAGCTGCGTGGTCTCTGAGCTGTGACAGTGACACATTTCTTCTGCAGATGGCAGCCAAAGTGCCTGAAGTCACAGACGGATCCTGTCTGTCTCATCAACCAATCAAGAGGCGCCCGAAACCACAGGGGGCAGACCTAAATAGGAACAGACACCCTGCTCCTGTCAGTCAACCAGCCGCCACACTGGCGAGCGTTCATGGTGAGCAGAGGCAGAATACATGATACACAACTCATGATAGACACCTGTTTTGATATGTTCACACTGGACATGTGATGTGCATTCAAAAAGGGCTTTTAGCAATACAGTGTTCCCATTGAACCGTCGCTAACCAATACTAGCGGATGTATGTACAGCTCGAAGAGTCTTGGTGTAAAATGCTAAAGGGGTGCTAATCTGGTGAATCATGCAGTAGTATTAACAATCCTCCATCAAACAAAGCAGCAGTGAAGGTTCTTCACTTAAGGTCCAACTCCACCTCTGATGTTCTACGATAACTACGATAATAACCACGGGTGTTACCACTGCCATTACCAAGGGAATACCACAGGTGTCACCACTGTCTTTACAGCAGGTGTTACCACAGGTGTTACGTCGGGTGTCACCACTGCCGTTTGCACAGAGATTGCCATAGGCGTTACCGCTGCCATTACCACAAGAGTTACCATGGGTGATAGCACAGGAGTTACCACAGGCGTTACCATTGCCGTTTGCACAGGAGTTACCACAGGCGTTACCATTGCCGTTTGCACAGACGTTACCACGGGCGTTACCACTGCCATTACCAAGGGGGTTACCACAGGAGTTACTACTGCCGTTACCACAGACGTTACCACAGGAGTTACCACAGGAATTACCACGGGTTCAAACTGGAATATGAACTTTTGAAAACCAGCATAAGAGTCCAACCTCTGTTTTCTGTCTTCATTCATGTTTCTGGGTATGTTTGGTTCATGAGTGCAGGTCAGAGGGTGGAGGGTCTGAGGCGAGTGGCAATTCCCAGAGATCTGACGTTCCGTTTCCTCCAGCTGGCCGACTCCAACACAGCCAGGGGAATAGAGACCTGCGGCGTCCTCTGCGGGCGGCTGGTGAGAGGACGACCCAAAGCATTAGGACTGTCATCTGAATCTTCTAGTGCTATTGCTGACTGACTGGCCTTCTCTCTCTATTTTTTCCCTCTGCGATCATCCCTGGCTGTCAGACCCACAATGAGTTTGTGCTGACTCATGTTGTGGTTCCAAAACAGTCGGCCGGTCCAGATTTTTGCGACATGGAGAACGTGGAGGAGCTGTTCAGCTTCCAGGACCAGCAGAAACTGCTGACTCTGGGTTGGATCCATGTATGAATATAGCATACATGTTTAATGTTTTAAACTAGTGTGTTCACATATTTACACTATGCTCCAACTGAACATTTTAGGTTTAGTTTAATTATTTTTTGGGGGGAGGCAAGCATGCAGGTTCAGTGGATTTCATGATTTCTAAAACAAGCTGTGCGTAAATAGACTGTCTGGTCTATTCAGCGCTGGGACTGACCCATAAACACATGAAACTATTAGACTGTAGAAAATACTGGACTACTAAATGACATGTTTAAAAAAACAGCAAGGATTATAGAAAACAGAACCTACTAAAGTATTTTTGGGGTTTATAGAAACGTTTTAACAAAACCCCTAATTTTTAATTATAATAATTTCATATTTTTTATCCAAAAGGTTGTTTGATGTTAATTTTAGCCTGAAATTCAAGTCAGAAGAACATAATTCTTTTATATTTAAGTCTTTAAGCTATTTTTTTTTCGGTTTTATAGCATGAAAATGACATCATTTCATTCCTGTAGTTTACTGAGGCATTTACAAGATCAAATCCAGATAACGAAACAGTGTCGTGTCGGTTTGCTCACTTTATCTAAATTCTAAGTCAATAAATAATCTTGATGAAACTGCAGTGTCCCCACGATGCCGCACACATAGGCGAGAATGTGTGTGTCCCTTCATCCTCGTTAACACACGTGATTCACAGAGACACAAAAATGACCTCCCCTGTTCTCATTACCCCCCCAGCCTTATTTACATGAGCTCATTTTACCATGGCAACAGAGTCCGTGGTCTAGCAACAGATAGGAGAAGGAAACAGAGGTCTCACTCTCCAGCCACATTTTGCTGCATCAACGATGTCAGGCGTTATGCCATCCAACCACAGCAAGCGCTCAAACCCTGACCCATCTGTGTCACGTGACCTATGACCTATATGCTTTCAGACCCATCCCACACAGACGGCCTTCCTCTCCAGCGTCGACCTCCACACTCACTGCTCGTATCAGCTGATGCTGCCAGAGGCCATTGCCATTGTCTGCGCCCCGAAGCACAACGAGTGCGTCCAGCACACGCTCTACAGACTTTCTTTCCCATGATGTCTTCTGCCCTGATGCTTTGCTTCTGTTGCAGTGTGGGCATGTTCAGGCTGACCAGCCCCGGCATGTCTGAGGTGTCGGGCTGCAGACTCAAAGGTTTTCATCCTCACTCCAAGGAGCCTCCTCTCTTCACGGTAAGAACAGAGATTGAATTATTCTGGTCAGGGCTGCACGGTGGCGCTGTGGTGAGCACTTTGGCCTCAGAGCGAGAAGCCCCTGGTTCCCAGCTGGAATGTAGACGTTTGCTCCAGGCGCTCCGGTTTCCGCCAAGAGTCCAAAGTCTAAAAACATGCTTTGTAGGTTAATTGAAGATTTTAAATTATTAGGTGTGAATGTGTGTCCCAGGATATACCCCGCCTTCCCCCAAACGATGGGGATAGGCTCCAGCAACCCTGTGACCCCAAAAGAGGATTCGTCAGGTTCAGGAAATGGATGGATGCATTTATTTCAGCCAAACAGTTCCTCGTTTTCTTTAAGGCAGTGAAGACCCTATAGATCAGCTATCATTCTCCAACTGTTATCTGTCATATAGAGGATCGGTCTTTTTCTGGTGCAGCTTGAAATCCAGTGGTCATAGCCATGGTTATAAAACTGCAATAGGGCTGTCAAAATGTTACAGAAGAGCTGATGATGCTACGTTACCTGTGACTCCAATCAAAGTTTCTTCATTCTGTTGTCCCTCCATTAGGCTCTGCACTCGCCTGTCCAAACTCTGAGCTGCACCTGATGGTTTTCCTAGAAACTGTATTTCTACTATCGAGGCATTTTCCCTACAGAATGTTCTCGTGCTTTTCTGGAATAATTTGCTGAAAAAACACAAGCACGGACTTCAGCTCATTACTAAACATTACAACTCTGTTGGCAGTGGTTAGCAGAGGTTACTCTGCGCCAATGATGAACTCCTGCTGCTCTGCAGAAACTAGAAAGTGAGACATGTTTTTAGATTCTGGTTAAAAACGGCATCACCATAATGACAAGACCACTGGAAACACTTTGAAGAGAGATCTAAAGATGAATGGAGATGGGACTTTACTACATCCTGATGTTGATCTCTCTTTGTTCCCATTGTCCCACTTAGTCTGCCTCACCTGTAACTCCACCCCCTTTTCTCCTCAGGTGTGTAAACACGTGGTGCTCAGAGACTCAAAACTCAGCCTGCTGGACCTCAGGTGACAGACTGGAGGACGTCTGGGCTCCTCTCCTCAGAGAAAACTGTGAAGCTGCTGCTGTCTGAGTGTGCGTCTGTGTTTCTAACGTTTACAGGAAGTGTCAGTGTTGAGTGTTTCCTCCCGTTCACGCCGTGTTCATGGACCTAGAAGACACAGAGTGCCTTCTTAGATGAATGTTTCTGAGCCTAGTGAACTTTGACTTGGCGTCGCGTTTTGTTACATTCCTTTGAAGAAAACTTGAAACTTTTTTAGATAGATCAAAAGCAGTAACTTTTCTGAAGTGTCTTCAATGAAAAGAGGGTTTAAAATGTCACATGCCTCATCCAGCAACATCTGCAGAAACGCTGAATCATTCTGTGTGAACAAGCGCCTCAGTTAAAACACTGCGTACCGCTTTGCACGGACTAAACTGTTGAAAAAAGAAAGAAAGAAAGCAGTTTGGGATTTTTCATGATCGGGTGTCGCTGCGTTTGTTTTAGCACCCGAAGCTCAAAGGTGAGGAAACTTTTGCTCAGAGAGCTTTTGAAGAACGACACGTCTGCTGCTGATCATGTGGGACAGAAGCTTTTACTGTGAAAAGGTTGTTCAGCTGAAAAAAAGTTCCAGCTAAATAAATAAAATAAAATCTCAGTTTTGTTGTTTTACAAACAAAAGTCTTTTTTTTCTGTAGAAAACAGTTGAAGCAAAAACAGATTATTATGCAGTCGAACATTTTGGGTGATTTTGAGCTCAATTTTACAGTGAAGCTCCGTTTAGTTTGCAGTGAACTTGTTTTTATTAACTGTAAAAATGTTTATTTCAATGTAAAACTGCAAAATTTTAGGTGAAAATTTTCCTCAGTGAAGCTCAGTTTAATTGCAGGAACATTTCATTTAAAGTACACACCAAACTCAGGATAACCCTTGTTCTATCCTAGGCACGTTAACATTGGGAGTGGGGTCATCTAGACCCACTAGGCAGAGCTCTGAACCTTTGTTCTTCAATGATTTGTGATCTTCACTGGTGTCCATGGATTACATGAAATCCTCTCCACCTTTATCCACCTTTGTCATGGTAGGAGAACACGTCAGTGGAAGGGGGGGGGGTCATAGGATAGCACAAGGGTTAACAGTGAAGCTCAGCTTTGTTTGCGGTGAAACTTGAGGTACTTTGCAGAGAACATCCGTTGACTTTGAAGCCAGTTTTCTTTGCTGTTAAACTTGTTGAAGCTGCTGAAGGGATCAGAAGATTCCTGTTGAGCTGTGGATCTTCAGACTCTGTGTGACGTCCATGAGCAGATTTCCCAGAGTTCCCAAATTCAGTGTTTTGGTTTTTTTTTTCGAACAAAACCCAAACAGTATCCGAACAGATTGCGTTTCTCTGATTTGTGAATAAAAAGTGATTTTTATTAATTCTGTGATGATAAAGTCTTTTCATGTGTTTGGGTTACTAACAGTGAAACACTCTGCAGACGTTTTTCTTCATAAAATTTGTTTGTATGTTAAACTCCTTTGGCTTGTATTTATATTCTGTTTACATAAATGTGAGGCCTGCCGGTCAGCAGGGGGCGGAACCTGCTCTGACCTCTGTGAGGCGTCAATCACCTTCAGCTTTTATCCAGGAACAACAACGGAGGTCAGGTTTTCATCCGACTGTTGCCTCTGTTGTCAGAACAGATGCTTGACGTGAAGGTTGAGTTTTTGTCATCGAGTCCAGCGATGAACTCTTGGTTTGATGTTCTTGTGTTCGGCTGTTTGCATCTGTGCTGCTGTTTTTGTAATTAAACCCAACTGTTGCTGCAACCTTCAGGTTCTTCTTTACTGGCTCAGTTTTAACTCGGGTTTGCTCATTTCTGGAGGGAATCTGTGAAGAACGTTTGCGTGTTTGGACAAGTTTTAACCTGACAGACACATCAGTCTGCACACAATTACAGACATTTTTATATTTGCACACTTCCATTGTACACATTGTGCCTATTATACATATTGATATTTTTTAGATTATACTTTGTTCATTTTTGGAACGTGCCGTTTTCTTATGTGTGGTAAGTGTATTGTGAAGTATTCAAAAGGTTAATGGAAGTTACACTCACTAATGATGAATGGGCGATAATGTCGTACTGGCTCCTTACTGAATTTCCTCATTTCTTACGGTCAAGCCTGATTTAGACCTGTCCATCTGCGGTACGTCACCCTTGTGTTGTGTGAGGACTTCGTCTCACGACCGTCAGTTGGTTTAAATTCTCTCTGTTGCATCTCTGGTCCGTCACCCCTCCCCCCAGGCTGCTGAAGGAGTGGTTTGTCCTGCCGCCTCCGTGTCATCAACATCCAAAGAGTAAGAAATCAGGCCTACACTCCGTCCTTCCTGACTTAGTCCTTGTAAAATGTGCGTTCTGTGTCATAAATGAGGCTTTCATCATCCATGGTGAAAATGAACGACAGTCTATTTAATGCTGTTAATGCTACCTTCAATTTCGAAAGCAACAGAAATTTTTATTTTGAAACGCGGACATGGTTCCGGTGGTCCAGCTTTTTGCTGCAGAATCGACTGACAGAAAAAAGAACTGATGGATGTCAGACGCAGATGTGACAAAAACAATGTAATACTGAATTATTAATGAAGGTTCAATTAATATTTTTGTGTCAATGCCATCGAGACGCACTGCAGATGGACTGGTGGAAATCAGAATTCAGGCTGCACGCCAGGAGAGCGCACGTTTTACGTGAACAGAAAGTGTTCACAACAACCTGTTGCAGTTTGCTTGTAGAACAAAAATCCACACGAATATTTTCTCTCTACGGGTTTTCCGAGTGGCCTAGAACCTTGAATTTCCTTTGGGTCCCCCTGTGTGTCCCAAACAGGTTCGACCATTCATCACCAGGAGATAGCCTGCATCCACCTGTAAGGACATTTTGAGCTCAGAATTTCAGATTTCTTCATGTTCATATTCATCGTCAGCTGCCTAGTCTTGCTGATTCTCCCACAATCCTTGCTGTTTTTGAACCTAAATGCTAGACTGAACATTGTAAGGAGAAAAAGGTAAAACTAAAAGGCTGCACCAGAAGGTTTGACAACTGAGGAAACACAGAAAAGTACAACTTTTCATTTGGGACATAAGCTCTTTATTCTGTCCAATCCATGTTGTCGACATCACACAGCATTCTGCAAGCTCTCCAGGCCACGCCTCCTGCTCACCTGCCTACAGTCCAAACTTAGGGACACCTGCATGTGCGCTGTGACATCCTCTTCATGCAGAGCAAACAATGATGGGGGGGACACACCAGCAGGAAACATTCAAGCTTTATTTGTCAAAAATAAACACACTTTTTGACAGGAGACTCTTTCAACAGGGTGGGGGGGGGGCACAGGTGGAGCAAAGGGTAGGCAAAGAGGTGGAGGACAAGCAGTACATTCACAGTTTTGAGGTGAGCTTAGAGGGATGATGTTTGGGCAATCACCAATTAGGTTCTGGGCATTTGCAGGTTCAGTCCACCAAAAACACATGAAGGTATTCAACATTTAGCCAGGAGGGGGCATCTTCCACCTAAACTTCCTGATTATGTCAACCCTGTGGCTGGTTTTTGGGGATTTCTTATTAGGGACCAATGCAGGTTAAAATCAATTGTATGCGGTACAAACTGAAGGGGGCGCTGCAGATCCAAAGATCCAACGGTCCTTTAGAAGCACTTGCGATGGACAATGGAGGGTCCAGCTTCATCATACTCCTGCTTGCTGATCCACATCTGCTGGAAGGTGGAGAGAGACGCCAAGATGGAGCCGCCGATCCACACTGAATACTTCCTCTCTGGAGGTGCGATGATCTGGGGGATGGGGTTTAAACATTTACTTTGGAGATTTTGGTATAAATACAAGAATGTACTTGATCTTCACTACAAAAACCAAACGATTCTTCTTCCTCTTCAAATGAAACCTTAAATGGAACAGAGCTTCACAGATCTTTATTTATTGGGAAAACTATCAATTCTTGATGACTACTAAACCGTGGGCTACCTTGATCTTCATGGTGCTGGGCGCCAGCGCAGTGATCTCCTTTTGCATGCGGTCGGCGATTCCTGGGTACATCGGTGGTTCCTCCTGACAGGACGTTGTTGGCATATAGATCTTTGCGGATGTCAATGTCACATTTCATGATACTGTTGTAAGTCGTCTCATGGATTCCAGCGGACTCCATACCTGCAGGCAGAACCATCATTCCAGTCTGAAGGTAAGCCTTCCTTATGTGCCCATTATGTTCTTCTGCTCACCAGATGGATTTAATTTCCTGACTAAGAAGTTTACTTTGAAGTTATGTTACAGAGCATTCAAAACGTACATGCTTCTCACTGTTTGGGGTAATGTTGATTTGATGTTTTGCTTAAACCAATGACCCTTAAACCTGGAAGTTATCTGTAACCAACTTTTTGACTGAAAAAAACTAGAACTGTTGTAGACAAATGTTGCAGGCAAATGTAGAAAAGTGGATAGACGGAAGTAGATGGAAACATATGAACACACGAACAGACGGACTGATAGATAGTTTAACTAACCGATGAAGGAAGGTTGGAAGAGCGTCTCAGGACACCGAAATCTCTCGTTGCCAATGGTAATGACCTGTCCGTCAGGAAGCTCATAGCTTTTCTCAAGGGAGGACGAAGTGGCTGCCGTGCCCATCTCGTTCTCAAAGTCAAGGGCCACGTAGCACAGCTTTTCCTTGATGTCACGGACAATCTCCCTCTCAGCTGTAAACATTTGCACACAGGGTTACAGACACTGTCCCTAAAAGTACCAGGAGGTGTATCAAGCCCTACTTGCGTCGGACCTGTAGTGACAAAGCTGTATCCTCGCTCAGTCAGGATCTTCATGAGGTAGTCGGTGAGGTCGCGGCCTGCCAGGTCCAACCTCATGATGGCATGAGGCAGAGCGTACCCTTCATAGATGGGCACGTTGTGTGTAACACCATCACCTGAGTCCAGGACGATACCTGGAGGATAGATGGATGAATCCGTGTTTTTAACTTTGAACTAATAGTTCTTGAAATACACTGTGAGGTAGACCTATAGAACTCATCAAGCTCATAAGTGCTTTCACAAGTCTTTACGCACTTTGATCCTTTAAACTGGGCTAATGTTTGCCAAATCCCAATGCTGCCCCTCTATAGTTTGTTGCTAAAGGAGTTGTGGAACAATCAAAAGACATTTCACAGTTCAGCAGTACGCCAGGGAACGTGAGCTGGAAATAGACCGTTGTGAGATAGGTTAGTTTTACCCTACTGATGATGTGTTGTTGCAATGGTAATGCAACAACACATCACATCAGTACACTAAACAGTTCATTAAACCATGTCTAGAGGTAGTGGGGGTGTTACAAACACAGTTGTTAATATATTGTGGCACTGTCAACTAGTTAAAAATTTCTGACCCACTTTCCAAAGTCTCAGCAGCTGACCAGGTCACAAAGATGCTCTTTTGGTGACCAACCTGTAGTACGTCCAGAGGCGTACAGCGACAGAACGGCCTGGATGGCCACGTACATGGCAGGAACATTGAAGGTCTCAAACATGATCTGAACACAAGTGCAGGAAATTAAACCATTAATGCAGCTCACTGATGCTGGCTGTCATTGATTTTATGGATTGCATTGAACTAAAAGAGGATCTGGTCGGATGATGATTCGGTTCATCATCTACAAACTACGAACCAGAGAATTTCACCTGAGTTCTGCTAGACTTTCTGTTCTATACATTCAACATTCTTTGTCTATGATCAGGACAAATTAATCATTATTTCGAATTATTGGTTAATATTCTATTCAAGTTTGACAGCCGGTTGGGTGTCTTGGTTACCTGGGTCATCTTCTCCCTGTTGGCTTTGGGGTTGAGTGGTGCCTCTGTGAGCAGGGTGGGGTGTTCTTCTGGAGCCACTCTCAGCTCATTATAGAAGGAGTGATGCCAAATCTGGTCAAACCACAAAGTCGTCAGTCACACAGGTGTGTAAATGAGTACAGGGATGGGAGGGGACCCTGACCTTTTCCATGTCGTCCCAGTTGGTTATGATGCCATGCTCAATGGGGTACTTCAGAGTGAGGATTCCTCTTTTGCTCTGAGCCTCATCCCCAACGTAGCTGTCCTTCTGCCCCATGCCCACCATCACTCCCTGACACACAAAAACACCTGTCAGCTCGATGCTGGGAGTGGGGGACAAACATCTGAGTGTGGACTAGTCGGTCATCACCTGGTGCCTGGGACGGCCCACGATTGAGGGGAACACGGCCCTGGGGGCGTCGTCTCCGGCAAACCCCGCCTTACAGAGTCCAGACCCATTATCGCAGACCAGGGCAGTGCTTTCCTCATCGTCACACATGACTGCAGGGGGCGCTGTGGATGAGGAACGACCTACGGCAGCAAATCACACTGCAGGGGGGACATTTGATCACAATTACATTTTTTACAAATACAATTAAACACTGCTCTATGTAGGCAATGCTTCCTGCTGGAGGCTCTGGGTATCAAAAGTGATTCTTTTTGATTTTCTAAGTAAAATCCTCAGAAATGATCAGTTTTGGTTTACTGCATAAATGTCTCAGCTGTGCATTTAGCAGGACATGTCCAGAAAAGAACTTCCATATTCACCCCCCCCCCCCACAAAAAAAAATCCCCAAAGTGGGAACAGAAGCAGAACAAGAAACATCAAAGGGTTCTTTGAAGATTCATTGAGGAGGTTAGTGTTTCCTGTTGAAACTCTCTGTTCAGAGATCCATTCTGCATTCCAGCATCGTGGAGCTAAAGAGTGTATCTGCTGACCGCTGCTCCACAGACCATAATATCTGACAGTGTAGGCCTGGTGGAGGACATTCAGGTGGGAAGGTGTGACTCTACAGGTGAGTGTCAGGATTTTGGGACGCAGCCACAGGTCCTCTCACAGAGATGTGACACGCCTTTGAGACGTCCAGAAGACCACGACGGGAATCAAACTAGGTCTTTCCGATGTTGTGATGAACGGATTGATGATGTCAATCAGAAGAAAGGTGAGCTTTATTCTGAAAATCCCCTCAGAGACAGAAGCAGCAGAGCATCAGAGACGATAAAGACCAAAAAGAGGAGAAGCATGAAGCAGGACGTGCACACGAGTGCGCACGGCCCAGCTTTAAATGACCTGTGGGAAAACTTCCTATTTAGGACATGAAGCCGGCTCCTGCCTGTGTTTGGCGTGCTCTCTCCCCCTCTGGTTACTCTACCTCCTTCGCCCCCTCCATCTGTCCTTCCTCGTCTCTCCTCATCTTCCTCCCCCTGCCAATGACTTCACTCCATATTTAGTCATGAGCGTTTGGACTGGGATGTTTCTGATGTGCTTTGGGTTGAGTCTGGCCCGAGCCGCAGCGTGCTGCTCCGTTTCTGCTGCAGCTGAAAACCGAACCTGAACTTGGACCGGGTCGGGTTCTGCTCCAAAAGCTCCTTCATCTCCCAAACACAGCAACTTTCTGATCTTAATGAAAGAGCAGCTTCATCGTCCTGCTCTCCTTAAGGTCACATGGAGGTCATTAGAAGCAGAAGGAAGATGAGAGGCTGAAGTCCCAAGGAGCTTCTAACAACAGGGGGCGCTAGTTTGCTCACCGCTTTACTTCCACTTACATTTCAACACATCCGATGCCTGCAATATCATGGCTTAACCAGCAGACTTTTGGATTTGTGGCTTTAAGATGATCAAATATGGGAAAAATGTAAAAAAAAAAACGAAAATAAGGAAATTAAAAAACACAGATTCAATCGTTTCCAGAAGATAAAAATGTCGTCATAGATCATCTATTTCCATCTTCACAGAAACTTTTCTATCTGAAGTGAAACATTCAAAGAAAACTGATTTCATGTCATTGGGTGTGACTTTATGTCGTGGTGAGCAGATCTGATTTGTACATTCTTGTAGTAAAATTATCTAATAATACTTAAGCAAAATAAATCATGTTTGCTTTTCTTTCCAGGAATAAAGTCATTTGAAAATGTGAATTGTGTCAATAATGATGACTAACAAACAACATTTTCAAATCCTGCGTCACCATAAATAAATTAAGTTAAAACTTTTGAAATTCCTGCTGAGCAAAAGTCACCTGAGGTCCTGAGCCTGTCAGTCACAGCTCAGGGCAGCAGCTGCAGGAGGATCTCAGCAGAAACAGGAGAAAATTCACCGTCACAGTTTGAAAACACGAGTCCACCTCAATGTGAGATGAAGGAGGACTAGGGAGGTGAAAGAAGGGAGATGATGGTGCTTCAGAAGAAAAAAAAGAATTAAAGATGGAGAGAAAGAGATAACAGAGATGCTGTGGACCGTCAAAGAAGCAGGGAGGAGGTGAAGAGGAGAACAGAAGGAGGTGCGGAGGGAGGTGGAGGGGCTCTTACCGTGGCAGTGCGGGGTCTGACGGGCGATGTGGGGGGGGGGCAGGACAGAAGTGAGGGGATGTGGAGCTGCAGGCGACTTTATCAGGCCTCCACCCCTCCATCCATCCCTCCATCCAAACATGGCCAGGCCGTCCTCTTCCTCCCCGCCGTCTCCTCAGCTTCATTCCTTTTAGGGCTGGCCCGGAGGAACGCAGCCAATCAGGGGGTCCGAGGCGCCGCTGCCCTTTCTCCCATCATTCACTGCATTCCTGTGAGGGAGACAACAATGCAAGGAGAGTACTCAGTTACTGGGGAAAGTATCCAAGTACATCTAGGTTTTGTGTGTTGAAGCTTCTATTCCTATTCTATTCTATTCCTATATTCCTATTTTCACCAAACCGGTGGAACATTTTCTGGAGAAAACCGAATAAAGACAAAATTCACCAGGATTTTGGTTTCCATGGAGATGAGATGCTGCTGCTTCTGTCCTGGAGTCAGCCTCTGATGGAGAGTCACGTCGACTTTGTCTTCACGTCATCCTGACGTGCACTTTGACTCCAAGTCCTCAGCAGAACAAGCCCACATCATCAATCCTCTGTCGCCATGCTTTACAGCTGCGTGTTCTGAGGAAACTTCCCTGCTTGTTTGGAGTTCGGAGGTCTGGGTTTGTCTATTGGCTTCATGCAAGTCTAAAGCTGTTTGGGCCTGCAGACGGGTCAAAGGTTCCTGCTCTGCAGCAGATCATCTGGATCAGTGGTTCTGGAGGCACAGTCGATGTCACCGTTCTCAGCTGTGCTGCTGCTGACTGATTTACACCCATGGAACGAGCCAAACGGGTCACAGCTCCGAGGGGATCACGCTCAGATCCTTTCTGACCGTCCGGCTTTCAGACCTGTCGCTTTATTTCTGGAGCTTCTGAAGGTCAGACGCTCTTTTTGAGGCCCAGCAAGCGCTCAGACCGTTGAAACGAGTCAAAGACATTTTTATAAAATCCACTTTGAACAACAGGATTTCTGTCTTCTTTGTCTCACCTAAATCTGAGAGGAATGTGTTCAATTAAAGAATAAACAGAGATTTAAAAAATATAGCTGAAGATTTTATTTTCAACTTGAAAAAGTTCAGTTTTAGATTCATGCAGCTGGAAAAAATCTCATTGATGATCACAGCGGGTTGAGCTGAGCAGAAAACAGACACAGTAGGAAGTTCATGGAAATTTAATTTGATCTAAACTTCTATTTGTGATTAAACTGCAAATACGAATGAAACGTCTCTCTGCTCATCTTTTGTTGCGAGCTGCAGGGACGTTTCTAGACGCTAAGACCACTGTGGTCATGTGATCTGTTGGTTTGTTTAAGGCCCATTTATAGACAAATTTAGCTACGAGGGATAGACTGTATCAGTGACCTGGACTGAGTGAGTGTGACATCATCCTCCATCGTTTCCTTCCTGCTCTAACCAAATTACGTCAATTGAGTCGCCATTCTTTTGGAATACGGACGCCGCCATGTTGGCGCCAGATGTCATCAGGAAGCAGTGCTTGATCCGAGTCGGTTTGAGTTTCCATGGCAACCACTCTCACCGATCAGGAGTGAAATAGTTGGAAGGCCACTCCCCTACCTCTTCGATGGAGGCAACACAAAATCTGTCCAACATTTGGAACGTTGGGGGGCAGGCTCCCCCTACCTTTATTGAGGCGTTTGATTGGTCAGTTTATTACTAGAGTAAGTTCAAAAAGAGGATTATTAAGATCATGTTCAAAAAGGTATCAGATCCAGAACGGTTCTTCTGACCAATAGAATGTCTAACAGCTGTTTGTTTCTCTATGGAAGTCTGTGGGATTTTGGCTTCTTGGAACCACTTCCTGTTTGGAATGCCAGGGGGAGGAGTCACACACAGTCAATGCTGCATGGTCCCTTTAGTGCTGATATCCCGTCCCTTTTTAACATGTCATCTCTTAATCTGAGCCACTGCCCCTTTTTTATTTTCATTTAACAAATGAAATCAAACAATTATCTATTTAATACAAATAAATCCAGAGAATAAAAAAGGGGTGGAGTCAGAGTGCGATCCTGTTCATGTTGTACAGTTGAAGTCAGGACATGCAGGATTTTGTAACGTTCACCTAGTGGTAACAAGTGGAAGTGCGTTGGCTCCATGTTGTTGTTGGTTTCAGACCAGCTTTATTGAAGAAATGAACGTTTAGCATGCTCTTTTTGAACAGAAAGTGGTGGTTTCTGCATGTGAGAAGCAGGAGAATCTCAGCTTTCAGGTCACGCAGACTTTCTCTGGGGTGGTCGCGTCTTCTCTGAGACACGGTGCTGAGATGATCGTAGAAGGAGCTTGAACTGAGTGAAACGTGTTCGAATGTGCTTTTACATCTGCACTTGTTTCACAGCATTTGCTGGAGCTCAACTTCTTCTTCTTCAGTCCTTCAGATCAACGTTAGGACCCCAAACAGAGGGAGGTTTCTGATTGGCTGCTGTGGTTTCAGATGCATGATGCAGCACAGCACCAGGCTCCTCTGTCGTACTTTGGCTCCTTGAACTAAAGTTCTGCTGAAGTTCTCTGAAGACCTGCAGAGCGCCTGCGTGTTTGTGTCTGTGGCCTCATCTGCTGCTGGTTTTATTTCATTTCCTGCTGCTTGTTCTGAAAGGTCAGAACCTCCTCGCCGCCATTTATCAACAAGCGTGGAGACCCGCCCCCTCAAGCGGTTCCTCTCACTCCCTGATATGGATGTGCAGAACAGATAAACACTGGATCCACCAGAACCGTGACTCCATCTGTTTACACGATGCAGGCAGCGATTCCCATCTGAGGACATTTCCAGACCTCCTGAACACACACACACACACACACACACACACACACACACACACCTCCTGACACACACCTAGCTGAGCCTCTCAGTTCTCACAGAAACAGAAAAATTATTTAAAAAAAACTCAAATAAGGTCAAAGATAAACAAAAAAAACAATCCATCATTACTTCTGTCAGAGTTGACTCCGCCCACTTACACACAAACTTTTGGAAAACGCCTACTTCAGTCATATTCATGTGATAATCTTAGATGTTAGAAATGTTTGAAAGGCTTACTATCCTGTTAGCATTTCCTCCTAAATTCCTAAAAAAACACAAAGAGGAAGAGGAAGAGGAAGAGGAAAAGGAAGGCCCCTGACTGACGTTTGCTGCACATCTGTTCACATCTGATATTTAAAGTGGACAGAGAAGCCAGCTGTTAAACAGGAATTCTGGGTAATGTAGTGGACTGAAAGAAATGAGCCTGGATGAAGATCACTGTCTGCAGAGTCGTCCAACCGGACGTTGAAGCTCATCAGAACTTCTCACAGGTCAGCTCTGAGCGGGATTCTAACCTCTGCTGTTCTGAAGTCATGTGACCTGCAGAGATCATGTGACCACAAAGTGGGTCTGAACATGAGCAAAGAGGCTAAACCAGAGTCAGGGATCAGACATCACCTGCTTCCCCTCATGTGCAGGGGATTCTGGGAAACGTAGTACTGCAGAACTCCTGCAGCAGGAATGTAGACGAATTTCTCCCTGCAGGGTCTCTGAGTCAGAGATTCTCCTTTAAAGGAAGCTCCACTACAGCGAAAGGCACACTTCCTGCCGTGCAGGCTCCGCCCCCTCGCTGCTCCTCTGCAGAGGAGCCACGACAGAAAACGTCCAGTCTGGAGTGATAAATAGAAAACAACGACAGCAGTGAGATCTCCATCTGTGGCTCCTAATAAGGCAGCTGGTTGGTAAACTGAGGCAGACTTGGCATCTTCCTCCTCCTCCTCTTCCTCTTGGGCGTGGCCTGAAGTGCTTCTCCTTGTTTAGTTGTACATCGATCGTCTTCCACCACATCCTTCACCACATCCAACACCACAGAAAGAGCCCATCTGTACACACAACAGTCTGGACCAGAACCTGACCCGGTTCTGACCCTCCTCTCGTCTCCTGCAGTTGGGGTTCCACCAGCTGTCTGCAATCAGCTCACACCTGTAACAGGTCGGCGCTTTGACCCAACACGCCCACTTTGATCCAAACCCCCCCGCCTTCATTGGTTTCCTCTCACCTGGACCTGTGATGTCACAGACATCTGCAGGTGTGAACCAATCAAACTGCAGGACTGAAAGCCCCCTCCCACTCTGATTCCTGAGGAGGTCAGGTTCTGGTTCTGAGTGTTTTTCATTGATCTGATTACAGAGCGGCGAGGAACCGACCACCTGATGACCACGTAAGTTCAAGAGAACAAACTGAAGCTCAATGTTTGTAGAATCGAAGCCGACAGATCAGGAACACAGGAGCTTCTCTGGGATCTTCGTACACTGATTATAGCAGGACTCTACAAAAACGACATTTCTGCACAGAATTCCTGTTTTTTCTCCAAATAAGGATTTATAATTCACTCTGGGATGTTCAGTCTGCATCCACTGATACAAAATATAAACTTTTATTTACCAGAATGGGAAACGGAACATCTTTAGAAACCATCATGAGGACAGAAACTCAGATAAACGGGCGGAGACAACGTTCCATGAAAAACTCTTCATCCTTTTAAAGACAGCAGAACCCTGGGAGGAGATCCGTTCTGTATTTCCTGTAGAAATAGTTCTACCTTGAAATCGTGGTTGTGTTGATCCAACAAGCTGTCAGGGACGCACAACCCGACACACAGCAGACAGAAGAACACACCTGAGTTCCACATCAGTCAGGTCAAAGCAGTGGCGGCGCTGCAATGAGGTCGGCTGCAGGACGTCCGTCAGCGCCTCAGACGCCGGAACCAGAACATCTGCTGATCCAGAACATTCTGGAGATGCTTTTGTGTCTTATTGTGCTACTGTTGCTTTTAAAGGACACACAACAACCTGGGGGAGACAAGAAAGACCACCTGCTTTTCTGTCACACACACATGGACATGAACAGATACACAAATGCACAGACACACACACACAACCACAGACACACGTGCACAGACACACAAAGACACACACACACAGACACACGTGCACAGATGCACACATACATGAACAGACACACAAATGCACAGACACACACAAACAACCACAGGCACACGTGCACAGACACACATGCACAGATGCACACATACATGGACAGACTCACAAATGCACAGACACACACACACAACCACAGACACACGTGCACAGACACACACACACAGACACACGTGCACAGATGCACACATACATGGACAGACTCACAAATGCACAGACACACACACGTGCACAGATGCACACATAAATGCACAGACACAGACAGACACACACACAGACGTGCACGCACAGACATACACATGCACACAAACACACATACACACTTGGTCTTGACTTTGACCGAAAATGGGCAAACCTCTGGAGTCTTTACAAAGCCTGACTTTAAGTCTGACTGGCTGTTTAACGTCAACACACAGTAAGTCCAGGAATGTGACTGTGTGTGTGCGTGTGTGTGTGGGGGTGTGTGTGTGCGTGGGAGAGAGAGAGATTTTTATGTAAACAGAGGGAGAAACAGGAGGTTCTGCTTTGATTTGGCAAACAGGTCTGACTGCCTGAGGCCTCTTACTCCCCCTGCTGGACACTTGAAGAACTGTCAGGTGTAGGAATTTCGTTTGAAACTTTCCTTTTTATTTTATTTATTTTATGTTTTACACTATATTTATTTCTTCATTTTGTAATTACTTAAAACCTTCTTTTACACGTTACTGTGAGTATCAAAGAAAAAGAAAGAGACAAAATTGTAAATTTATGATTCAAAAAGTTGCAATTCTACGAGTAAATCTGTTTTTATTTTTTAAATAAAATTTCCTTTTTAGCTTTAAAAATGTTTCAACAAAGACAATCAAACATTTCCTCTTTAATTTATGGAGCACAGAAATCAGATGGATGTCAAACTGCTCAGGAATTTCGTTTACTTACTTTGTAAATGTCCAACTTTTAAAAAATCTGGAGTTTTTCCTTGTAAAGTGTTCCAATAATTTTATGACTTTATCCTAATTTATTTACTCATTTTCTTTTATGTTGGCCCTACTCCGTCACATATTACATCTTAAGTGCCTTTTTTTTCTTAGCATTAATTGTTCCTATAAAGAGAATCACATGCTTCTCCTTAAATAAACTCCTCCCACTTTTGTTTAAATAAACACAAATAACAGAGAGATAAAGAAAACAGGAATTTTCTCAGGATGAAAATGTTTCAGTCCTGATTTTACAGATTTGTGACTTCATCATCATCATCATCATCATCATCATCATCATCAACAACAACGTGCACTAAAGAAAACCTAAAACCTCCAACAGTTGCCTCCATATTTGTGATCATTATCTGTTCTGCTTTGCAGAATAATTTGAGTTTTTTTTAAAATCATTAATCACTTTTTAATCCATTGACTATATATGAGAACTGGACTGAGTGACCCCTACACCCTGGCGTTCCAAACAGGAAGGCAACAAGAAGCTCCAATTCTTGCTCTAATACCTTTCTTGAAGCGTTCTTGATAATCCTAATTTTTCTTATATTTTTTCCGAGTTTGAGTCTTAAATTAACCAACCAGAAGCCTCAATTAAAGTAGGTGGAGCCTGCTGGCCCCCAGACCGACTTAGACCAATCACAGCTGACGACTGGCAACGTCTGAGCTCCAACATGGCGGCATTCTGAAAAAAATGGCAAATGAGTTGATTTCATGTAGTCGGAGCTGACAGATTGGAACTGATTATGCAACAGGATCAAAGGACTGAGATTAAGCACTGAAAAGCAGCCCCATACCATGACACTACCACCACCAACGTGGTGGATGGTTGCTCTGCTGTTTTTCACCTGAGGGTTCAATAACTCAAACTATGCATCTTTGAAGGATGTTGAACATAGATAAAATAACAACTAGAACAGCTCAGAAAAACCAACTTTAAAGGAAAAACAACCACAAACAACAATAAAGTTCAGCAGATGCAGGAGCTGAAAAACTGGCATCTAATAATCCAGAAACAAACCAAAGAATCCGGTGCCAAACCGTTCGTCCATCATCTGTGGGTAAAGCTCAGCTGCTTTCAGTTCACTCAGTCGTCATGAAACGTAAAATAATAAAACTAAAAGCTTCCATCGTGGCTCCATCACTCTGAGGTCTTTATTTTAGAAGACCTGCAGAGGCTGCTGTTCAGCACTCCTGCCTGAAGGTGGTGCTGCGTCCCTGCAGGATCACATTCTCCTCAGTTTGATGGTTTGATGCTGCCTGAGATCTGCTGATATCTTCTCAAAGAAACGCCAGAACTACTGGATTCTCCACTAGTTAAGCCAAAATTTACTGCCGTTTTTTCCCCATAAAGTTTTTAGAACAAAAGCATGAAGTACGTTAACAAAACAGAAAGAATACATATGGTTTTAAAACCCAAGCTCTTTCGTGAAGTTACACACACAGTACTGTAGATCATATCAACATCATGTGACATCAAAGTGACGTCTCAGATTTCAAAGCTTTGAACATATTTCCACTCAAATGTTCTTGTTTTACTACTCAAAGAGCTTTCGGTTTCTGTGTAGTTTCACCCGTATGATTCAAAAACGGATTTTTCCTGTTTTATCATGACCTTCCTGGTTGCTATGGTGACTGTAAAGTCTTGGTGATGACATGTACAGGTATATTTTCCAGGAAAAGAGGTTTTCAGGTCCCATGCACATGTTTTACTTCATCAATATTTTAAAAACAGCTTTGCATTTTTGTTCAGACTTTGCTTTAGTTGAAGGAAAATGTTCTGAACTTCAATAATCCCATCCTCTTCTCTTCTTCTTCTGACCCTCAGATGGATGCGCTGGTCTGAGATGTCTCCGCTGAAATTCAATGGGATGTGATTGTAGTTACACAGACTGACCACTACGTGAAGGTCAATGGTTTGTGGCAGCAGAGAGCACTCTGCGTGTGAAGCGTCACCTGAACCTGTGGATGTTAGGATATTCTGTCAACCCAGAAAGGAGATTCACATAGATCCCTTTTATTAAATCATGAAAATAATAGCAAAAAAAAACTAATTGTTTGGCAGTTCAAAATGTTTTATTGTGTAAGAGAACATAATTTTCTTGCATTTTGCCCCATTTTTCTTTTGTCTACAAGAAGAGAAACAAGATTTTCACAAGTTCTTACAACCAAAACCTGCCAAAGTAATCCTTTTCTCTAAAATCTGCCAGCAAGTTAGAAAAAAAAGCTTCAAGTAATATTAAAATGTCAAAGCATGGATTTCTGTTCTTCAACCTTTTTTCATTAAATCTAAACAGCCAAGATTCGACCAAACTGGATGTGAATCCTGATGAAAGTCATGATATCTGCTGAGCATGTGGCTGTCATAAAGATCCTCTGGAATTTCCCTGAAGTCATTAAAGACGGATGGGAATCATTCAGGATGTTTCATCAGCCCTGAGTGTTTCCTCCCTGACAGAATCCAGCAGAGTCAGAGCCCGACCCTGTTTGGGTTTAGAGTTTAACTCGTAACTACACAAACAGCTGGCCTGCCAGTGAAACAGTCCAGTAGATCCACAGGAGGAATGCAGAGCACGTTTGGGAATGTTTACCCGTCGGTTTGGGAGGATTCTGCTGATCGTCACAGCAGCTTTCAGGAAAATCTGCGTTTACTGAATGTGATCGGGAGATTTTTTAATCAGCAAAGTTTAAAGAGAAATCGGCTCAGTTTTTGTCCAAAATCTAGAATGAGAACAGAAAAAAAAATGAAGAGGTTGTCTCTGTAAAGAATTCTGCAGAGGTAAATAAGTAAAAGTAAATCATTCATAAAAAATCATACAAAGTTTTGTATTTTCATGCATGTTTTTCTAATATATAAATGTAAGGATTTGGTTCAGAGATCAAAGACTCGGTCAGAACCTCGTCTTCCTAAGACGGCAAAGAAACAAACCAAAGTTCCTGGAGTTTCCAAGAAATCGCTTCAGTTTTTGCTATTGTGCAGAATCTGGACGCGAGTCAAACAGGATGTTTCTGCCAGTGGGAAGCTCCCACACAGACATGCATGCGCACACACACACACACACACACACACACACACACAGACCCCTCCAGGCAGCTGAACAGACTCTGACCTTCAATCGGCCACAAAGAGCGGCTGTGATGCTTCTGATCTTCTATTCCTCTGAAATTCCAGCTTTTCTTCTGGAATTCTGGAGGAAACCCACACAGACAAAACCCAGCCGGGATTCCAACCAGGACCTGCTGAGAGTCAGGTGAGAGTGCTGACCACTACACGCTCATGCCGCTCTGTCAGACCTTCCAACATTCACATCCCTCAGCATGAAGGTGAAGAACTCCAGGACAGTTCTGGAGCTGCATGGTGGTGTAGTGGTTAGCCTCACAGTGAGAGGGCTCTGGTTCAAATCCCAGTGACGTTGCATGCTCTCAGGTTTACTCCAGTTTCCAGTAACAGTCCAAAAACTGGTTTTGTGTCCTTGTGATGGACTGGAGAACCTTCCAGGTCATACGCTGCCTTCACCCACAGCAACTGGGAGAATGGGGACCACAGGCTGAGAAAATGGATGGACGGAAAGTAATCAGGTGCAACCAGCCGAGCCTGAGGTCCTGCTGAGGGGGGGGGGGAATCCTGGCGTTTAGGTGACCATGTGACCAGGGCGAGTCATGACCACACAGGTGGACATGGATCAGCAGCTCCAATGAACTCCTCACACTCAGAGGCGCTGTAGCTTCAGACTGACCTCAAGATCCTGAACCTTTTCATTTCCCAGACGGAGCCTGGGAAGTTCTAGTCTGGAGCCCAGCTTGGACCAGGTCCAGTCTCTGATGGGTCCCGCTGAGGAGGTGTTTGTGGGTAGCGGTGGTTGGCTTCCTGTGACGGACTCTTGGACTTTCCTCAGACTTTCCCTTCCCCTGCCTGTAAATGGGGCTGACTCACAGCTTCCTGTCCGAGTTTCCATGTCAGCTGATGGTGCCGGAACCGCTCTGGAGGTTCTGCAGGAGATTCTCTTTACATCCTGGCTCCTTCACACTCTAACTCAACTGAATTCTGGTGGATCCTCCAGGCTGCTGCCGTGTTTGGATCCACAGAGACGTGATGTCATCAGAAACCTGCACGAGTCTCAGTTGTCTGTTCACCATGCTTTCCCTTTGAGAGTAAACCATTTCTATGTACAGTGGGGCTAAAAAGGTATTCAGTCAGAAAAACGTTGTGCAAGTTTCCCCCTTAAAAAGACGAGGGAGGCCTGTAATTTTCATCACAGTTAAATCTCACCTAGGTGAGACAGAATGAGAAACAAAATCCAGAATTTGTCTGATTTTTAAAGAATTTCTCTCTTGTGGGTGTCGCCCATTTCACAACATCATCCTAGACTCGGCCTCGGCTGCGTCTCGGCATCCAAGAAGAGAAACATCAGAACTCTTTCAAAGATGGCTGTTCATTTAAAATGAAAGTGTTTAGCCAATCACAGCTAGCTCCACGGAGAGAGTGGGTGTGTCTGTTAGCCTGGGGGCGGGGCTGACAGTGCAGACTCTTCCTGGAAGGGGCTGTTCTTCACTTTGTGATGTCACAATGTGAGAACCCACTCGTGAGTTGGGAGGGGCTGCTGCTCAGAGAGCTGGATTTTAGAGGAACACTCAGAAATAAAAAAAAAACGGATCATAATACCACTGTGGGGTTTGTTTGTTTTTTTCTGAGGACTGAACATTATAAAACACTAAAAAGCTGAAAAAATGGATCTTGCATACAGACCCTCCACACTCAACCACTGTGACCTCACAGAAGAACCAATCGATGCCAAGACTGTTCCTAACAGCAGGAACCAAACATTTAAAACAGGCGTCGCCGTGATCTGACTTCAGCTTTAGATCTTTCAGGCTTTTTACCTTTAAGACAAACCAGATCAGACCAGATTGGTTCAGATCAGATCCATTTTTGAAGCTGATCAGATCGGATCAAATCAGGCCAGATCAGAATAGTCTTGAATAGATCAAACCAAATCAAATTTGTCTAAAAACGTTTTTCTAAAAAGAATTCTAGATTCAAATAGATCAAATCAAATCAGATCAAAGGAGACCAGACCAGATCAAATCAGGTCAGATCCTATCAGATTAGTCTATATTTAATCAGACGTATATCAAATCAGATCTGATCTGATCTGAACTGATTGGTTTAAAAAAGTCCAGATTAGATCAGATCAAATCAGATTAGACTAGATTAAATCAAACAAAATCAAATCAGATCAGGTCTGATCAGTTCAAAATATTCCAGATCAGATCAGAGTAGATCAGGTTTTTGTTTGAAACCTGAAAGCCTTGTTTCTCTTCCTTCAGGCAGAGTTCACAGCTTTGGACCTGCAGCAGGTTGGAACAGAACTCTGCTGGATCTTTCCTAACCGCTGGATTCCACATGTGTGATCCAGCGGTGAGAAGATGAAAGGCTGCAGCATGAAGGTGGTTGCTCAATGACGTGATCATCAGACCATGCCTGCTGGGAACTGGGCGGCAACAGAAGCCACCGTCATGCAGACGTTGCACAACAAACGTTTAGCAGAAGCGTCCATCTTTGTTCAGACTCCAGCCCCCTCTTACTCATTTGGCCCCCCAGGGGGAAAGAGTTCCACACATTCCAACGCTGCAGAGCCGAGCTGCATCCTGGCGTTAGCCGGCTCTGCTTTGGCGCTTTTCTTCTGGATTTTCATGAATTTTGTACCGTCGAGCAGCAAATGGTTGCAAAGCTACGTGTCTGCATGGACCTGCAGACGCATTTGCACTCATGCAGACATGTGGGGGGTGCTTCCTGTGGGCGTGTCGTTAGGGGTCATCAGGGGTCGTCTCCTCTGCGATGACATAACAATTTAAACTACAGTGAACACTTGTTTCTACCTGCACCCTGTTTGACCCCCTGCTACATATAAAGTCACCAGAATTTGCCCCCACCTTGTACCCGGTAAAAACAAATTTTAGGATTACTGAAAGACACCCCCCTCTAAAAAAATGATGACATCACAGCGGGAGGAACCATCAAAAACATGCCCAACCCCCCCCCGATATTTCTAAATTTACTAAGAAACCTAAACAGACGTGTCTGGGATATCCAAAGGAAGTTTTGAAATTATTATGGGATGGCCACAAATCTTACAGCTTGGTGGCCTTTAGGAGACAAAGTGGGAAATTTGTTGATCTTTGCTAGGACACAGAAAAAGAATCTTCACTAACTTTCACACACGCCATCAAGTAAAGTCTACAACCACCAGAAGTTTCTTTGACCTTTGACCTTAGGAAGAGGCTGCCATCTTGAATAAAAAAAAAAACCTTTAGTGGCAGCTATGAACTTAAACTTCGCCCAGGGATTCTGATCCATCGCCTCCTAACTCCTGGAGCATCACCCCTTTGGGAATAAAACTGGTTTTAAAGTTTGTAGATTTTGGTCGGCGTTAGTGCTGTGATATGAACCTTTTAGGAAAGTGGTAACAAAAAACCTCCATTACCGAGGAAATTCTTCTGAAAATTCCATTCCCGTTCGTCACCAGTGGTACCTGCATGGCGGTACGTGTAAATAAAGTGAATTCATTCATTCTGCTCGCTGAACTGAGGCTGAGCTCCACCCTGCCGCCCTGCTGAGAGTTTCCCAGAAGCCACTGGGTAGAACGTCTGCCTGGAGAGCCGTATGACCTCCTGATTGTACAGCGGGCTTCATTAAACGCTCCTCCTGCTGGGATCACTGAACCATCAATGAAAACAGTCTTTCTTCATTAAAGTAACTCTGACGTTTCCTCCTGCGGATATTTAAAAAGTAAAATCTGCTTCAGCAGAAAAGCTGAGATAAAATGGTCTGGGTGACAATGCTGCTACATTTCCCATGATTCTCTTCAGTCTTTGACTAACAAGTGGGCTGGACAAAAGCATCAGTCGGGAGGGAAAGAGTGGTCAGAGCAAACGGCGTGGAGGCTTTAATGGCCAACCGTCCGGTGAGTTCACAGCGACACGTCTGCACCGAAAAGGTGTGGGCCCAAAGAACATCGGAGGAGTTTGTTCACCTCCCCAAAAAGCATGAATCACTCTGAGCCGGCGTCACGAGGAGCAGGACGTCTGCCAAGGAGCTGTCACCACAGCAGGAGAAAGGATGCCAGCAGGAGAGGGAGTGTCCACCAACACAAACCTGAGGCTCTGCAGCCAATCATCTGATCCCTCATTTACACAAACAAACAAACAAACAAACAAACAAATGGAGTTTCAACTCAATGAGAGGAAAAAAGGTCCGTCTGAGCGGAAGAACGAGGAACGTCTGCTGTGACTGCTGAGGGTCAGAGAGGAGGGAGGGAGACAGATGCTGCAACATCTATGGTAAATGGTAAATGGCGTATACTTATATAGCGCTTTCTACCTTCTTACGAAGGCCCAAAGCGCTTTACAGTCACAGTCCCATTCACCCATGCACACACACATTCACACACACATTCACACACTGGCGGTGGCTCCGCTGCCGAACACTGGCGCCAACCTCCCACCAGAGGCAAGGTGGGGTTCAGTGTCTTGCCCAAGGACACTTCGACACATGGGCGTGCAAGGCGGGAATCGAACCTGCAATCTTACGATCATGAGTCGACCGCCCTACCACTGCACCACGGCCGCCCCATCTATGAGGAACGTGAGGACAATCTTCAGTTTATTCCAAATACACCCCCCCCACACCCCCCACAGCCCGACTGCAGCATCACTACAGCTTCTGGGACAAAATGAAGAACTTTCATTAGAACATTAGGAAAGTCTTGAGTCATCTGCATTTCTCTTTTCTTCATCCTCGTTGCTTCATCAGCATCAGAGATCTCAGGGGAGAAGACGTGAAGTCCTGACGGCGTGACTCATCCTCAGAAAGCAAAAGAGAATCTTCATCGTGAACGTCTGAAGCTGT
The DNA here is from genome assembly GCA_023969325.1 of Oryzias curvinotus. Taxonomy (NCBI): domain Eukaryota; kingdom Metazoa; phylum Chordata; class Actinopteri; order Beloniformes; family Adrianichthyidae; genus Oryzias; species Oryzias curvinotus. The sequence goes on from CM043724.1 coordinate 2,055,112, forward strand.
GAGGATCTTTTGTTTTTAGCCCCACAAGCTTCACCAAGGCTGAATGGAAAAGACCTCTGATGGGTTCATCAGCTATAGACATGCTTATGTTTGATTCTTTTCTGTGATCAAAACTCAGCAAAAATAGTAATAAATAGATTTTTTTGTTGGTTTTTTTTTTAAATTCAAAGCTTTTTTCGCTTTGTGTTGCAAATAAAGTTTCCAGCAGAACTGCAGTGCTTTTGGTTGGTTTGTTTGAACTAATCCGTTCATTTTTTTAACTGTTCACTTTTCGGTGGAGGGCTTCCCCGTCTGATGTGACCCACTTCCTGTGCAGACCTCTGCTGCAGCTCATGCCTGAACGGATCCAGAGCCACGCCACTAACTGCTCTGACGTAGGAGCAGGTCCCAGCAGGAGAGCCGTTGGCACGAGGCGGGTTGAGTTGTTGGGAGTTTGCAGCTTTTTTAGCCCCAACGGGTTTATTTTTGGCTCTGTGGGGTTTCCCTTCCTGGAATGGACCCAAAGGAGAAAGGGGTTCCTTGCTGGCACAAGTCAGACTTTCACTCGTAAAGGAAAACTATAAAAATGGTTTCTGTGTTGGTTTCTTCTTCTCCCCCTCAGGCAGCTCCACCTGTTGGAACGGGGGTTCCTCCATCCGTCTGGAAGGATTCTGTGGTTTGCTTTTGTTCTTCATTTTCTTTTGTCAGTCACTCCAGTTTCAGGTTCATGGTCCTCAGATATTTCAGAGTCTTGGCTTCTGTTCATCCTTTTTGTTTCTGCCCATGTTTCAGTTTGATGTATTTATTTCATGTTTTATTTGCTGTCATCAGGCCTGGTCTCCTGCATTTCGGGGCCTCCACCACCGTCTGCTGTAGTTTCAGTTCAAGCAATTAGGAAAGATTTTATTTTGACTTTCAGGTCCGACGGCTCTGCTGCTCCTGTGACTGCAGAGTTTATTGATGCATGAAATGAGAGAGTTTTTCAAATGAAAGGGGTGTTAACAGGTTTCCAATTGACTTCCTTTCCTCAATAAAATGACTGTTGTTGATCTTCACTCAGAAACGTGACGCTGCTGTGGGAACTGAAAGTGGAATAAAAATCAAACCTGTTCTTGAAGAGAAGCATCTGTTTGTCTACTGCAGTGATCTAATTTATTTACATTTATTTGTTTGTTCTTTGACTTTCACATTTTTTCTTCAATTCATCCTGACGTGTTCTTGGACTAACCTGGACTAACCTGGATTATTATAATCTGTGTAATTAAGATCCTTTTTGTTCAGATTTGGTTGTTTGACCAAAAGCCAAAGACGGAGCGAGCTAAACTACTTAAATGTCTGAATATCCAGTCCTAAATGTGGATTTCTGAGGTTTAGTAGTAAATTGATGAGATTAAATGACTTTGTAAATGGTTGCACAGAAAGCCCACATCATTAACTCTCCACCACCGTGCTTGACAGTCTCAAAAACATTATATTTTACAATATTTAACTCGATTCTGTTTTGTGAAGTTTGTTTTTCTCCTCAGACAGATGAGTGTTTCTTAAAAAAAACCAAAACGATAAGAAAAGAGAGACGGATCCTCCTGTAAGCCATGGACAAAAAAACACATTTAATTCAAAACCTAAATATGAAGATAAAACCGATGTTTGGTTAATTAACAGGCTTTATATTTATTAGGACTGAGAAAATGAAAATAATTTAAACAAATGAATTAAATTGTTTTTCAATGAAGATAAAGCATTTAAATTAAAAACAGCATGAACTGAAATAAACCTTTAATACTTGGTCAGATCCTGTCGATTATCAACCCTTTTATGAAATCTAATCTTTTCATTTGCTTCAATAATTTTTGTCACTTTCCCAAAAAAGGTATTTCCTTAAATACTAAAATATTTGGTCAATAATAATAATACCCCAAAGTGACTTTCTGTTACTCTTTTGATTGTTATACCATCACTTCAATGTTACATATTTATTTTCGTATCTCTGTTTCTAAATGTCATGAAATAGGAGTTTATTGATCATTTATTTAGATATTTTTTCATCTCTTGAGTATCTTTCTTGTTTGTTGGAAATGATCACTTGAACAGAAAAAATGGTGTCATCTGCAAATATGAGACATTTTCGTCTTTTAGACATGCTGACATCATCATTTATGCAGAGACTGAATTATTTTGGACCAATAACGGACCCCTGAGGTACCTCACATATGATATCACATCATTGTTATTTAGTGACATTTATACTGGTGTCTATTATAGTCATAACGTCCTTTATGTTGAAGAGAAATCCCTCAGATGCCCTTTTTACTGAATTATTTAACTGAGTTTTATGATAAAAAGTTTCAAATGCTTTTTTGTCGCTAAAAATGCAAATAAAATGTATTTTTATTGTCAGTAGATATTAATTTCTATTTATTTAACTTGTCCTGTCCAACAGCTAACAGATCAGGGCTGAAAGCCTCTTGTGTTGGACGGACTTCACTGTTGCAACAGGAGTTTACGGATCTTCTGACACACAAAGTGCGTAACTGAATACACTCCTTTTGTATTTGAGGCTAAGCTTTATTTATTGAAATTATGTTTGTATGCATTCCTTGTAGGACCGGACAAAAGAAAGAAGAGGGAGAGTGGGATGTGAGAGATGGGGGATAAGGGGCTAAGATGGGGGAGATAGAGGGGGGGGTATCAATAATACATAAACATAAGAGAGTAACATAAGTAACATAAGAGAAACATAAGAGTATATTGCATGACTTAGTTCTCACACACACACACAAACACATTCCAACGACATTCGGCACACAGATGATTACAGGTTTGAAGTATATTTATGTGTAGAAGGCGTGTCGTGGTGACTGACATGAACTTCTGCAGAAAGACAGCAACACACTAGATCTGCATGACCAACAATCTTGAAGACAGGTACATAAACAGCAGCCATGTCCATATCTGTGCAAAAGGGAACAAGCAGTTGGGTTGAATGAATGTGTGCTTCTTAGTGTGCATCTTCATCACACGGAATGCTCCAGCAAAGGCGGGACACCCACCCCAGGGCGGGGGGCAGACAGCGCAGCAACCCGACCAAATCTTATCAAGAAGGCAATATATATCCAAATCGCCCCCCAGAAACTCTACGTCCAACACCATCAAGCCTGCATGGGAAGACGGTCCTGACCTTCACATGACGGATGGAAGTCAGCATTGTGTCTCGTCTGTTTGTCCTCTGTTTGCCCCCCCCCCCCCCCCCCCCCCCAGACTGATTCAGTGGAAGGTTATTTCCAGGGTCCACCATACCAACGGCAGACTGGCCAAAATACGTCCTTCCGTTAGCGATGTCGCCTCTCCCCTGCTAACCATGGCCGTATGTTTTGGTCGTGCTTGTATCACTGTGGTCAGACGTGTTTGACACATTATCAAGAACATGTAGATTCTCCGTCACACCAGATCTCATGTCTGCAGCATTCCTTGTCCCCCCCAACCTCAGACATGGCGACTGCGCTGAAGCGGGCCATGGCGTTCACCGCCTTGTTAGCACGCAGGCTGATGAGTGGGTGGGAGGGGCTGACATATTATACACTCTGTATGTCTGTTAATACTAAAAATGTTCAATAAGCAAAGTTATAACAAAAACTTAAACATATTTAATAATTAGTTTAAAAAAATCTGCTGAGAAGAAAAACCTCAGAAGAATTAAAATCTGAATAACAGGGAAAGAATATCGTGTTGTTGTTTTTTTTATCTGAGTGGTAGAAGCGGAGTCTCCCAGACAGGTGAGGCCAGCTGATCTCTCTGACACCCTCATCATCATCAGAGTCACAAAGCGAAGAACAACAAGAACTGGAGTCCAAAAGCAGAAAAGCCCAGTAAGGTTCTTCGTGTTCATAAAAAACCTTTCAAAAGGCCAGACTTCGGTACTTTGGATCATGTCAGCATTTAAAGTGTTAAAGATCCTAAATGGTTCTTTGTGGAAAAGCTTTAAATGTCTCTTCAGAGGGAAATCAGACGAACACAGGGCCTGTTCACATGTTTTTATAGTTTTCATCACTGAGAGAGAATCTGGTTCTTTTTTTCATCCACTCCTATGTGGAGTCCCACAGGGCTCAGTTCCAGGTCCCCCCAGATCCAAAATGTCTACAAAAGAGACTTTAGGGATGGTTTTGGAAGCTTCTCTGACACAACATGTTTGGATAAAAGCTTCTGGACGAAACACATCGTCATGTCAAAGTCGTGGCCCAAAGTGGACGCTGGAAATGTAATCATCAAATAAAAACCAGTAAGAAGATGTTTTTGTTCTGTTTATTCAGCATTTTTTTCACATGAAAAACAAGTTTTTCCCTTTTCTGTCTTGCATTTTAACAGAAAATCTCACCCCTCCTCCTCTTCCTCCTCTTCCTCTGCGGCATTCTAATCCCTGATCACTTTCCTTTTCCATCTTCAGCAGCTCAGCCTCTGCTGTCCTGAAGCTCCTCCCACATTGAAAACATTGCTGTTCTCCGTTCAGCATCAAATGTTCTGATCCCTTGAGGTTCTACAGGTGGTCGTGTCAGTGGTTCTGACTTCAGTGCAAATGTGAACAGTAGCAAACATTTAAAGTCCGGCCTTAAAAAAATAAATAAAAAAATAAATAATCTGCCTGCAGCTACAACTTTGTTGCCCTTTTAATATAAAAGATGTGAATAAGTTATGAAGAAGTCCATGAACGCGCGCTCAGCATCAGTCCTGGAGGTACAGCGTCCCGGCCAGCCGGTCCCAGTGGGTGAAGTAGGGGGCGAAGTTAAACTTGGACTTGAGGTGATGGAGGTCGTGGTGGGGCGCTCCGCCGTACAGGCCGAACGGCACCAGGCGGTGGGTGGCCCAGGGCAGGTCGTAGCCGCTGTGGTCCTCCACCGACAGCCAGATGTTGAGCGTGAAGAAGGTCAGCTTGGTGAGCGGGTGGCAGCCCAGGAGCTCCGGGGTGACGGCGGCGAAGAGCCCCAGGCTGAGGGTCTCCCAGGCACTGGAGTACTCGGCGGTGAGGGCGGAGGTGGATGTGTAGGTGTGATGCACCTGTTGGAGGAGGATGAGAGGTTAGGACGCGGAGGAAATACCAGAAACATATCATCTTCATCATCATCATCATCGGAGTACACACCTTGTGAAAGTTGCGGTACAGCCAGGGCACCTTGTGGTGCAGCAGATGCCACACGAAGCTCTGGAAGTCAAAGAGGAGCAGGCAGACCAGCACCTGAGCCAGCAGGCGGGGCAGAGGGGGGGCCTCCTCCGGCAGGTGCTCCGGCCGCAGGTACCAGTGCAACACGGTGAGCGGGAAGATGAAGACCAGGTGGTTGTAGAGCGTCAGAGCGAGGCAGCTCCGCACAGCGGTCCAGCTGATGGAGCTGTGCTGCTGCAGCTTGAAGCGCCGCACCAAGGCGCACCTGGAGGCCAGCAGGTCCAGCAGCAGGAAGGGCAGGCAGCAGGTCAGGTAGACCAGCAGGGAGAAGGTGAGGGGGAAGACGGGCGAATGCATCACACTGGCTTGGCTCAGCACCAAATCCCAGAGCGGTTGCAGCAACATGATTCCTCTGTCAGTGCTCTCTCTCAGTGTTGCCTGCTCTGGCGCCGGCGCTGCTTATATACAGTTTTAAACGACGCCCACACCCAAATAAGGCTTTCCCACAGTGCCGCACCATGGAAAGTCTCTGGCAAGTCCAAACAGTTTAGTGAAAGGGAGCTACTTCCTGCTTTTGTCTCCCCTCAAAGACTAGAAAATGAGTCCCAAAACTGCAGCTGATTTCAGCCACTGAGCCTCAGCATCCAGCTGAGGGGGTGACGTCTGAGGACCCCCAGGTCTTCACAGGTCGGATCCAGACCCCTGAAGCTGCAGAAACGCCTCCAGCTGACATCACAGCTGCAGCAGCAGGAAGCTTTCTGCTCCCTCTGCCAGCAGGACATGGAGCCGCTTCATGGAACCAAACAGAAAAACCCGCCAGCACAAAATAATAACAATAACAATAATTATAACCCGTTATGACCATCTGCTCTTATTTACATCTGCAGCATCACATCATTGTCTTTCATTTAAACTGTCCTTTCAGCACAATAATATAAGGAAATCAACGAATAAGAGCAAAAAAAAAAAGTTTATTAAAGTTTATTATTATGATTATTGAAAGTTTATTATTATTATTGAAGTAGAAACTTTAGCCGGATTAAACTGAAATAATGTTTATTTAGCTCATTTTTACTGAGTTAGTAGCCACACACAGTTGTTGCTGTTAGGATTTGATAAGAGATTCACGCACACACACACACACACCTACACACCTCAAAATTCCTAAACATTTTAGTAGGAACAATAAAACGATAAAAAGTGCCGTCACGAAACCACTGCAAGATTTTCGTCCCTGCAGGCGTACTCAGATTACACTCGATTGCTATTAAGTTTCCAGTCAAACAGGTGGATCGGCACGTTAATGAAGTTCTGAAGAAGTGAACCAACAGGAAAAAAGGGGAGACGTTTAGACGTCATTGTTTACGCAGATTATTTTGGGATGTTGTTGCTGTTTTGGAACCTAAATATAGATGCTGAATCCCTCCTATTATTCCATACAGAGTCCCTTAGAATGAAAGGATCATATTTATGCAGATGACTCCATCTTTATTAGGTTCCGTCAGAATAAGAAAGATTGTTATCAATGACTTTACAAAGTGGTGTAAAGAGTCAAAATTGGTTCAATATTGACTCAATAATTTGTTTTTTATTATTTTAAATTAGGACTTTTTTACATTAATTTTAGTTATTGTTCAACTGTCTATTGGATAAAAGTAAGACAGAAGTTTTATCGTTAGTATAACGCCTTTTAAATGGTCCCTCGCTATATTGTGGTTCACCTTTCACTGTCATGCAGATTTTTTTTAATAGCAATTTTCATGTTTTTGTTTTTTTCTTGTGTTCTGTGTCCTGATTGGCTGTTGACCTCCTCCGTGTCGTGTCTCCTGTATACAGAATATTACATTTTATAATCCCTGGCTTATTTTTCTATGAATGTTTGAACTTTGAGAGTTAAAACAAAAGAGAAAAGTGTGAAAATGTTCGTGTCCGTCAGAGAAAAGTCTATAAACTGTGTAATGAGGAGTTTTACTGCCCTAAAGCATTGAGAATAATTATAAAAAATGACTTCATCACAGATAATAACTCCGTCTATTTTCTCTGAGATCCCCGCCGGCTTTACCGTCTGTCAGACGGTTTGATTCCCATCTCATATCCTGGCTGGACAAACCTGTCAGCTCCGTTATTCTGAAGAAAGACGGAACAAATTAGTGAAACAGGGAACAAATTGTTTTACATCTTGACTTTGATGGCCTGTCAGGCATTACAGAGCTCCATATTCTGACCACAGTCCTCCATGGCGCCTTTTCCAACCGTGTAAAAAGTCTGTTCTGGACTTGCTGCTGTCATGACCAGAAGGTCAAATGGTCCAGCGAGACGGTTGATGAACTCCAGACGATTCTTCGCTTTTCTGGAGGTTTGAATAAAAGCCTTCAAACCAAACTAAGCTGCAAGTGTTTGTGGTGCATCTTTTTTCTTTACTGTGTTGCAGCTTTTTTCACAGAAAACTGCCATATCAGAATCAGAACCACTCATTTAGGCTCTGTAGGGCTAGGCGGTTCTGCCCCCTCACCTCAGGATTCTCAACACAGCAGACACCGCCATCGTGTGGCTCGTGAAGGAACAGCAACTAAACCCCACGAATCTGAGGAGGGAGTTTGTTCCTCAGAACTGAAGGAAACCGACAGGAACGACATCAGAACTTCACCCGAGGCACAGAAGCAGCAGCAAAACCTCAATAAGCACATTTGAGAGCCGAGACTCAAGAGGAAACGTCAAGCCATCAAAGCAGAAATGACACAAAAACCAGACAGACATTTTATCTGTACAAAGATATGACAAAGGATAATTAGTCATAAAAATGATTGGAAATAAACATCTAGTTCATGACACACTGAAACCATCTAGATTTGATGTTTACCTCATATTACCTCATACCTCCATATTCAACCTCTCCGTCAGCCAGAGAGTCGTCCCCTCATGCTTCAAGACCACAACCATTGTCCCCCTCCCCAAGAAGAGCCCTCCCACCTGCCTGAATGACTACAGACCAGTAGCACTCACTCCAATCATCATGAAGTGCTTTGAGAGAGTGATGCTGATCCCACATTCAGAGCAGCATCCCAGACACACTAGACCCCCTGCAGTACGCATACCGGCCCAACAGGTCCACCTCGGACGCCATTGCTGCAGCACTGCACACCTCCCTCTCACACCTGGAGAATAAAGACTCCTACATCAGGATGCTCTTTATTGACTACAGTTCTGCATTCAACACGGTTGTTCCCCACAAACTCGCCCACAAACTGTTCTCCCTTGGAATACACCCCATCATCTGTGACTGGCTCCTGGACTTTTTGACTGGCAGGCCTCAGTCTGTCAGAATAGGGAACAGGACCTCAGCCAGCATCATCACGAACATTGGCACACCACAGGGCTGTGTTCTCAGCCCCATCCTCTACACCCTGTTCACCCACGACTGTGCGGCCTCTCATAAGGACAACATCATCCTGAAGTTCGCTGATGACACCGCTGTGATAGGACGCATCACTGGCGGGGACGAAGCAGCCTACAGGAGGGAGGTGGCCAGTCTGCTGACATGGTGTGAGCGACAACCTCACCCTCAACACAGACAAGACAAAGGAGATGATAGTAGACATGAGGAAGGAGAGAAGGAACCCTCATCAGCCGCTTCTTATCCGGGGTCTGGAAGTGGAGAGGGTGAGCAGCTTCAATATCTGGGGGTCCACCTCAGCCAGGACCTCACCTGGACACTAAACACATCACAGCTGGTGAAGAAAGCTCATCAGCGGCTGGATTTTCTGAGGAGGTTCGGCATGTCCCCAAAGATCCTCAGTAACTTCTACAGCTGCATGGTTGAGTCCGTTCTGACCAGCTGCATCACAGTGTGGTACGGCAGCTCTACCGCCATGGACCGCAAACGCCTGCAGAGAGTAGTGAAGACTGCGTCCAAGATCACCAGGACTCCTCTGCCCTCGCTGCAGAGCATATACAAACGCAGGGTCTGCAGGAGAGCTGCCTCCATTGTCAAGGACCCCACCCACCCGCAACGAGGACTGTTCACTCTCCTCCCCTCAGGACGGAGGTACAGGAGTGTGAAGTGTGGGACCACCAGACTCAAAAACTCTTTCTTCCCCTCTGCCATCAGACTCCTGAACAGCTGACAGGAGTCTGGAACAACAACTGCACCTTTGCACATCCCCACTGTCCGCTACTGTTATTGTCACTTTTGCACTTTAGTATTGCCACCTGACATCCTGTGTTTCGTGTGTATGTTGTGTGTGAATTATTTTTTTTTTCAGTTTCCTCTCCTTTTGGCATTCGGAGCAGGCAGCAAAGAAAGAATTTCATTGTACAGGGAAGCCCGTTTCTTTACTGTGCATATGATAATAAAACTCTTTGAATACATAGATGACCTGGTGGGGCTTGTTGGGAACGTTCATGACCTTTGACCTTCCTTATGGGTAGATCCAGCTGTAGAGGCCTCAGAAAAAAGCTGCAGCTCCTCATGTACAGGCATGCTCTTTGAAGGCTCCACCAGTAAAAGTATCATTGGTTGGACCCGAGCAGAACTTCAGGTACCCGTCTAACAGACTCAGCAGTCACTTAAAAGATGCTGCTGCATTCATTAACGGATTCAGCGGTCCACAGAGCCAACAGGTCTGAGATCTGCAGGATGAGGAAGAACTTCACTTTGCTGTTTCTAGTGCTTCTGTAAAGAAGTTCTGACTTGTTTCCACTCAGGAACTGGACTGAGAAACCTTCAACTTCACACAAAACCATTTTCTAAATGACAAACAACCGCTTTTGGTTTATTTAGTTTAAAACACAGAAAACATAAAGAAACACTGAAGTTCTGATGGAAAAGTCCTTAAAATTCATATTTTACAGGAACACTGCTGTACAAATGTGAAGCCAGGCTTTTATTTTGAAAGTTCCTCTGGTGTCTTGATGGTTTCCAGCTGGAGGGGGGGGGGTGAAGGTGGAGCTGTGCGTCAGTGCGTCTGAGTTTCTGTTAGAGCGGCAGCAAAGTCCAGCTGAGAGTCGTCAGGAGCCGCCAGGGCGGCGTCCGCCCGGCGCTGTAGCTCGCCATCCATCAGCGCCGCGCCGACCACGAACGCGTCCTGAAGGAGAAACGTTTCAGCGTGACACTTAGAACACGCAAGGAGACACAACAACACGCGTACACACAGCACACGGTCACAGCCCGCAGCAGAAACACGAAGGAAAGGGTCCGTTTAATTTCCTCACCTTCTTCTTAGGGTTGGGTGCAGAAACCGGGGGGTTAAAGGTCATGTCCTTTATGCTGTAGTCCTCGAAGAGCTCAGGTGGAGACCTGCACAGGTGAGTAAAAGCAGAGACACTGACTTCCTGACGCAGACTTCTGACTGTTTTCTGTTTTTAGGGAGGAGGCGTGTCCTACCTGCGGCTCAGGTCTGCGCTGAGCGCCGCTGAGCCGTCGCTGGGCGCTCCACGGGTCAGATGGGCGGCGAAGCGCCGAACCACCGAGTGGTAATGTCTCTGCGGACACGGAAGAGGGGTCCTGAACACGGCCGACGGCCAAAGTGTGCACGTACAGGGCACATGCGCGTACCTGCAGCAGGTGCAGCTCCCACAGCGCCGTGTTCTGGGCGTTGCAGTGTTCCGGCTCGCCCACCTCCGGCAGGTAGAAGCCGCTGCCCTGAACCTCGTTGTCCAACAGGAAGTCGCACTTCGGGAACGCCTGACGCAAACCAAGAGATCAGAAACACGGGAAGCGGCGGACACGTTAAGAACACGCACACGCACCTGCATGACAGCTCTGTTCATGGCGAGCATTCCCACGCTGGCGTTGGGAAGGACGTGCAGACTGAGCATGCTCAGTCGCTTGACAAAAGCCATGGCCCTCTGCAGGGTCACCTGCTTCCTGCGGCGAATCAGCATAGAGTCCAGGCACCGCAGCACGATGATGACATCATCGTTGTGCGCCCCTAAGTCACAGCAGAGAATCCGCATGAGCTTGACGGGCTCTGATTGGCGGGTTTGTCGGGGAGGCGGGGACAGACCTGCGTTGAGCTGCGGGAGCATCTTGTACACGTGAGAGTAAAACTTGAGCGGGTCGATGTTCAGGACGTCACCTGACAAAAACAAACGCCTTTCAGTGACGCAGGAACGCCAGCCGTCTGTGGGCTCAGTACCGCCAACCTCCACCTAGAGGGCAGCAGCGAGACGCAAAGGCGCCCTGGTGCTGGCACTACTTTATGGTTCTGAGTGACACCAGGAAACCAGCTGACTACCATCTCCTTTCAGAATAAAATGCAGTACAACCTGTGAATAAATCTGGCCTGAAATAAGTGAGAAATAGACGTCATGTGACCATGAGAGAACCATTCCAATGTTCCTCAGTGTCAGGAGAATCCTCTGAACCAGACCCTCCAATCCAGCATGGAGGTGTGAGCGCGTCCCACACAGGAAGTCTCCATGTCACCAGCAGACCTGAGCTCCTGGACCGGCACTCATACTGACCCTGTCCTGACAGGATGGTGAAGACGGTCTGGATGCAGTGGAGACTCTCCCGATTGGTCAGATCCTGCAGACATCAGTCAGACGGTCACCTCATCACTCCAGCAGGCTATCCTGAACGGAGGGGGGGGTGGAGCTATACTCACCCCTGATTGGATGAGGGTCTGCAGCACATTCAGCAAGTCATCGAAGAACTCCATGTTGATCAGGTGAGCAAAGCTGACAGAGACATCAGTGAGAATCCCAGTTCTGACAGGTCTGCCTGTGTGGTTGTGTGTTTCCATGCTTTTTTGTGTCTGTGTGTTTGTTATGTGTGCACGTTTGCGTGGCTTTATGTTTTTGTTTCTGTGATTTTGCGTGTTTTTGTTTGCGTGTTTGTAAGTTTTCATGCTTTTGTTTGTGTGTGTTTGCGTGTGAAGCGTACTTTGCCAGCCCCTCCAGAACTGCAGGAAGCAGAACAGATTTCTGAGCTTTCTTCAAAATCCGGAAGTAAACCAGGAAGACGATGTTCAGGGTCTCCGTGTGCTGAGGAGGAGGAGGAGGAGGAGGAGGAGGAAGGTTATTCTCCTGATTCCCTGCTTCACCGTCTGATCCACAGACTCACCAGTTTGATCTTCTGCTGTTTGCTCTCTGAGGCTTCAGCCTCCAGCAGCTCCTTCTCCAGCTTCTCCTCCGCTTTCTTCCACTGTAAACACACAGTTCTTTACTGCCCCCTGGTGGTCACGTGATGAACACACAGCTTTGTAGACAAAGAAAGGAGAACCTAGGATTCTATGAAGCTGTAGCTTCTGTTAGCTTGTTTGGATCGATAAGAGCTAAACCATTTTCTTCCTACAGAAGTGAGATCTGCCTCCTCCTGTCTCGTGGTTTTGGTCCGACTGCTCACCTTCCTCTGCATCCTGGACAGGTTCTTCTTCCTCTCTTTGTTGGTCATGAACTTCTTCTTGGGCGCCGTGGACTCCAGGTCCTTCTTCACCTCCACCTCCTTGATCCTCAGACTCAGCAGGGTCCTCAGCACCTGAGGAGGACCAAGGAGTCTAAGGACGGTCGACATGGCGGCGGCGGGTGCAGACGCGCGTCTGACTCGTTACCTCGGGTCTGACGTTGTAGTTGAGACTCTTCACGAGGCCGGAGATCACTCGTACGGTGGCCAGCGAGGCCCCGCCCACTTTGTCCTGCTGGAAGAGCCTCCTGATGGCGTCGCAGCACAGCTCCGACACCTGCGGCAGAGCGCACCGCGTCAGGACGCCAGCTGAGCTGCGCGGCGGCAGATCAGGCGCTGCGCTCTCACCTTCCTCGCCGGCTCGTTCATGAGCGGCACGAGCACGACGATGATGTTGTTGTGGAAGTTGAAGTGCGGCAGAGCGACCAGCAGCTCGCACAGGCAGCGCACGGCCACCTGAGCCAGGCCGCGGTGGGAGTGCAGGCCCACGGCGCCGCTGCGCTTCCTCCTCTTCTGCTTCCAGTCTGAGGCAGAGGGGAGTGAGGAGGGTGAGGACGAGCACGGCGCATAAGTGTGTGGTTGTGGTGTGTGTGTGTGTGGTTGTGTGTGTGTGTGGTGTGTGTGTGTGGTTGTGTGTGGTTGTGGTGTGTGTGTGTGGTTGTGGTGTGTGTGTGTGGTTGTGGTGTGGTGTGTG